>JAWWEU010000091.1:5330819-5346082 GCA_035583155.1 Acropternis orthonyx
CTCCAAGGGCATAAATGTAAAGAATTTTACGACGGCATAATAATAATAATAATAATAACAACAACAATAATAATAATAATAAATTAGCAATGTAGCTAGTGTGTCACTTTTTTCAGTTTATTATTGAAATATAAAATCAGTCAATTTAATTATTATAATTTGAATTTTTGAACACCATTTAACCATTTCATGGTTGTTTGATTAAATAAAAGTTACAAAAATAATCAATAGGATGTAGGATGTCATAACCTTTTTGGTGGACTACTCTGATAATCACTTTCTACTGATTCATGAGCTCCAGGAAAACAGGAACAAGCATCAGTTCATAAAGACCTCCATTTAAACAAAAACTGCTTTAATTTATGCCAACTAAACTCTTCTTAATTATAACATGTAATCTTATTTAATTTTCTTGGAGTCTGTATTAAAATTTGCTTCTCATGGGAATGTGTAGTCTAAGTACAATCACTGGCTTTAGTATCAGATTATTCGGTAAAGCTGTATAAGGGAAATACTAAGAACAGATTAGTACAGAACAGCTATGTGGAGTATTTCTTCAGCCGTTATGACCAAATGTGCTTTTTGTATGAGAGCCCACACATGTTGTTTCAGTTATTTGGCCTTAATTGTTCATAATGTTAGCAAATTTTGGCATGCATCAAAAGCCTTAACAGGTTTCCAAAGTCACTCTGACACTCACAGAATTTTCGAATTTCCAAATAACTGTGATGTAACCTCTTAATATACTTTGAATGTTACTATTCCTGAATCCCATGTAGCATCTAGAACTTTTCCCCTTAAATTGATGTTGACATGTATCCAGTCATGCTGACAGCCTTGGTAATACCTGGTATGATCAATCCAACCCTCACCCAGTTACCTAGTTCAGGTTTTGCCTGTGAAGAGTTTTGGCTGACAGACTTTATTATGCTTTGAAAGGAGGTGGTTTATAGTATCAGATTAGCCATGTACAGGATCTGCCTCTGTAATAATGACTCCCAAATGTGTTTGATTTGGAAGGCATTAGTCTTGTACATGGAAGAACAGACTCTGTGTTCTTATGGGGAAGATATGCTTTTTAGCTTTGGGGAACAACAGAGAAAGGTTTATGGAAAATCCTGTCACCTGCATGAAGTTATTCAGTTTCTCTTTTTTTGTGTGTGTTTTTGTTTGGTTGGTTTGTTTTGTTTTGGTTTTGTGGGATTGTGTGTGTATTCCTTGTGCATAAATAACAGATTCTTCATTTCAGTCACTCTGTTGTAGGACTAGAGTAGCACCTACCTTGGAGATACCCACTGGCAATTAAATTTTTTGTTTGAATTCCTTTAGTTTCCCACAAATCACAAGACATTTGGATCCCTTCTTCATGGATTTGCACAGTCACTTTTGCAGGTTTCTTGATCAGCTGGTCAGATGACACAAAACCTGCTGCATAGTTCATCTTCCAAAAACTCTTTGTTCCCTTCTCTTTCCCACAGGAATAATGTATACTGGCATTGCCTTGCACCTGGCTCTATCATTCAGCTGTACTCTTTCTGTATTCAGAACTTATACAGAATATATGCACACCATACAGAATTTGCAGCTGTTTGGTTATCTTTTGCCTCAGAGCCAAAAATCATAGAATCATATAATGACTTGGATTGGAAGGGACCTTCAAAGACCAAGTAGTTCCAACCCCCTTGCTATGGACAGGGACATCTTCTGTTGTTCAGAGCTCCATTCAACCCAGCCTTGAACACTTTCAGGGTTGTGGCATCCACAGCTTCTCTGATCAGCCTGTGCCAGTGTCTCACCACGCTCCCAGTAAAGAATTTCTTCCTAATACCTAATCTAAACCTGCCCTCCTTCAGCTTAAGGCCGTTCCTCCTTTTCCGATCACTACATGTCCTTAAAAGTGAAAAGTTCCTCTCCGGCTCTCTTGTGGGCCCTTTTAGGTACTGGAAAATGCTCTAAGGTCTCCCTGGAGCCTTTTCTTCTCCAGGCTAAACAGCCTCAACTCTCTCATCCTGTCCTCACAGGAGAGCTGTTTAGCCTTCTGATCATCTTTGTGTCCCTCCTCTAGACTCACCCCAGCAGGTCCGTGTCCTTTCTGTGTTGGGCATGCCAGAACTGCACTCATTACTGTAGGTGGGGTCTACAAGAGCAGAGTAGAGGGGCAGAATCACCTCCCTTGACCTGCTGGCCGTGCTGCTTTTGATGCAGCCCAGGATATGGTTGGTTTTCTCAGCTGCAAATGCACATTGCCAGCTCAGGTCTGGTCTCTCATCCACCAACACCGCCAAGGCCTTCTCCCCAGTGCTGTTCTCTATCCATTCTCCACTCAGCCTGTATTTGTGCTTTGAATTGCCCCAGCCCACATGCAGGACCTTGCACTTGTCCTTGTTGAACTTCATGAGGTTCACACAGCCTGTCCAGGTCCCTCTGGATGGCATCCCTTCCCTCCACCATGTCAACTGCACCACACAACTTGTCAAGGGTGCACTTAATCCCACTGTCCATGTCACCAACAAAGATGTTCAACAGCACCAATCCAAATACTGATCACTGATGAATGTCACATGCCACTGGTCTCCAGCTGAACATCAAGACATTGACCACAACTCTTTTGAGTGTGATCAATTCCTTATCTACTATGTGGTATATCTTTCCAATTTAGAGACCAGGATCTCATGCGGGACAGTGTCAAATGCTTTATAAACCTTTGATCATACTCTTCTACCAGCATCCCAGTTGGATGAAAACAGCATGTGCACAAACCTTAGCACACACAATAAAATTAAAAAGTCAGCATATTTTCCAGTGAATTGCTTCCTGGTCTTGTAGCCTGTGGATCTAATGTGTCTAGAAAAAGTTTCTGAATGTCCATGAAGATATTCTCTGATTTTCCAAAAGACACATGCCAAACTTCTCTCAGAGGTAAAGAAAAGAGGTGGCAAAAATATCTGTCAGTGGTTCCCTCCATATCATTTCCTCTCAGGCAGTGGAAAATCTTTTCCTGTGTAGAAATGCATTCAATTCATATGGGTCCTTAATGAAACTAGTATTCATGATAAGCACAGGTATCCTCATTTTGTTTGCGGTTTTTTCGTGTTTGACCTGTAGCTTCCAGAACAAGAAGCCAACCCTTCTTTATGTTTCTCTTCCAGGGAAAGTGTAAGAGAACAAGCATCCTAGAAGCATGGGCTCCCTCAGCTCTGCTCTGAACTCTGTTGAAAGGTGCATCATCACCTTGACAAAGTTCTCAAAATCTCCCTCTACTGTGCAGGTGCCCCATTCCATCTCCTTCTTCATGGAATGTTCTGCCCTGATGAGATCCAGAAATTGGCTCATTCTGAACTCAGTTTATGCCCTGATTTTACTACAAGTTTTATATTTTCAGCTTTGCTTTTTTACATCATAGACTCCTTGGGTAGTTTCTTACAGAGTGTCCTGCGTCAGACGCCAGTTGCAAGCTGGTCTCATCTCAGGGATTTGACAAATCCCCAAATGCAAAACTGGCCCTCTAGCCACAAGTGTGTAATAAACTTTATGGGTGTTGTACCTTCTTTTGCATTCTCTGCTAAAAACTGTAAGATCCCTGTAACTCATTTTTTATGGTGTGCAGAATACCACAGCTTGTTAGAAACATTCAGTGTTTTAGAACCATCTCCTTCAGAAATTAGGTCAGCTTTCTTATTTTTTGTGAGGCTCTGTTTCTCATGCACGTACATGTAATCACACTTGTCTGTGTTTTCAGGGAGTGTCCTCTTTCCTATGGTTTCTACATGATCCTATTTCTACTCCTTAGTTTATTTCATTTCTGATATTCTAGACGTCAGATCCTGGTAGCATGTCCCATGTCTTTAGCCTTCTATGAATTAGATTCTTTGTCTCAAAAATGAATACAGATAGATATAAACCAGAAACTGCCAGCTCTTGCACTAAGTAACCTCCCAAAAAGTTGAAATGGTGACTGTGTAACATCTTCACCCAATTTTGCAACTGTTACTTTGTCTACTCTACTTTCCCATTTCTTCCCACAAACACATGAACTTACAGTCAAAGATAAAACAAACAAAAAAACCAACCAACCAAAAACCCAACAACAAAAATGCATGTTACAACCTTTTGCAGCTGGTTAGCAAAACTAGGGAGGTTTGCATCATAATCTTCTTCAGGTCAGTCTGTTGGACTGCAGCACAATGGTGCTTCTCACAAATGTGGAAAATGAAATCCAGAAACTGTCAGCAAAAGACTTTGTCTCTTTTTGATGGGGGTATCATGTTGCTTTAGTCTTTTTTTGATTTTTACTCTCTGTTATGACTGCCAATTGCTTAACAATCATATTTCTCTTGTGATGACCAAAGCAAACTCCTATCGCTGAAGAAGAAACAAACAAAGCCTTACAAACTGCATGCCATTATCTTTTATTATAATGCAGTGACAGATTCAAAGTAAATCTGAGTGATAACTCAGAGAATCAAAAGAAAATAGCTTGCTTTCTCCTAAAACTATTTCAATTCCTTCTTCCTTTGTTCCAATACTGTTGCTGCAAGTTTCCTCTAATTGATCACTCAAGACTAAATATATCTCTTGATATATTTATATTTATTGCTCCAAGTGCAACAGAGAAGATCAGTTCCCTAGCTTTGACCATCACACACCTCTCTTCCCATCCCTCCGTTAGCTCTCATCTCCTGTCCTGTTAAACACAAGCTGCTTTCTTTCACTTTCACAGCCTTTTATGACCTCTATCTCCCTGTCTGGCTCTTCCTCAGCATTGACATCAGTTTCTGCCCTTTTTATCCTATCACTTACAAGAAGCTCTCCATAATCATCCACATGGCTTCTTCCTTCCTCTACTTCAAGTTTCTCCTTAAAAGGTGGTTTCTTTGTGTTTTTTTGTTTCTTGAGTTTTTTCTTTTCCTTTGAGACCTGTAAAAGATTGACAACAGCTTGGAAACCAGATGATTAAACAATCATACAGAATTGTTTAATTGTACTGGCTGACTGGCTCTTTTTGTCTGCTGCCTTTTCATAGGCAAAAAACTTTGGGAAAGGCAAGGATTACTTTTATATCTGCTTTTGTACCAGACCCAGCTTAAACAGATACTTTGGTTCCCAACTGCTATGGTAACATTAAAAAAAAAAATCTAAAAAAGAGATCAGAATAACTTCATTTGTTACATCGCAAATACTGAAATTCTACATTATTTGTCTATCCAATCTGCAGACATAGCATACTTGCCAGATTTGACTTGTGGCATACAGTGATATTTAAAATACAGACTTTCATCTTAATACCATTCTGTTGTTTCCTCAGTAAGAAGACTTCACCTAAGACTTGTCTAGCCAAAGCCATACTTATGATTTAGGTGTCTCTTCCAGTCCAGAAAACCCTCAGAGACTTGAATGATCTCATTTCAGGACATATCTGCTACAAAACATTTCTGACAGCTGGCTGAATAATATCTTTACTTAAGCTTTTAGAATAAATGGATTTATTCCTGTTTCATAGAGCAACCAACTCCTGGCAGGTCTTTTAGCCAAACTTTCTGAAGCCAGATATGCACACCTACCATGAATTAATTTCAATACTAAGGCAGTTGATTAGCTAAGTTTCTCCAGCAGCTTTGAAAAATGCCCATTTTTACACTACATATACATACAGAATTAGGAATAGTGCATTATACAATATCCATCACTTTTGAAGAGCTCATGGTGCAAATGGCCAGCTGATACTGGTGACTCACCAATACAAATACACACAACTGTATACAACTGAAGTGGCTAATGCCTTCAGTTTTTGCCTCAGTTTTTTGCCTTACTGATCTTCAAGATACTGCATCTCTTAGTAGGGATAGCTTAGCTGCACGTGCAGCAGCTCCTCAGCCACCAAAGTTTGCAGATCCATGTGTCAAACCAGTTTTTAAACTGGCAACTTCACCTTGCTGTATCTCTCAGAAGCCAAGGGAGTAACAGGAGAGGTGTGTGATGGCAGAGATGCATGTGAATGAGATGACATAAAAATTCCTGAAACTAATGTAAAACCTCAGAGTGGCTCACTACACTCTCTTCCAAGAAATGTGTAGAAGACAGAACATTTTCCTTAATAATGAATATGTAAAACCATTTTGCAGCTTATTAACTCACATTTCCTGAAATCTCACCCTGTACTTTCCTGCTGCTGATTTTATTATGTTGTCCTCTTTATATCCAGGAGTAACATAACCAAGCATATGCTAACGAGGCTACTTCTCAAGGAAAGACAAATGTCAGAAATACCATTAATCATTATATATTAATATTTGAGGGGTACAAAATCATTATATATGAATAGTTTAGGGGTACAAATGGCAGAGTTTTATTTCACAGGCTCTTCCCCAGTTTGCTCCTGACCAGTGAGGAAATGGGTAAGCCACATTTGTCCTCGTTGCCTTTTAAGACAGGGCATACAGAAGGTCAGCTGTCAAAAGCCATTTTCGAATGCTATTACTAGGTGAGCTTGCTTTAAGTATAAAGTTAATCCACAGGCAGCCTTTTGCCTTACATTACTTTGAGTCCTTTTGTCTTTGCAGATTAACTGCAACACCAAAGAAGCAGATGAGCAATAATTAAAATCTGAGCTTTCCCAGATTCTCTGCACAGCTGTAGATACTGTCCTCTCCAGTGTTTGTTTTGAAATCCTGGAAAACACACTATGTAAAAAGATCTCTCTGCATGCCCAGGCACATCCAAACTTTCCACTTGTTCTCAGACATTGGATATCAGTACTGTTCTTAGTTGGAAAAGGACATAGGGGCTGGAAAAGGAAAAGAGGTATTGCAGTACATTTCAGTGTTCAAATTTCAGTCTCCTCATATACATGTGTTAATGTTATTACTTTATGCCTTATATGTTTTAATGGTGCTGTAACCATGCATGACACTTCACAAGTCTACTTAGGCAGAAATCCTGGCACCTGTTTCATTTTATATTTATCTTCAATGCAAAAATTACAAATAAATTGAACTGAGGTCATTTAATCAGATTAACTTTGCTTTGGTGTATCCATAGTTCTTATGTCCTTAGCCCATTGTCTCCTTTGCCTCACAAAACCAACTCGTTCTGGTCTTGCTTATGATCCAGTTTCTGCAGCTGCTGTCTTCTCCATTCTCTGGAAGTATGTCATGCTGTAGGAACATTTCCACTGGCTTTAACTGCACTTCTCACAGAGTAAGGCAGAATGTACTAGCAGCCGTGGCTGTGCTGGACATTTCTGCTCCTATATGGCCTACGTGCCATTTGGGGGTGGTATGAGAGAAGAAATGCACCTGCAGGATAAGCAGGAAAAAGTCCTGGCAGGTTTTTTTCATTTTTCTGGTTGCTATCACACTGCACTGTTAGCAGCAAACTGCAACTACCAGCTGAAGCAGTGGGGAAAGCTCCTGCCACTGCTGTCTATGGCATGAACCACACATGTAGGTCAGCACAGCAGGTACATCTGTGTGCTTTTTGGAATGGCTTGGAGCGGAAGTCTTTTCATCATCTGCTGAACTGGTTCTGTATAACGTTTGGAAATGCTCAGCTCCGAACAGCCTGACATGGTTTAGACCTAACGAAGTGATTGTGTTTGTCATATTGTCCCCACAGACTGTGTCTTGATTCAGTATATTTACACTTCTGTGCACTGAACTTGCATTAGGTGATTGATACTCTGAAAATTACACGTGAAGACCATGAAGCTCTCCACTACTTCTGGTTTACTAAGGGTTGGTCACTGATCTTAAGGGGCACCTTAAGTTTTTTAATGGAAATTGCAGTCAGACCTGTGCTGATTCATTTGCTGAGACTCAGCAAAGGCAACCATGCTGTTCCAGAGGGTTGTCATACAGAGCCACAACAACAGGCAAGAGGGGGCTGATCTGTTTTATATATGAAGTCAGTATGTGTAAGTTCAGAACTTCTGTACTTCTAAATAAGAATTTACTTAGTGGCTGAACTGAGCAATCTTTTAAAAAAGTTTTAACAATTCTGCAATATGCAGGCTACTGCATATGTATGTAGGGAATATGTAGGGAAAAGGCAAGGAGGCGAATCTCAGAAAAATTAATGCTGGGCATGAAGTCACAGCTCACTAAAGCTGACTCTTTGATAGTGCCAATAAAAAGATTCCAGGACCCCCCTGTTACATTAGAAGTATCAAGATACTTTTTGTTATGATTATATGGTAAATTTTTCAGGCCTTTTTTAATTCCCTTTAAAGGAAAGACAGCTACTTGAAAGAAGAGAGGTCTTGCTACACATGATCATGCCTTCATGAAGAAGAGCAAAAGAAACAGTCAAGAATGACACCTACATGTAAAGTTACTAAAGAGGTTAAAACCCAGTGATCTGTTGCTTTGTTTGTAAAAGCTCTGCTGGCACCAGCAAACTGCAACTTCCTCTTTAAAACAAAACAAACTCAAAACAAAACAAATAAACCAAAACAAACAAACCAAAACAAAACAAAATCACCAAAAACAAACAAACAAACAAACAAAAAACCAACCCCAAACCAAAAACATTCAAGTGCTGGAGAAATAGCTAGTACAACATGCTCAGTTTTATGGATAATGAATGTTATATAATAGCTACCAGGTCTGACTTCTAGGTCTTTTTGAAAACCAGACAGTGAGCAGATTATTGGAAATGGTTGAGGCACCATCCCCAAAGGAATTTAAAAGACTTGTAGATGTGGCTCTTAGTGATGTAGTTTAGCTGGGGACCTGGAAGTGTTAGGCTAATGGTTAGATTATTTTAAAGGTTTTTTCTAATATAAATGATTCTATCACTCTGTGATTTTATGACTGGACTGTAACGTACCTAAATTTTGGCTACAAGAGTGAGTATGGGCTTGCTGGTCAGCTCTGCTGGCTCTGTAGGCCACTGGATATTGCTTTTAGCTGCAAATTTTGCCTTTTTCCGTCAGCAGAAAGAGAGCATGAGACACTGTGATTTCACACAGTGTAAATGATCAAGTGGAGCAGTTTGAAGAGATGCTTGATCCATCCTGGGGAATGCAGTTCTACAAAAGCCCCCTCTCCATCCTAATGTCACAGAATGGTCAGCCTTGTGGCAAAAAGGAAGCCAGTAAATAGGAGCTGGAGCAGCACCATCCTTTGCAAAGCAGGAGAGCCAGAGCTCAAAGTGAAATGGGCAACCTCATAGTCACAGAAACTGCAGATAATGCAGGTAAAAAGTAGCCTTCCCCCATGCATACATGTAAAGGAGTTTCTGTGCCTAAGTCTGAGCTGCAACACCTGTGCTTTGCTAGCAGACAGAAACCACCACAAGAGAAGACATGGTGTCACAATGCAAAGCAGAGGTCTTCTGTGCTGGAACTCCCCAGATGCCTTGACAGTCATGAAACGAACACAGAGAAGAAGAAGGAAATATTAATATTCCATACTTTGGCCTTAGGACATCAGTATTCAAAGAGGTCTTGGAAAATCCTGCTCAGCCCAAAGCTAGAATGAGAATTTGGTTTAGGTTGGAGAATGAAAATAATGGTTTCATCACCCATTATCGAGTGGGTTTGAAATCCACATTAGTGAAGCCTAATATTAAGGTTACAGATTGGGAAGCAAGAATCCTCAGGGCTGCAGTAACTAAAATTGTGCTCTACCCCCAGAGAGGCAGATGAAAGTGGGCTCAGGATGGAGTAGAGGGCCATCATATATTTTGAACCGGAGAGGTTAGTCATCTACTCTGCAGGAAGTCAGAGTTAAGACTTAGTTTAGGGGTAGGGAAATCAAAGACCTCAAAGCTGAAATGCCAGCAACCTCTTGCTCAACTCAAAGACCTGGGATAGTAGCTGTGCTTGGGACAAAGCTGTAACTCAGTGCACATCTGGAGTCATGAACTGGTCTTACCTTCTGCAAGGCTAGCTGAGCTGTAAAGTAAGAGTCTGGGCTAGTTATGTGAGTGCCACATTGGAGCAACGTGTAGTTGACAAAAGAAAACTGTTCTTTCCAATCTAGGCTGCCTGTATTCGACTATAAATTTTAGCTGTGAAAATCAAAAGGTTTTCTTTTGTTGAAACAACACTCAAATGCCGTTCTCCTCTTTGGTCATTACATAATGAATCAGGTAGGAAAAAAATTTGTGAAAATATTTTTAATAATTCAGAAAGAACAAAATACTGTGGACAGAATATAATACCAGATGCTATGGTATAGTTATAAAGGTAAATATAATTAAGCCTATTAAGATCAAAATAACATCATTGGTCATTTAAAATAAGTAACTCTTACTTATTATAGTGAACAAAAGCTATTGACAATTGCAGAAAACCTTTTCTATGAGTGGTGTCCCTTTTCATTATTGGTTCTGTGCCTATAACAACCTATTTTTAAGCTTTCTTTGAGATACCAGCTGCAGAAGAAGCAGGGGAATATCCAGCTGTTCAAAAGCAATTTCATCATCCAGAGGACTGCATAATGAAAAAAATTAGTGTTGCCATGGTAAAATATTTTTTGTGTACAAATAAATGCCCTGCAGACAGTTTCTCCCTCAGATGACATTATTTTTGCAGAACTTGGAAGAAAACAGAGGAAAAAGCCAAATATGACGAGATGTGCAGAGATGGAAAACGGGGGAAAAAAGGAAGTGAGACAAGAAAAGGAAGGTTTGTTCAGTTCTGTTTAAAACTATTAGTGCCTATTTCTTAGAATCGAGTAAAGTGAACCTGCATGTGCCTTATCTTGATGTAAAGTGGCTTTCCAGGGACTTCTTCATCAGACTGGGAATAGGGTGACTAATTACTATGGCAGGGGCAAAATTTCTGTCCAAAAAGGTGCAGAAATCCTGCAGAGGAGATTTGCTCTCTTCAAGGGAGTCCTCCTGTTACCAGGACTAGTTTGTTTGTGTCAGGATCTTTCCTGTTTCCTGAGTCAGCAAAGAATTGTCACCATGTCAGCATTGCATCCTTGGGCTTTGGAGTCCTACAGGTGAAAGCTGCTGCACTTACCTGGCTGCTGGGCTGGAATTTTGTGTGGCTTGAAGTCATATAGTAATTCATCTCTTAACTGCGTATCTCTTTCTCTTGTGAGACCTTTCTCTTAGCACTGGAACCATCTCTTCTTTTGAAACATGCTGAATAGAGCAAGAATAAATATATTTATATGTAAAGAAGAGACACATTCACAGCACCAGCAGTTACAGCTGCAACACCTAATAGTATGAGATTTAAAAAAAAAAAAAACCAACCAAACAACAAACAACCCACCACCACAAAAAAAAGAGAGCTGACATACATATGGCACTTCTGTGTGAAGGGGCTATGGCTGAAGTTTTACAAATTCAAAACAAAGTGAAGGAAATTCTTATCTCATCACAACTGCAAACGAAATCAGGACACTCACTCAATACTACAGATTGCTGAGTACCACAAAAAGAACAGCTTTGTTTTTACAACCCTCCAAAAAGGCAGCTCCAGCTGTTCCTTGTTTTTCAGTTTTGACACATACCATAAATACATGGGCAATGAGATAAACATATATTTAAAGCTGTACGGGCAGGTTTTTCCACAGGGTTCCCCCCAGACTGTTCCTGTTAAATGCCAGCATTTCAACGGATTGCAAGTAGCAAAGAAAT
Source organism: Acropternis orthonyx (assembly GCA_035583155.1). Classification (NCBI taxonomy): domain Eukaryota; kingdom Metazoa; phylum Chordata; class Aves; order Passeriformes; family Rhinocryptidae; genus Acropternis; species Acropternis orthonyx. Next base: position 5,342,418 of record JAWWEU010000091.1, read on the forward strand.
ATCTCTTTAATGTATTGCTTACTGTGATTACAGGTCATAACTTGTTACCTACCTGACAAACAACCTGAATGACAGCTCCAAAGTGCTCCTACACAGCCAGTTGATCCTGACTTTCACCTTGTTTCATGGGGAAAACTGGACTTTTGTCTCCATGTTGCACCAATTTGTTTTTATCTGTGAATTTTGTGACACTCAAGCAGTTGTTAAAAATCTTTAATGCAGCATTTACTGCAATGGTATGAGAAAGAAAATCATCATAGAAAAAAGGAGAGAAACTAACGTGGTGGGTTTTTATTATTTGGAATCAACCTTTTCATTCCTCAGCAAGAAGAAAGCACACTAATAAGATCTGATGTTTATATATTCCATGCTGTTTAAACATTTCACACCCGTTTCTGATCCCAATTTTATACTTTAGTTCAGTTCATCCTAATTTACCCTGGCATTGGTGTGAGAAAAGTGAGACTTCCCAAACTGAAACATTATGTAGCACAAGTGAGCGAGTACAGGACACAAATAATGGACATAAGTATCTCAAACCTGGGATGTACAGAAAAATCCCTGTATATTCTGTTCTTTAGAAGTCAATTTTCATGAAAGAGGCAGCATCACATTGTTATTCCCAATTTGCTTTCTAAACAAAAAGCCTTGCCAATTTGAAAATATGCAAGGACAAAAAACATATTCCACAGATTAAAATATTTTTTCCTCAGAAATTATTAGGGACAACTGTTGGACATTATGAATGCTTTCTGGTTGGAAGAAGGAATGACTGACTCACACTGATCTTCTCTGAACAAAAAATGACAGCCCACAGAAAAAGTAAATGCAGAAACTTTAGAGGTTCTTCCTGTTTTCAAAGCTAGCAAACAGATGAGGCGATTTCTTCTGAAGTTTTTCACTTAGACAAAAAAAGAAAAGCCAAAATTACATGTCTTCTCATGGCTGTGGTTTTGCACTGTCAGCTGGTTTGATCAACGTCTGCAAACGATTTGTGTATGCACCCTGCACATCTCACACCAGCCCAAAACTGTCAGATGTGCAGGGAGTGGTCTTTGCACGGAAAGCTTCACATGATAAACAAGCAAATTTCAGTTGCCAACAGAAATTACATACCTGTGGTTTTCTTGCAACCATGTAGAGACACAAGCAGTGAATGAGGATTACATTATGTGGCAAGGTCCAAGGGTGGAAATGACTAATTATTAATGACACTGGGTATGAGGTTGCCACAAAAGGTGGTGTCATGGACTGAGTCCTATGACTGACTTACACAATACGTGTATATCTCTTTGAGTTGTGCTTTTATCTGGTTAGGAGTATTCAATTTTTAGTTCTAGCGTCTTGACAAGATGGGTTCAATAACTAGGAAGGTGCAGATCCCCTATTTCCATCTAGACACTGATTGTTACTTATTCTTCTGAGACACGCTGTCTCACTACACTTCATGCCTCATCCAGCAGTCACAGTAGTACCTTAGCAACCTCTTTCTGTTGTTTGCCCAAGGTGAAAGCTCACAGATAGATTTATGGTTACGTGGTGCCAATTTCTGTAGCCAGCTAGAGAACAAGCCAGAATAAGTGCTGAGGTACTCGGTCTTTTGCAGAACTCCACACAGATCTTAAAACTGGCACAATGACATGGCAACAACTTCATCAGCTTCCTCAAACTGAGTATGAGACACCTACTGCTCATCAGTGCTCCATCTTTCCCAAGCACTTTGTTCAGACCTAGAGTTATGAAAAGGGAGACCTAGGCTGTGTCAACGGAGCAACCTTTATCTCCTAATTAACTTTCTATTGATCACCTTTGTACTTGGCTGTCTGGAAATCATCACCCCAGCTGACAAGCTGTGAATAATAACATTAATTGATGGTGCCCATCAGTCAGAGTTATACGACACCTTGTAACTCAGCTCACCCTCTGCAGAGTAGTGAAGCCATGGGCTGAAGGGGCTGTAGAAGTGCGTGGGAGAGTAAACAGGAGCATATACTGCTGCTGTTTCTATGGCACTGTGCATAACAGACAAAAGAAAGCTGATGCTGCTGTAATGTTAAATAAAGCATCCTTTAGAATTGTTTTGTCAGCTGGGATTCCTCCCCGTAATTTCTTTATGAGTAAGCTGTTCTAAATCTTACCATGAAGTTCACTTTGGAATGTATGTTTATCACAGATTCACATCACAGAATCACAGAGGCTGGCAGACAGCTTTGGAAATCACGCAGTTCAAACTCCTGCTCAAGGAAGTTTACCACGACAGTCATCCAGTTGGGCTTTTAATATCTCTAAGAACTGAAACTCCACCACCTGCCTTGTTTCACCGTTTCATTGTCCAAACACTAAGAAGTTTTTCCTTCTGTTTAAGTGGAATTTCCCGTGTTTCAGTGTGTGCTTGTCTTGTCTTGCTCTTGTCCTGTCACTGGGCACCACTAGAACAGTCTGGCTTTGTTTTCTCTATTCACCCCACCAGGTATTTGTACACATTGAACTCCACTGTCTCATGATCACTGCAGCCACAGCTACTCCCAGCATTAACATTCCCAATCGGTTTTCCTGTGGAAGCATCAGGAACAAGAGTTTCTTTGGCTCCTGAGTCTCCCATGTCAGGAAATCATCATCAGTGAAGTCCAGAAAATTCCTGAATTATATGTGCTCTACTGTGTTAACTCTGCAGCAAATACCAGAGTGGCTAAAGATCCCCGTGATGGCAGGGCATGTGAAAGTGAAAATTCTTCCAGCTGTCCAAAGGTGACCTTATCTGCATCTTTTTCCTGAGCATTTGTTCTTTATTAGACACGTTTCTCAACACCACTCACATGCATCTGCCATCCCAAGGTAGGCTCCATGCACTCCTGCTGCTCTCTTTTACAAAGGGTAGTTCTAACTCCTCAATTTCGCAGTCTGTCCTTACTAATGAACCTGTCTCCCTCCATCTCAGCACTCCAGCCATGTGAGCTGTCCCAGTACAACACCGTGATTGCAGTGAGACTGTAACCCTGTAAATCCACACAGCTCTCTAATTCCTACTCTTTGCTCCCCATGCTGCAATAGATAATTAAACAGTAATTGGTGCTTGCAACTCAACTTATGAATTCCAAAAGAGAGGGTGAAAAAAATAATCTCATTGTAATCTCTGTTTCATCCTCTTGTTTATAGTCCTTTAGGAATAAAAAAACCATAACCAAGAAACAAACAGCTGTGATCTTTCCTCCAGCTTAATCCAAAGATCTGTGGAAGCTCTAGGCATTAAATGGAAACAACAAAGAATACAAGGGAATTATTCAGCACTATGGTCAATTATTTCCTTAGTTTTGCCTAAAAACTCTTTTGGTGGAAATCAGTTCATTTCAGTTTTAAGTTACCTTAAAAGAAGACTTTATATCTGACTTCTGTTTTGGTGCCAGTCGGAGAAACATAGGGAGAAAGGAAAGTCTATGCTTGCTTGTAAGATAGCCGTAAGCCTGGAAAGAATTGCAGGACCTCGAGAACTTACCCCAATACTGTAAGCTGAGATGCCCCAAAGGGATGGTGAGATAGAGACACTGACATTGGATCGTGACACAGACCCTCTTCCATGTGGAGTAGAGAGTACTTAGGGTAAAAGATATGGTGGGTTGCTCTTGGGGGTGGGGGAGTGGAGCAAACAGCAATCGTTCCTGTTCATC
>JAWWEU010000091.1:5372331-5385239 GCA_035583155.1 Acropternis orthonyx
AAGTGAACTGCTTTAAAACAAACAAACAAACCAGTAACAAGAATATTTAGATTGCCAGTTAGGAGCGGAGGAAATACAGATCAAATTTTGCTGCATTGCCACAGAAAGTTGCAGGAGACGGGACTCTTGACTTTGCACAGTGGAGCTGCTTTTTCCGTCGATCATCAGGGGTGCAGCTGGTACCTCATGGCATGGCCACCATGCTTCAAGGCTGAGATCCTGGGAGGGCCTTGGGGAGCGGGAAATGGCCAAGCCAGAAGTGAGGGTCTGGTAAGACAGGGTAAGACAGCAGAAGGGCAAAGGGGAAGGGTGTGTATGTGAGGGACACGGGAAATGCGCCGGCCAGGGGAGCACAGGCGGAGGGGCCACGTGACAGGTCGGGGTGCACCTCGAGGCCGCCCACGCTGCGGCCCCTCGGGGAATTTTTCTCCCTCCCGCGTCCTTCCTGCTTCCGGGGCCGCCACGGGGAGGATCTGCCGTAGATGACATCAGCTGTGCATACTGGAAAAGTGGCGGAGATGCGCCGACTCCCTCCCTCTCCCCCCTCCCCTTCTCCTCCTCCTCGCCAGGTCCCTGCCCTGTACCGTCTCCATATAAAACCGCTGCTGCCTCCCCATCCACCCTCATTCCCTGCGTTCTGCGGAGCCGCCGCGGAGCGGCCTTTCTCCTCCCAGCGCCCCGGAGCCGCGGGGCAGAGCGAGGCGCTCGCGATGACCACCGTGGTGGTGGTAGAAGTGGATTCGGAGGCCTCCTGCAGCATCCCCAACCCCACCTTCCTCTCGCCCAGCCTTTCGCACCGCTTCCTGGACAGCAAATTTTACCTGCTGGTGGTCATCGGCGAGCTGGTGAACGAAGAGCACCTGCGGCGGGCTATCGCCAACATCGAGCGAGGTGAGACGGCAGGGAGCGGGGCCGACGCAGGCAGCGCCAGAGCCTCCACTCCGCCGACGCCTTTCCCTCCCAGGGCAGGCAGCCGCTCCCCGTTTTCTTCCCCTTCCGCGCGGGGCGAGCGGGGGCGCTGACTGGATTTGACCGGCGGGGTGGAGGGCCCGGCCGCTCCTTGCTTATGATCGGGGCGACACACGCACGGCGCAGAAACACAAGCTGCGACGTCTAGGTCTCCGGTTTCTTCCTTTTATTGCACGAGGGGCTCGTTGTCCCATCTGCGCGCACGTCCCTCCCGACCTACTGGACTCGGAACCCCTCCAACGGGTGCGAGCGCCGGGAAGCCGCCCGCAGCGGTCAGCGACTGCGGGCCGGCCCCCGTGCAGCGTTCGGCGGCGGCTCCCTGATACCGCCCGTACAAAGATCCGCAGTCGGCTAGGCGCGTACCGCGCCCCACTGTCCATCCCCAGGAGCGTCTGGCGGGCAGCGGGAGCAAGCCCCCACATCACCATTGTTGGGGTGGAGGGGCTGCGGCAGGAGCCGAGTGCCCGCAGCGCCGCCGAGCCCATCTGCCCGGAGAGAGCGGCGAGTGGGCGTGCCGAAGTCCGCACTGCGGTCCCTATGGCAGCGCAGAGTTGACAAAGGGCGTCCGCGCTGCCGAAAGAAAACGTGTCTGGGGGTGGGGGCGGCCGGATTGTGGGGCGGCTGTTCGGCGTTTCCCTCGATTCCTCAGCAAACCCCTGTTCCCCACCGCGAAACCAAACCAGCAAGATTTCAGTGCGTTTTCCTTCTCAGTGACAAAGACTCCCTGAGCAGGAATGCGGCTGTGCCTATTGTGTGTAACTTTCGGCAACAAGACTTTTCTCTTGGTTTCAGAATTTTTCAAGACCTAGGCTTTATATGCACATATATATTTCAATAACGAAAAAGATATGGGTAATAAGGCTAATACCCGAGTGCTCAGCCTCATTATTGTCCAGCTACGGGATGCTATGACTCACTGTTTGTCCTTTTCTTAACACAGCAATACAGGAAGGTATTGCAAGTGAAATGACAGTATTTTAACTTCTCGATGCAGTTTCTGATACAATAGATCACAGTGTACATGGAGAGGGGAACAAAGCCCTGTTGCCATAATAGTGGTATGAAGCACAAAGAAAATTATTGCTGGACCCTATAGTTTGTTAAACTCAATTGATACATGATTTTGTAAAATGTTTTTGTTCTAGACTGGTGAAAGCAGAAATATCAGAAACCTGCTATTGTTAGAAGGGAGAAAGAGACCTTGGAAAGGGGAATTGGTAGCAGCCTTGCCTTGTAGGTGTGGTTCAGCAGTCCAGCTAGGACTTCATTTGTCTCTATTGTTGTTTTCTTAACTATTGTTGCTTTAGTTGGCTATTTCTCTTGATTCTTTTTTCATGATTGTTTGTGGTAAAGGGCTGCTTCATCACAGCTAACCAGCTTCACTGTGACCTGTGCATCTTAATTGCTAAAATTGTCTCCTAAGGGAGAACTACTGAGGCAGATGCTTTGTCATTCAGAGCCTCTTCAGCACTGCACTTTCCTAATACTATCTGATTTTTGGTTGTGCCAGAAGTAAATTGGCTGCATTTAATTACATTATCAAAATGTAAGTTCAAGTGGATAAAACTTATGCCCTCTGTTATAGACGCTCGTGACAAACTGGAGGAGCCAATTTATATTATATAAAAATTGTATTTATTAACAATCGAATTAGCAAGCGATAAAAGAGCAAAACAGCGCTGGGCAGCCCGGGGGCACAGACCGTGCTCCGCCAGGGGCTCGCGCTAAAATGGAGAAGGGTCTCTTTATTTATAGTCCTTAGTTCCTGTGCCCATACAAACTGACATCTTCTGCATTGGGTACGCGCCTGTGCTGTCAGTTGCGAGGTGGCCGTAATCTGCCTCTTGGTGGGATGTAGGCTGACGTCTTCCCCAGCTGTCTTTTAGGTGATTTAAGTCTCACTCGTGTTCCTGTGAAACATCTTTCTCCACATGTTAATCATCAGTACACAGTTGCCTATCCCACCGAATACTCATGACTTTAGATAAACAAAAAGGAGGTATCTACTTCCTAATGACTTCAGATAAGGAAAGTCTCTCTACCTTCTAATGGCTTTAGATAAGTAAGGAATGTCTTCACTCCCTGATGGCTTTAGGTAAACAAAGAATGTCTTTTTACCCCGATGTTTTAAGTAAACAATGTCTTTACTCCCTGGTGCGATTCCATGAACAAAGTCAACCCGTTTGTTACAACCACCATCAGTGGTTCACTCTGGCCTCCAATCGGGAGGCATGGAGACACACCAGCCTTAACATTGCTGCTTCGAGATCTCACGCAGGGTCAGTCTCGAGGAGACAAGGCACCGCAGAGAGAACCGTGACTCGCCGATACCGCTTATGGAGACTTCCCGCTGCGCCTTTTGCAGCCGCGCTTGCCTGTCTCGCACCGGCCTGTTCAGCCACCACCGTGTGCAGATCCCCCCGCAAACCCTCCGTGCCCGACCCCTGCCCATGCCGCGCCCTCCGCGCCCTTCCCCCCGCCCGCGCGCGGCCGCCGGAACCACGTGCAATTTCCCGCCGGCGCGCCCCGCTACCCCGGAAGCGCTCGGGCGGGCGCGGCGCCTGCGGGAACATGGCCGAGTCTCCGGAGGAGGTGGCGGTCCTGGTGCAGCGCGTGGTGAAGGACATTCGGAACGCCTTCCAGCGCAACCCGCACATGTGAGCGCGGCGGGGCGGCCCGCGGGGACGGGCCGGGGGCTCTCCAGGCGGGGGCGGCCCGGGCGGGACAGGACAGGGCCCGGGGACAGCGGGGACTGAGAGCGGGGACAGCGGGGACTGAGCCCGGGGGATAGCGGGGACTGAGAGCGGGGACAGTGGGGACTGAGAGCGGGGACTGAGGCCCGGGGACAGCGGGGACTGAGAGCAGGGACAGCGGGGACTGAGAGGAGGGACAGCGGGGACTGAGAGCGGGGACAGCGGGGACTGAGAGCAGGGACAGCGGGGACTGAGAGCAGGGACAGCGGGAACAGCGGGGGCTGAGCCCCGGGGACAGCGGGGACTGACAGCGGGGACTGATAGCGGGGACAGCGGGGGCTGAGCCCCGGGAGAGTTCTACTGCTAGCCATCTTTAAGTTTAACCTGATTTAAGTACCTCCCATATTTCTGTTTCCTTGCCCAGCCTGTGTTTTGAGACACAAGCGGTTTAGGGAGGTAGGTTTTTATCTATTCATGCAAATTCCGTGTTGGTTTATGTCAACTGAGGTAGTGCGTAATAAATAACACCTTCATTACTTGAGTGAGGTGTATTTGTGTCAGCTGGGAACTCTGAAGTCTCTGAGGTGGTAGCCTCTTAATCTGCTCCAGAAAATGGTAGGCTAAGTGATTACATAGGAAAAATTTATGGCACTTAATTTATCCCTTTGCTTAAAAGAGGATTAGAATAAATAGCCTCATGTTTCTGTAAATGTAGTAAGCAACCTATGTGGGTGTTCAGGCTTTAAAATGCAGCATATGGGTGCTGTTTAAAAAGAGACCACTTTTTGCCTTGAAGATTCATTTTTAGCATGTGAGGCATAATGTGCTGTAAACAGCCAATATTTGTGAATGAATGCTCTGATTCTTCATGGTTCCCACTCCTTCACCAGAATTGTTCATTGTAAGCAAACTTTGAGACTTGGGTTTGTGAAGATCATGCTGCTGCAGAAGTTTTCTCTCTAGGTGGAATCTCAGAGACTAAAGTAGGCGGCAAGAGTTGTGTGCACTGAAACAGATGCACTGTGTCCTGCTTCAAGCGAGAAAGCACAAGCTATGGCTGGTTTATCATCCCCCAAAGCAGAAAAAGTGGCAGTTCTGTCTGCTAGATTTCTTAACTGGTTGACAGTACTTGAAATGGTACTGTGCAGGCTCATGTAGGCTGTGGGCTCTGTGCTGTGCTGCCTCTGCCTCTGCAGCACCAACTTTCACGTATTTCACAGAATACTCGGAGTTGAAAAGGACCCACAAGGATCATTGAGTCCAACTTTTAAAGGAATGGCCCATACAGGGTTCAGACTCACAACCTTGGTGTTATTAGCACCATGCTCTAACCAACTGAACAGCCGTGCTGGCTGGATGTTTTCATGTATCTGCAGCTTGTCTTCCTGCTGGTGACCAATGCCGTTTTAACCAGCTGCAGTCCCTAAACAATGGTATTCTCTTGAATTCAACGTGTCACAGATCCAGGCTTGAATTCTTTTTGTATTCCAGGCAGTGGGATCTGCCTAGCTTCACTGAAAATAAGGAATCTGCCACATACATGATGTTCCTATTCGCTTATCATACTTTCGGCCCCATCTCACCTGTTTTGCGGTATTTACTGACCCTTGTCTTTATACACCTACCAACTTCACATCTGTCAGAATAGATGTTTTGTTTTGGCAGGCTCATAGTTCTGTAAGTTTTAAAATGGGATTAGCACTAAAAGGCATGTAAAATACAGTTTTAGACTAAGTAGAACATAGGATTTGTGTTTTTTTTTTTTCTTTAAATGAAATTTGCAACAAGACTTATCATTTTCAGATGAGCTTACTTCTAACTAAATATGCAATACAAAATTCTTTTTGCTTTTTCTCTCTGATATCTCCATTTATTTCAGTTGGATAACTGTCAGCATGCTAGTTTTCAATTTGGTAAGGCTTCCTTTGAATTTACTGGGAGGTATTTTTACCCAGTCTCCAAAACATAGGTCTTGATATAGTCATGCATGGAAGGTATCCCACTGAAATTGAACAGATCACCAACAGTGAGCAGATCAGTACGTACTTTCTCTTTGAACTTTGCTGTTCTCTTACATGTAAAGTGCAGCAGAAATAGATGCACATGTCAAAAAAGTACATGCATTTGTGGGATGTAGTTGGAAAGATGAACTCTTTACGTGGTAGCCCAGCAATTGCATACAAAATCAGAGGATACTGTTTATGGTTTGCCAAGAATTTTTTATGTCACTGTAGATCAAATAGGTTTTTGTGTCTCAATTCTTCACACTGTTAATGTACTAAAACCACCATGCTTTGCTCTTTTAAGTTTGAAGCTCTGAATCAAGGATCTTCTTGATGAGATTACAAATTTCTCTGCAGGGGATTCGGAAAAAAACTTGCTTCGTGAAGCCTGTACTTAGCAGAGTAGGACATTTGTGTTGGCAATGTAATTGTCATTAAGTTATTTAATACTTCTGTGCAGCATGGATACTTCCAAATATACCATAATAAGTAAGAGTAATTTGGTTATAGTCCTTGGTGAAAGAGGTTATTAGTGCAGAACTTTTTTATTGCTGAGATTTCCAATCAAGTGGAGATTAATGTGAGAGCAAACTAAAGGAAATTTCTAAATGTTAAAAGTGTTGTATTTATAGCTTATTTGGAAGCAAGTATGTTCTAGGAGTCGTTTGGGTTTCAGTAATATATTACTGTTCTTTTGTTTATGAAAGATTTTGGTTGTGCCATGAAGATAATCACTAATCATAACATGCAAGTTATGATCTATTATTTGAAATTGCAGAAGAGAATCAAGTGTATATGATACACTGCACAATAAAGAGGAGTTTCAACTCTTGGATTTAGGCCCCCTCTTCTCTGCCTCTGAGATGTTGTAAATTCATCAACCATGTAGTCATTTTATGAGACTTACTTTAATTTAGAATACACACCTTTCAAATGTCCATGCTGTGAATTGTCTTCTGTGTTGTTATAATTGCAGAAATATTTAACTGCTTGGGTCTGGTCGTTATTGCCAGGAGAACTGCAGTTGCATTGTATCCACTGATTATACCTCATTCAGATCTCCCAGCCTTTATTTGACATCCTTTGCCTAACTCTGTGAGGAGAGGTAGGGTTATTTTAAAGATGATTTTCTGGAAACGAAGTTAGAGGAGGTTCCTTCACATGGGCCCCTAAAGCTGAACACCATCACGGTGCCATCACACAAAATACCTCCTTCCCTAGCAGTACTGTGGTATTACAGCTTTGTGAAAGAGGAAAGTTTCTTGTATCCTCATGGCTTTAAGAGTTTAAAGTGTGTTGGCTAGGGTATATTTTGGGGAGAGTGACTGTGACTCTTGTAGCAGGTCCTGCAATGGCCTTGTCAGTACTGTTCTGCCACAGCTGAGCACTGGATTGTGACACTCCAGATGTCATTTTGCACATCTCTGGTCTTAGCTCAGGTTGAAGAAGATCTGTAATGGCTGCAGACTTCCTGACAACTCACCTAAAATCTTTCACTGAGTTCTGAATGCTTCCAGGGTGTATTTTGGGAATGTGAATTAATGCTGTGTCCTGTAAATCCAAAGATAATTTGTGAAATTTTTGGAACATGACTGCGGTGCTTGCGCTGAGCAAAATAAATATGCAAGCATCAAATAGCTCCTAAATTTAAGAGACAGTATCAGAAAACTGGGAAATCTAGGGGAGAAACTGAATCTTACTTTAGTTGGTGCTTCTGACAGTAGAAATACCAATGAACAGCAGCCCTGAATTGGTGTCACCTTCAGTATTGTGAACAGATTGCACCTCTCACTTGAGCTGAATGTAGGCATCCTCTATCCTTCAATGAGTTCGGGCATTCCAGTCATATGAACAGGCACAACTTCTGTCATATGACCAGGGGCAGTTTGTATGGTCAGTCACTTGATTTTGCAAGCAGTAATTTATTGGTGTCTGCATGTGAGTCCTATTGCAGAAGCTTTCTTTGGGTACGTGATGGAACAGAGGCTGCAGGCATTCCAGAGTAGTGTCTCTCAAGCTGGCAGACTGTGCTTCTTCTGCAGACCTGAAGGATCTTCAGGAGCCGAAATGGTGGCTTGAATCAATTGCTTTGTGTGTGAGATAGAAACCCTACCTTACATAAATTTACTTTACTGGTATTTTGCATAGTGAATTCATTTGCTTCTCAGGAACTGAATGCAATGTGATGAAAGATATTAAGCCATTAGAGAGTGTCAAAAGGAGGACAACAAAGATGGTGAAGGGCCTGAGGGAAACTGTATGAGGAACAACTGAGGTTACTTTGTCTGTTCAGCCTGGAGAAGAGGAGACTGAGGGGAGACTTCATTGCAGTCTGCAACTTGCTAGTCAGTGGAAGAGGAGAGGGGCAGGCACTGATCTCTTCTCTGTGGTGACCGGTGACAGAACCCAAGGGAATGGCCTGAAGTTGTATTGGGGAGGTTTAGGCTGGATATTAGGAAAAGGTTTTTCATCCAGAGGATGATGGGGCACTGGAACAGGCTCCCTAGAGAAGTGTCCACAGCACCAAGCTTGATGGAGTTCCAGAAGTCTTTAGATGATACTCTCAGGCACATGGTGTGACTCTTGGGGATGGTTCTGTGCAGGGCTAAGGGTTGGACTCAGTCATCCTTGTGTGTCCCTTCCAGCCTCAGCATATTCTGTGATTCTGAACCACATGAATCATCAAAAACAATAGCAAAGTGCTGTAGACAAGGTTCCTACCAAATGACAAATCCTGGTTTGCATCTTAACAAAAACTGAGTTACCAAACCATTTTTTATGTTGTACTGTGTCTTAGTGAATTTCACTGTGCAGTGGTCTAGTCCTCTGGTGATTTTGGCTACCTGAGTGCATTCTGGAGTTGGTTTGTTGCAGGCTGACTTTTCAGCTTTGTGCAAACCGTACCTGTCGGTCGTTTTGGCATGCTCAAAGCAGTGTTGTGAAACTTAGCTCGCCTGAGCCAGACTTCTTGTATTTGATAGAAAGTGAAGGTGTGGATGTATGCTTTGGGCTTTTTTCTCTCCTTGCTCTTTACCTTTCATGTACTGTTTGTAAGTTACAGCTGGTAAATTCTTAAGGTAATTCACAGAGTTAACTAGCAAAGCTGTGGGTGACTACATCTTGAAGTTGGGGACTTTTGTGTCCCTGTATGCAGAGCCAGGCAGTTTGACCAGTTGAGTTTAACATTCATAAAAGGGAAGACCCAGCAGTAAGTACGAACTTCAAGTTATTGAGATACTCTGTTGAAAGAAGCAGACTGGAATGTCATTTTAGGTTTAATCTGACTAGCTTTATGAAGAGCTTAACTTGTGTTAAATGGAGCAGCACAGATGAGGATCTTGATTTGCTGTTGATGGGGTAGGAGAATGCTTTTTTCCTTCTCTCTGTTCTCAGGTCACCAGGGAAGGCTGAGGGACCTGTATGTGTGTTTGGAGACAGAACCACGTGATTTGCGAGTGTCTTACCTTCAGTTCACATTACTTGTGTTCTTTATGACTTGTGATGTATGAAAGATTAAATCTGTTTTGTGAATAAGCAAATAGATTCTCAATCAAGCACATTGTGCCACTTTTGATTGCTTTATTAATAACCCAGCGAGGACACAAAAATAAATCGGCTCCAAAGTGCCCAGTAACAAAATTCATTTAAGATAATTGAGTTCAGGTGTTGACGCTCGAAGTATATCTGTAGATCTTGTATTGAGAAGACTTAGGGTGGAGCATTGACTTCCTGTCTGAGATCACAAGAAATCTCTTTTGTCCTGCCTGAGATCTGAGGATTTCCCTCTTTACTAACAAATTTTTCCATTGAACAGAAGTTGGTGGAGAAACTATGCATAATGGGAAGTATAAAATAATGGTGCTTTCTGTCCAAACAAGTGAATGCTTGACAGCCTGATTTTTTTTTAAAGAAGCTGTTAAAGCTGCTATTCCAACATCACTACATGCTAGAGAAACCTGAATAAAAAGTAAAATATGGTATGGCCCATTGAAACTGAACAGCCAAGTCTCTTCTGCTTTGTTTGCTGGCATGAGTTCTTGTTCTTGTCACTGTTTTTTTAAAGGCTTGACTAAGGTCTTGCATACAGAGTAGCTGTTTACTCAGACTGGCCTCCGCATCTCAAATCTTCCCCCTGTTGATCTTGCTGCCTGGCACAGGACAATGAAAAATGGGACAAGAGGAAGTGAGCATATGGCTGTCTGTGTGATTTTTCTTCTGTGTGATCTTTTGTTTCAGAGTACCTGGTTGCGCTGCTGCAGGGCACGCCTGGGTAGCTTTGGATCAGGCAGGTGCCTGTACTGGTTAGCATGTTTTGTTTCCCTTGCAGTGGCAGTTGTTACAGCTCTATCACGTTTGTTACAAAACCAGCGGTACTTGTGTTACAATTCAGCTGAATTAAGATGCTTAGATGATAATCTAAAAATACAAAAAAAGGGGGTGCCTTACTCATTTAGAATCTTTGGGAAAATTGAATAAAACTTTTCAGATTGCAGACTGCAGCAAAAACGAGGAAAAAAGATGATGGGTTGATTGGGTGGGAAGCATTACCAGCATGCTTCGTGGAGAAAAATAATTGTCATTACTGGAAGTAAGTTTAATTATGTTTCTTTCTGTTTTTTAAAGAGATGAAATTGGATTAATACCCTGCCCTGAAGCCAGGTATAACCGGAGCCCTATTGTCCTGGTAGAAAACAAGCTTGGTGTGGAGAGCTGGTGTGTCAAGTTTCTGTTGCCATATGTCCACAATAAACTTCTCCTCTACAGACAAAGGAAACAGTGGCTGAACAAAGATGGTAAGTTACCCAGTTGGAGAACAGTATATTATGTGATTCTCAGTGCACATTTTTTATGTATGATAGAATCATTTAGTTTGGAAAAGACCCATAAGATCATCTAGTCCAGCCATAAACCTAACACTGCCAAGTCCACCACTAAACCATGTTCTTAAGTGCTGTGTTCATATGTCTTCTAAAATACCTGCTGGGTTGATGAATCTGCCACTTCCCTGGGCAGCCTGTTACAATGTTTGATAATGCTTTCAGTGAAGAAATTTTTCCTCATACCCAACCTGAACCTCTCCTAATGCAGCCTGAGACCATTTTCGCTCATCCTGTCTCTGGTTGCCTGGGAGAAGAGACCAACCCCCACCTGGCTACAACCTGCTTTAATGTAATTGTAGAGAGTGATAAGGTTACCCTGAGCCTCCTTTAGTCCAGGATAAACAGCCCTAGCTCCCTCAGCTCTTCTTTATAAGACTTGTGCTCCAGACGCTTCACCAGCTCCAGTTGCCTCCTCTGGACTTTCTTCAGGACCTCAATGTCTCTGTGAGTACAAGGAGATGGTCACTGCCCTGGCCGCACTGTTGTGATCCAAGCCAGGATGCCACTGGTCTTCTTGGCCACCCAGCCACACTGCTGACTCATGTTCAGCCAGTTCACCCCCAGGTCCTTTTCCACCAAGCAGCTTTCCAGCCACTTTCTCCAGGCCCTGTAGCATTGCATGGTGTTGTAGTGACACAGAGGCAGGACCCATCAGAACCTGATACAGTTGCCCATAGCCCATGTCCAGCCTCTCCAGATCCCTCTACAGAGCCTTCCTCGCCCCCAGCAGATCAACACTCCCACCCAATTTGGTGTAATCTGCAGACTGACTGAGACTGCACTCACTCGGCTTTTCTAGGTCGCTTACCCTTTGTAATGCCAATTTAACCTGTTGTGGAAGAAATTATTGTTACTGAGGAGAGCAGGCTTTGGGTCGTGCATCTTGCCAACTTAAACAAGTTGTTGAGTTGAAAATAGAAATCTTTTCTCTCTTGCTCAAGCTGGAAAGGTTAGAGAGACCACTTGCTTCAGTCAGTTATTTATGGGAGTGATGTTAATTGATACAGAAGGAATTTTCTCCTGCATTTATGTGTTAGAAGGAAAATGATGATACGTGTGTCTGAAGTAAGAAACAAGTGCAGTGTGTTTTAGATATAGTGGTACCAGAAATCATTTCTCCATACATCTTGTGAAGTTTTATTTCCTTCTCATCTCTTTGGTTTTCTTTGAGTTTTAGTTTGTTCTGACGTGCATGAAACATTTTTGAGTATACATTGTTTAAAAGAATTCAAAATAAAGAATTATAAACATGTGTGACATAGGAGATATTTGACTGCTTACCAAGTGTCCAGTTCAGAGTAAGAATGAAAAAGAGTAACTAGTTCATGAAACAAAATGTTTGTTTATTGTTGCAGTCTCTTCTAAATAGCAGCTGAAATAAAGAATGTTCTTATGCTAGGCTTACCTCAGGGTCTTATTTCTGGTGGTTATTCTTCTTAAGACTTCTTTCTAGTATCTTCGACCTGCTGTGATATTTTTCACATTTTTGTTTCTCAGAGGGGTGTCTGTTCTGTTGAAGAGCACCCTGTAACCACTCACAGAGTTCAGATCTTCAGTATCTCACATGCACCTGGATTTCAGTTTGGGGCTGTTATCATATTTGACTTTTTTTCTGTTTGCATGTTATTAACTTACCTATAAAGCATTGGCTGTGTCCATTGGGCATTATAATGTGTGGGATTGTCTTCCCCTCTTGAAACATACCAGACCCCCATCCACTGGGTTGTGTTGATTGCAGCTACAGCAAAGGCAGTCCCCCTAGCTGCTTTATAAAGTAGTGAGTTAAAGAATTATGTTGAAATAGTGGGGTAATAGCAGACATCTGATGCAGACTGGCATTTAGTCATCGTGGTGTACCATCTCAAACAGATGGGTTTTGAGAGTAAGCCTGTGTAGATCAGCAAAAGATGTTTGGTCAGTAGCATCTCTCTCTTGATGTAACGGTGATTTGCTTTCCTCTTTTCTAATACTCTGTTTCACTTTAAGTGGATGAAGCCAGCTGTGCACTTACCCTCATAAAAAGAGTAACATTAAAGGAAAGAGATAGTTAATAATGTAAGTATTAATGCACTTGCCTTCTAGTGACTGTGGGGAGATCGTATGTATGAACATTCAGCCTCTGCAAGCTAGATCATGACAAGGAGGAACCCATTCTACTGGTAACATACAACCTTCCAGTGCAGGCTGTGAACCCTGAGCAGTGTCAGAGTGACAGTGCACTGGCTTGATACTTGGAGTTAATTGTCCTTTGAAGTGTTTTCAAGTGGTGTTGGGTACGACTGACCTATTGATTGTATTTTATTTTTGTCTGACACATTTTTTATGTGTGTTTATGTCATTGTGTTTCCCACACCCCTCCCAGA
>JAWWEU010000091.1:5407095-5417508 GCA_035583155.1 Acropternis orthonyx
TGAATGGTGCATTTTGTCATTTCCTTAGAACTTGTCTGTATAAGGGTTTTTTTACACTAGTAGAATTGTACTGATCCAAAGACCCAGGGGAAACATTCTACAGCTGTAAAAGTCTGTACAATGATAACATCGTCTCTTTTAGAAACCAACTATTCACTAAGGGGATTCTATTTTCAAGTTAGTGTCTTCATCAGAATTGTTGTACATATCTCCTGCCCAATATGCCTCTTCACCATGATGAAGTTTCAAGATGCTGTTTCTGATGCACAGAGGGAGAAACAATGAGCGCAGAAAAACATTGGTAGCCTGCTCTAAGAGTATAATTTCAAATGAAGAAAGGCACTTGAAATATGAAATTCCAGCACTTATAAATGCTTTGATGAGTGGGGTTTACTCTTGCAGTCCAAAATGAAAAGAGACCACCTGTAGTGTTTGAGAGTATGTTCATGACTCAATTCAGACACAGAGTAGCTAACAAAGATATTTCTAAATGTGTACGCTGTTCTGTTTACAGTACTAAGGTAAGACTGATCTAGACTTGAGCATCTCTGTGTCAAAGGTTTGTCTCAGAGGGCATCCACACCTGCCTCTGTAGCTAGGGATGTTTGGTCATTTGTTTTGAGGTGCTCCGGGATGCTGTCTTGGTTGATGGTTGTGGTTGCAGAAGAACACAGTTGTTGTCTGAAGGAGGTGTGGGAATGGCTTGAGAGGATAATTTTGTCATAAGATGTTGCCTGTGTGATCACTGACAAATGGGTAGGTTCAGGTACAACTGGAGTCTGAACTTAAGAACTTAACTTGAGCAAGAACTTCTGTCCATCTCAGAGAACCTGATATTTATTGAGTATGGATGATACATTAAAGTATAAAGCCTGGGTCAGTTTGATTAAAAATATCCCATTAATTAAGTGTCCCATTAATGACTAATATGAACCTGAAAAGTATGATATCAGGTTTTAGGAATCACGTTCTTGGTCCTAAATTACTTAGTACTGTAGTTGTGTGTTCTGTTTGCCTTGGCAAAAATTACCTGTTCATAAGAAAAATACTAATGATAGGAGCAGCCTTGGAAGTGGAAACATGATAAGAAATATTTCTTTAACTGTGGAAAGCAAGAGATGCTCTCTTCTTGCACTGGAATGATTGAGGCTTCTGCAGGAAAATACTAATAAAAGAATCTGACTTGAAACCTCTTATATATTTCTTCCAGACTATAATCTGGAGTCTTACTTTGCTTTCTTAGAACTGTACTGTTGAAGTTCTGTGCTACTGAATTTGACAATCTTTCCACCAAGAACATTTAAACAGGTGCCCTCATAATACATGCATAAGTTCCTATTTATGTCAGCACAAGTGATGCATTCTTTCAGGAAGACAAGATTTGGCCCTATGTTACTGAACAGAATTGCATTGAATTTTAATAGTTGGAAAATGTTCTGAGAACTTTGATTAGAGATGGTGCTGATATTTTTATTTCTTTTGCAAAACATGGCTGTAGTGTAACTCTTAAAAGTGAGTTTTTAAAGTCTACACCTGGTGGAAATACTGCCCCCACACTTTTTTTTAAATCCAGTAAGAATAGTTGCCTTTAGAAATGTTTGCAGACCAGACTCTGCCACACAAAAAACTGAATAGGAACAGTAAGACTGAAACAAATAATATTTTTTTGCTTTGAAAGAAATGCAAACAATAAACAGTTAAATTTGAGCTTTATTTTTTTTCATGGTAGCAATATAAGTTAGATGAAAGAGGAAAATAATTCCTAAATTGCTTCAAACTATGGATGACCTGAAGCCTAGTACATGAAATGATAGAAGAGGTACTTGTAACAAACTGTGTTAAGCTCAAAACTGATGTGTAGTTCTGGAACTATGGTCTTTGCAACATATCTGTCTGGGCCTTTGGTAGTACTTCAGTGTCCCATTTGGGCACTGCTTGAAAAACAAGAGAAGTGGCTTCAGGCTATTGGTAGTTAACACACATAAAGGTTACCAGGCACGGCTGCTTTAAGTAAGGTGTTTCAGCTATTTTGGCTTTTGGAGGTCAGAGAATAAAAATGTAGTCAGTGAACATTCTTGGGGAGAAAATGTCCAACAGAAGCTGTAGAACACAAGGCTCTCACTCTCTTAAGTTCCCTCAAATGTAAAATCAAACTTTGTACATCTGTAAGCATCTTCATAGAACGTTCATAATCTTTCCTGATTTTGTCTTACACTGTAGTATGTGTCATTTGAATTGATGCACATTCTTTTTGTTCACCAGATTAGTCTTTGTAGAATTTTTTTGGTGTTAGGAACAAAAGGTTTTGAGGAACAAATGTAATTTAAAATTACAGAAATTGCAAAAGAAGGAATCACATTTTTAAGGGGTTGAACTCTCAGCTTCTAAATACATTAACTGTTATTTCAATGACATTTGGTTTGTCTTGTGTGTTACAGTCACTGGAGAAACACATGCAGCATTAAAGACAGCTGCAATAACAAACCTGTATGAAGTTATTGGAATGCATTGCTGTAGCTGCTCTGATTAATATTTGTTAATCTATTCATGTCTGCATATTTGTGTTTTATTGACTTCTCACATATTCTTCATACCACAAAATCCATATGTGATTTAAATAGGGGATAAAATAAATGGTCCGTTTATACTATTTGATTAATTGCCATATATGTTTTGGTTTAAGACAAATAAGGAAAGTGGTAATATAGTGAGAAAACTTAGATTTTTGTCTTAAAATCAAAATTTCTGGCATTTCCAGTTTTATGTTAGTGCTGCTTAATTAGAATGTGTAACTAGACTTTATGGCTGGGAGTGAGTTTTTTTCCTAAGTAGTTAATTAATGAATTTTTAAAACAGTACTGTATAATACTGATGAATAGAAACAATGAGTTTTGGAAGGTTTTGTCTGCATAGCCAGATTCAACAAGCATACTTTTTCAGAATTACATATAATACAATGAGCAAAATATGACTACCAGAGAATAATTTGTGAGTCCGTAGTGATTTAATGGTTGAATTTTTTTGATGAGATTGTTTGCTTAGTTTTATTTTACCTTCTGTGAGGGAAGAGTGCTGTTTGAGATGTTTTTTTTCAATGTAGTAGGAAGTGAACCATTGCACTTACATTGTGGAGGAAAACACCCACAACTGCTGAATTGTGTCTTCTAGGACAATTTTGGAAAAAGCAGTGAAGTGAAACATAGATGTGACTTCTAAATGCATCTCTGTCTTGTAGTTGGTGAGGTATTTACAATTAGATTCTTGCTGTTTTTATCAGTGTCAGATAAAAAGGAAAGGGTATAACTCCCCTATTCTCAAATGCACTTAACATTCAAATTAGTTTCAAAGGAAGTTTATTGTCCCTGTCTAAGATAATCTTCCTTCTTTTTTCCCCCATATGCTCAGAAGTGTGTTTTCTTCTCAACCTCTTCTCCGTTCTTCCAACCAGCAAAGAAGAATGTAGCAAAACATTGGTGAGGTGGCCTAATTTTGTGTTTATATAACTCTAACTACCTCCCAAGAAGTACTTTTAACTGGTGCCCTTAAGTGGAGTTCATCAGGCTCAGTTTTTCCAGAACCTCATGCTATGCGTATATTCTCTTTCCGATGTGAAAAATAGGAGCTTTATGAAGCCATCTAGTTTCCCAGGGAGAGTTTGAAGGAGAAAAGAAAAAAAAAAAGATCATGTACTTAAAGTTGGAAAAACCTAGAATGAGCATAAATTTTCATTAGTTTTTTTCCTCTGAAGAAGCAATGCATTGCTGAAAAATGGAGAACATATGTGCTTCCCAGGGATTTCCTTGTATTACTCTTTTTCAGTTACAGACCTGACACTTCCTAGTGGCTTTTACTTTGTGTGTACTGGTACTTCTCAGGGCATAGTCTATTGTATTGGTTAAGAGTACATTTTTACAGTGTATAATTATTGATTAAAAAAAAAAAGCTAAACATGTAGTAAGTGGCTTTTACTATTTTTTTGTTTGTCTAGCATTGTATTTTGTATCTACCCAGTGATTTACAGTAGACTACCATCTCATCTGCATTGTGTTGTTATTCTCTATCTTAAATTTCTGTTGCAGTGTTGCAGGAAGCTCCTGACAGCTGCTGGATTTCCTGTCTGAGTTCCCTAGCACTATTCAGTAGAATGGTCATTATCTCAAAGATGTAAGTTGTAATGATGGGACAGTGTTTAACAGTATCTATGTTGATGCACCATACATCTTAGATTAAATATTTTAAAATGTTTTGTTAGTATTTTGAATGCTAGAACTGCAGAAGTTGTTTTGATAGCTGTCAGACTCTTATGTACAACAGACTCATTCTGAAAAGCAGAACTCTTAACTGAAGTCTAGTTTATTAAATACCTTTGTCTGCACCATCTGGAACCTGCTGTAAATCCTACTGTATAGACAGGTGGGGAGACCCCACAGTGAGATGTCTGTTTTGCTCACAGGGTATTTTCTGAACAGAACATAATTATGATGAAACAAAATGCTTTTATTGGATGAAGTATACCTGTATGTTTTGTGAATAAAGTTATGAAATTGGTACGTCATTAATACAGTAAGATTTCCTGAATGGCTGCACGTAAGGAGTAGATAAAAGGATTGGGTATTTTTCTTAACAGAAAAAAATACCTGTTATTAAAAAAATGTAAATTATACCCGGTACCAGAATTTTCGATGGCAAGATGTCTTTATATCTACTGTGTTCATTCTCTTTTGTACCAGTTTTTCTTTTTTGAAATGGCTACATTTAAAACTGGGTAGTCATCTTGAAAAGTGCACTTGGGAATGTCCTGTTTGCTTTCATATAATCAAAAAAATCGATGTCTTAAGTAGTTTTAAGTAGCATTAAGATCCAAGGTAGTGACAGCACTACAGTGTTTGAGTGAGCCATTGAACACTAATTTTATAATACCATCATGTTCATCGAAGTACTATTCTATTTAGGGAAATGTTTATTTTATCAAGATACATGCAAAAATATTTAACTTTCACAGCTTTCTTATTAGGGGGATATACAGCTAGTTTTAAACATAATATATTGCAATATTTTTTCTATGAAGAATTCTCAGATGCACAGTTGTGACCATTGTAAATCTTATGTAGATTTCCAAGATAAATTAGAGAAATGGTAAATTTTGTAGCAGAAAGAATAAAATTATGACAGGACAGTAAGACACTGGAAAGTAATCTGCTAAATGACCAGTGTTCCACAGGATTGTGAATGTAAAACATTACATTTGTTTTTCAGTGGTCTTACTTTGTCAGAGGATGAATTCCTGTCAGATGGGGATCATTTTCTTCTTTTGTAATCAGTAGAGAGCTTATCTGTGAATAAATTATTTATATTTATTCTCCCACAATAAGTGTGCATGTATGTGTGAATGAATGGATAGCGGAACTGTATTTATGTCCTGTGAAAAATCTCCCACATTTGGCTATTTTTATACAGCACTGGTGATCTGCAAACAGACTCTTCCATGGATGATCTGTGCCAAGTCTGAATCTAGCAGTGCCAGTGCCAGGCTGTTTGCTGAAAGCAATGTGATCTCTTGCTTCCCCTCTCTGTCTTACTCTGCCTACTTTTCATGATACTTGGACAATGTGTGCACACACCAAACAAGTGGTGATGTAGGGAGTGTTTGAGACTGTGAAAGAGTCTGTAAGGTCGTGCAGGTTGGGAGGACTGGGGAGTGCTCAGTCAATTACCTACCTGCGGCATACCTTCCAGGAGTCCTCTGGAAAATGAACAGATGTGTTTTGGATGAAGCGCTTTAACATCACAGGAAACTGAGAAAACTATGTCAGATACAAACTAGCAACTTAAATTGGTATTTGAATACAAACAAGTAGTCTTTTTGGTACTTTATTTTCAATATTTTTCTCATATTTTTTAATAAAAGTAAATCACATAAAAATATTTTCAGAATTACTCTCCATTTCGGATGCCTTCTGATTCTGAATTATTGGATTTGAGAGCTTTCCTTAAAGGGATCAATTTTATTGGAAAGTTCTAGCACCTTTCCTCCTAGACAATGTGAACAAATTTCCCTCCTAGACATTTTAGAATGATTCATTCTAAAATGAGCACCTAAAACCACAGGGCATTACTGCAAAGCTTAAAAAAGCAAGGACATGTTCTACTCGTAAACTTTTTTCCCTCTCTTACTAGCTGCTAGGTAGGAAGAACATGTAAGGAAGCCCTGAGTTGATATGTACAATTTTTTCCTTAATTTGGGTGTTCATTGAATCAGAAAGCTTAAAGCAAGTAATAAACCCTCCAGGCTGTACAAAAGTATTATTTCTAACCTGAATGCTTTATTTTTACACCTGTTAAAATGAGTGACAAAACTGTCACTGATTTTGTTGACATAGGATCAGGCCATGCTGTGGAGAGGGTATCCGCCACTACCTGATAGTCATGACATATTTAGTGTGATGAATTTTAAGTGACTTCTTTGTCTTTCACAAATGGTCCTATTGATGGGTTCAGTGAACAAATCAGTTAGGGTAGTGTATATTCATCAGCACTGTGGAAAAGAAGCTGTTAAGGCTGTGGAATGTTACAGGTTTAAAAGGGCAGCTAGAGAAAATTTGATGGTACTACAGGGTATCAGTAGCTAAGAAAGTTTCCTTTTCCTCTCTGTTTTTTCTTTCCCCTCAGTTTTATCCTTCCTTCTCTCCCACCTCTGGCCCTCTGCCCCCCACGATTCTGCCCATTCTTTCCCCTGTCCCCATGAGTTTTTTAATCTTTTCTAGTGTCAGAAAGTTTCATACAATGTACCTGTGTGCAAACCAGCGTAACACTTTAGTTTGGGAAGTGTTGCATATCAATAGCATATAGATCGATGCCCAAGGTTTATGCAATGTATTTAGGGACTATTGGTAGGCTTTTAAGTAGCATGTGATAACTGATGCAGTATTGAAGGAGGAAAGTCTTAATAAATAGTGGATGGCCTAAGTGTTGCTGTTCTCCAAGCATGTTACCTACATTTATGGTCAACAGTAAACTGCATGTTTGTCACCTTTTCATCTCACAAATGCTTATAACTAAGTAACAGCTAATTTACTTTTAAAAATGTATAATCAGCATTATATATCAACATGATTTGATTTGAGATTTCTACAATTATTTGTTGTTATCTAGTACTGGATAATTCTCACTGCACCTTAGTTCATCTTCAGTGGAACCTAGCCAAGTATAGATTTTCATGGTTATAAATCTAGTTTTTCTGTGAAGAGAAGTTGAAATTCCACCATATAAAACATGCATTTTCCTGATGTCTATTTAGAAACATAGAAGGGCATTGTAGCACTGCTTTCCTGTTGTTCACACTGAATTTTACCTTATTTATCTCAAATATTTTGTATTGCATGTTAATTAATTTTTTTCATCTCCTAGTAGTACAAAATGAATTATAAAATAAAAAAGAGCAGTCCTAACTATTCTATGCAGATGTCTTCCAAAATTTACAGGTACAATTTTAGTGGTGGTGGTTGGTAAATAGATTTTTTTTTCACTTATTTATCAGCAGACTTGTTTTTATATGTATTAGTGACAAAATGGACTAAGCACTGCTGTAAGTTATTGTATTTCTGTAGAAATGGAAAATAGTGTAAAACTGGTTTTGTTAAATGTTGGCAGTTTATAAATAAACTTTTCATCTCCTAAAAAGCCTCTGTTTTCTGACAACATATTGGACTCCAGTTTCTTTGTTTACCAACAGAGATCCTTCCTAATTATTTTTAATCTCTTTTCAGTGATAAGCTGCCTTTAACAGAAACTGAATCTTGTGAATTAAGTGATTGCAGGAGACTTACTTTTGGTTCTTTTAAACATCAATAGTTAAACCCTTTTTAAATGCTTTTCTAGATCTTTGCTCAAACTTAGTTTCTGAAAGGATGCAGATGAACAGCAGCTCTTCTGCTGTTCAGAAATTTCTTATTGGAAATAGACGACATAAGCTATCCTGCCTAGAGTTGCAGAACTTGGAAAGCTGATTGATGCTTACCTTTCTGTAATTTTTTTAAGTTACAGCATGGTATTCTGTGACTTGTCATTTTTAAGGTCTGGAATCAACTTGAATAGCTTATGCCAGTTTTTCCAGGTTCCATACAATTTCTGTGCTGTTATAATTGAAGGGAAAACATTTTACAGATCTTAAAAGCCAGGAATTGCCCTCTTGTGTTCAAAAAAATGTGGTTTGATTCATATTAAAGATAGATGTAATATGGAAGCATGGTACTTTGATTCTAG
Source organism: Acropternis orthonyx (assembly GCA_035583155.1). Taxonomy (NCBI): domain Eukaryota; kingdom Metazoa; phylum Chordata; class Aves; order Passeriformes; family Rhinocryptidae; genus Acropternis; species Acropternis orthonyx. Next base: position 5,415,358 of record JAWWEU010000091.1, read on the forward strand.
TTGACTGCCTTTAGAACATAAGTTTTGCTGGATAAATTTTGTGACACTACCTGAAGAATAATCCTCAAGTGACCCCCTAATCTGAACTGGATGAAAAGATACTTGAGGTATGCTTTTTATTTGTATAAACTTTCTAATTATGCAAATACTTATGTATTAACAAATGGATCCATAGTGTTGATGTTTTAGATCTGCAGTTAAGCTCCTTAAATAGTATTCTACTTCATGTATAATTCTGTGACTTCGTTTATGAAAAGTTGTTCCTTTTTTGTCAAGACTGACTTAGGTATTAAGACCTCTTTCATAGACTTGACTTACTAAATCAACTTCCAATCCTTGTATATCAGGGCAATCAGTAGCTCTATAAAGAGCTTTCATTCCAGGCTGTTATTCAAGTAATACTGAGGTTCATTTATATAATGTATTAATAAATATTCATATAAAAGAATACTGAAATATCAAGTGTGTGGTTGGGGTTGGATTTTTAGTATCTAAGCAGTGGCACTGAGTTATTTCAGCATAACAGCATATGTAAAAACTTTCAATAAAGCTACAATAATTTTGAATTTTATATATTTTACAGGGTATGACTGGAATTGTAGGTCCCATAGTTCTCAAGTTTACGTAAGTGTTACTTGTCATCTTGGTATCTTGTTCAGATACACATGCAAAGAAAAGAAAACTATGTCTGCATGGTCATTATCTTCTACTTGCACTTTGTATAATTATTGCTCTCTGATACAGTGCTTCAAGTCTTCCACTGTTTTCTAGTTCCACTAAATCTAAAACGTCCTCAGCTCCTAATATGCAAATGAACCTTTAGAACTCCTTTGCTGGATGCCAGAAGGCAGTGATGGCATTGTCTGGTTTTCTAGAAGTGTGTAGCATGTGACTGTTGACTCTGCAATCTGTTTAGTGTTGCTACACTTCTGAAAAGCAAGCCACGGATTCACCACTTCCTTTGTAACTGAGCACTTTAAGTACCTTTGAGTGCTACTTTTCTGCAGTATCTGGTAAAGATGTAAATAAAGAAAAGAAGCTGAAATGTCAAGAAGTATCAGTAGGGAGAGGTAGGTTCATGGGACACAGCGTGAAGAAGCACGACAGAAGCAGTTTAACTTTTTGGCTGAGTCTTGCTATGTCTAACATGCAGAGGTTGACAAGATAGGAAAGCAGTTTCCAGGGGAAGGTGGCAGTCTTTGGAGAGCAAGTGTTTTTCAGATTTTGAAGTGGAGTATTCACAAAGGGAAGTGGGAAGTTTTCTATTTAATGTCAAACCTTTTTTTTCTTTTTTTAATCTTGAACATATTGTCAAGTCTGACATACGCTGCAGTATCAGGGTTTTTGGGTTTTTTTGCCAGAGTACCCTTCCTGGTATCTCAAAAGATAAGGGGAATAAGAAAGCCTTTTGGCTGCAGAACTCGTGGAGTTTCAAAGTTCTCGCTTTTGTGTTTAAACAGAAGTATTAATATGCCTGGCACCTGTGTCTGGTTGGGTAAAGTGATATAATTGAAGTTGCACTTAGTGGTTTCCATGGCAATCAGTGATTACTAAGTGGAGTTAAACAGAAGACAGGAAGAGAGTGATCAGTCTGGTCATTATCATTATCCACTTTAAAGCTACAGGCTCACATCTTTAAACACATGCAGGCATGAAGCAAAGTAAAACTGTAAGGTATCCCAGTTCTACATTGTCACTTCAGGTTAACATGTCCATGTATGCATGTTAAGCTGTGTGAGACACAACTGTTTTTAGCCAGGGAGGTTAGCAGAACTGCAAGTGAGTCAGTGAAGCCATGAAAATTTAGTAGCCACTGGCTTCACTACCAAAGTAGTGGCTTCACTACTGAAGGACAATGGCTTTTTTCTGACGAAAAAGAAAATGGGAACTTTCATCTCCACACATAACCACTGTCTTTACAAGGTACCGTCTAATTGTTTTGCAGGTGGCTGGCCCCTTTTGTACTCCTTGCTGTCTTACCGCTGTCTACCGCTCATTCCCTGTCCTAGTTACACTGGCTGGGACCAGTTTATCACTGTGTGGATGTAACCAAAACTGTATTCTACACCCTCTGTCATTTCTCATGAACTGCTAACAATGGATCATTTGCAGCAGCTGCCCGGGGCACACCTGACCCCTCAGGCTACAGGG
>JAWWEU010000091.1:5455737-5468712 GCA_035583155.1 Acropternis orthonyx
AAAGTTTCAAGAAGGCTGGCCTTATTTTTAAGCTTTATTTTTGTCCCTGCTATGAAAATAAAATAGATGAAGGAAATAGAGTGTGTTCCCTATGCTTATAGAAGTTGTGTTTCAAAGAAGTTGTCTCTTCCCACTGCATTTCATGTTGCTGGTGCTGTGCTGTTTTAGGACTCCTTGCTGATGCACTTTCAGAATTCACTACAAATAAGTACTGATTGATTTTCACTCCTGTCTAGTAGGTTGATCAGTTTTTGTGTCATGATATTTGCTTTAAAGGAGAGATTTTTTTCTGTGACTTGCCCTCTGTCAGGAAGGAATTAGATAGAAATCATGGATTTCTGTCTGCTACGTTCTTGGAGCATCTGTTTCTGTCTCAGTACAAAAATACTCAAAATACTACAAACTTGAAGCAGTGGCACAAAATTTGTAATCAAAATTGCTTAAGCATTGCAGCTTTATTAGTCTTAATGGAGAAAATTGAACTTTTACTCCATATTTGTCAATACATTTTTATTTAATAATTTTTAAACTCTATAATATAAAGTCATCATGATTTGGATTTAGCTTGATAGGAGTACAGCACAGTGCTTGCGTATCAGGTTTGTAGATCAAGTACATTCTTTTCTGTATTTGGTTGTTGTATTTGGTTGGTATTTGTTGTTGTAGGAAAATAGATGATGCTGGATCTGGTAGTCTGCTGCTCCTGCATGACCTCGAGATTTTTTTACACAACTTCACTCATATATCCTGTAAGATCTTCAGAAATAATTGCTATGGGAATACATTTCTCTTACTGCCAAGGTCTGACGCTCTGTTTAGAATGGAGACTTGAGACTTAAGTATGAACTATTAAGATGTTTATTGATTAATGAACACTCTAAGAGGAAAGAGACAGAGTGGCAAAATAGTCTGTGCAAAATTATGTGCAATCAAATATATCATTTTACAATTCTATAATGATACAGATTGTGGATTCTAAGGAATCACATGTGATTATTACTAAATTACAGTTTTTTAAGTAATGAGGTGTAACTCCATTTTCTGTCTACACACATGCCTTCCTCCCCCCTCTCAGAGCAAAAGAAAAGAAGAACTAAAACCTGGCTGAGAGTTGAGCATGTCTTCCAAAGGGTTTTTTCCTAGCCTTCTTGTGGACTTGAATCCATATGTCAGGATGACTACCATCTATAGTTATCCATACACCTACCGTTGGAAGACCCACCTTCATTTCTTCACTTGATTTGGCGTTTTATTCTCCATTTGCTATTTTAGTCTCTTCTTTTTTCTGATTTTGGGCGGAGCTTTTCATTAGCCTTGCGCCTCCTTGTTTCTCAAAACTTTTCACAAGGAAACATCCCTCTCATAATTACTTTTTTGACATTGGTCCCAATTTTGCTACATCCATACTCAGATTTCATAATTCATGTTGTTCTGTGGGCAACAAAAGCCTTATGCACTATTATGAGCAGGATTGCTTCCATGTGGGTGGCTTGGCAGCCCAAAATTCACGTACTATTACCATCTTAGATTTCTTGGATTTGGTTTACATTTTTCAATTACTAAATGTAATTATTCTCCTTTCGAACTCTAGATCCAAGCCACCATGATGAGGTTTCTACCATCTGTGCTGGAGCATGTGCCAGAACAGCAGGGTAACCTGTTTTTCACATTTTTGCTGTGAGCTGTCAGGGTTCCTTACTGAGACTTTAGCTATTTTAAGTCTGTATGCTCCACACTGACTTCTTACTCACAATTTCCTTTACATACAATCCATTTCTTACTGAAGTCTTTCGGTTTATGCTGAATGATGTAGAGCTGAATCACTTGATTTTCTTGCTGTAAAGACACCTATAAGTGTTTTAATAAGCAAGAAAAACTTGCTGCAAATCACTAGTGTGCAAATAGAGGGCCAAAAGGTTTTGCCAGATATTGATTTAATTGGGTGGTTGCTGTGGCTTCTTTTATTTATTTTTTTTTTGTTCACCTGCTTGGGTTGCAGAGACCTGAAACATATTTCTTCAATAAGAAGTTTGAAGACAGAATCATATACCGGGACCTGTCTGTCTGTTTGGTGCAAAAGTTACTAACATGTTACTTTGAGGGGTACTGGAAACCACATTTTACCAACTGACGCTTTAAGGAAGTGCTTTGGTTGGTTGGTTGGTTTTGTTATTTGCATTTCATCTTACTGGAATAATGCACAGGCTCAGAACAATTCCCTCTTGTTGTTTAAATAAACACGGAGTCATAGAACTGTTCAGGAATGGATTTGAAGGAGAAGGTTATTTCCTCTTGCAGACTGGGTAACATTTATTTTTTTGAGAATTTAGCATACTGACTTAACCTCAGTACACCAGATACCACATATTGGAATAAGGACATGCATGTGGATTTTGGTCAACGGAACTGCTTGCTCCAGTTGCATTAATATTTCAGTGATCTGCAAGTTGCACCAGTGATTCTTTATCCTGTTAAAAAAAGACCAAACATGGTCTAAACTAGCCTAAAAAATTACATGAAAATAATTCTTATTAAACTTGTTGCCCTTTTCAAACTGCAAATTGGTTTGTAAAAAGGACATTTTTACATCAAAAGTCAGATACAGTATTTAGTTTAACTGAGGCGTTGTTGAACAGTTCATCAGACTGGGACATCAGTTTGGCACTTTGTATAATCTGATGCTTCTTGAAAGAAAAACTGAAGGGAGGATTTTGGACTTAATGTGGAATTAGATGCCTGGCTCCAGAGGACGTCAAGAAACTTATAGTCAGTATTCAGTAAGTTAACTTCAATTTAAGTTGTTGGTTTTACCAGTTTTACTTGTCGGGACAGAAATGACATCTATAATACTCTCAGTGGTGGAGCCAGGTATTCTCAGTAATATCGTCTATTTTTAAAAGATCCTATCAGTAAGAAATTAGTAAGTGTCAGTGTTGCTGATGATGTCTGTTTTTAGCAGAGCATGTGATGCCTGCAATTCAGGAGTTTACTTAACTGATATAAAGCATTGCGAATCTCATAGAAGAAAGGAAAAACCTGTGCTTATTTATTGGCTTTTTTTTTGCAATTCTATTAAGGTAATATCATATGTTGCCATTTGAGGCAGTTGAAGGTAACAAGTATAGAACATCCCCAAAAGATTTTGAGAGTACTGAAGATCGTGGTATTTCTGTTTTGCTGCATCACAAAATCTAGAGAAACTTTCTGTTCAAGAATTGCAAAGTACTCCTACATAGTTATGATAAAATGGTGTGGAAGAGAGAACATTCACAAAACTTGCAAGAACCACAAGAGTTTATGGCAGCTAATCAATGCTGCTTTTGAATTTATTATTTATTGAAGACACAGTGGTTTTGCCTGTTTCACAGTCCTACATTGGATAGAAAGGTATCAAATTTTGTTTTTGACCTCTTGCTCAGAAATGTGTGTTTAGAGCTGAAAGTATACAAAAGTATACGCAAAGTGTTCTTCATTTAGGTTTCATCTAAGATAAGACTTAGCCCTTAGAAAAATACACAAGAATGTAGATAAGAATTTTGAGGATATAAATCGCCAATGTTGTTGTTGTATGATAAGCTATGTAAAATAATTTTAGATTTTTGTATTTATTGCTGCAGAGCTGTCTCTAAAATGGACTTTTCTGTGCCAAAGCAATTGGAGGATTGAAAGACTGACAACATGCCTTTCTGTAGCATTTTTACAAATACCACCTGTGTTTACTAGCACTGAAGGAACTTAGGAAAAAAAAGTTTTTTAGTGTTTTCCCCACCCTACTACCCTCTCTCATAATTTTAAGTCATGTAGCAGGTAGCAGTGTCTAACCTAGATGTATGTTTTCTTCACTGAGCAGAGTTGCAAAGGCTTGAACTTGAGAAGACTGCAGAGAAGAATCTGGTTACCTGCCCATGTGCAGTTGGTTCTCCCCATATGTGTGTTGAATTAATGAGAGTTGAATACTTTTTTCATAATGATTCTTTTCTGTCGGTGAGCACGTGGTGGCTTGACCTTGGCTGGCTGCCACCCTGCCACAACCCTGCCTCTCTCTCACTTCCTTTCCTCAGCAGGGTGCTGGGTAGAAAATAAGATGGAGAAGCGTGTAAGTTGAGGTAAGGAGATGGGTTGTCTGTTGCTGTCATGGGCAAAACAGAGTTGATTTGGGGAATATTAATTTATTGCCAATTAAAACAGAGTTGCAAGGTGAGAAACAAGGACAAAAACTAAACCCACTCTCCTTGCTCGCCCCCCTCACTTTTTTCCCATGCTCAGTTTCACTCCTTTTCTGACTCTTCTGCCTGCTGTTCCCTGGGGTAGGGCACTGCACCCCCGACAGAGTAGCTACCTCAGGAAGGTAAAAGTAAGGCAGTTTCTTCCTAAATTATGATTCAGATTTGCAAGTGTTTGCACTGGGAAGCTTAGAGCCTATAATCAGTTTTGGCAGTGAGCAGGTGAAGAGCTCTAGGTAGCCTTGGATTTGCTTAAGGGGTGCAGGGTGGGTGGTTTTGGGGTTTGCAAGAAGACACCGGTGCAACCTCTTGGCAGGGACATTTTGTGAGGTGACAGGAAGAATGCAGGCCTTGGGATCAAAAGGTTAAGAAGTGTGACTTACTGAAAAAAATAAAACAAAATGCCTGCCGTGGTAGGAAACCAGGGAAAGCTAATGCGCTTGCAGATGGCCCTTTGATACCATCACCAGAGAGCTGGGTTTGTGCTTGGCAGTGCCCCCGCACCAGCTGGTGCTGCAGCCCTTGGTCCGCACATGACTCCTGCTGTCCTTGCTGCTGGGCTGACCTCTCACAGAAGGGACCCACCTTTCCCTGTACATGAATAGGAAGAACTGCCTGGCATAAGGCCAGTAAAATTACCTGGAGAGGTGAGAGCAGAAGCAATTTGTTTCTGTATTTCTTTAATACCACTATTTTGAAGAGTTCAGATTCCTATGAACAGAACAGGTAGCAAAGAGTTAGAGCTACAGCTGCATTTTCTAATATGCAGAAACAGGGCTGAGGTGAAAAACACCTGGACTGGGATACTACAGAGCAAAGCAAACAGCAAAGCCGACACTTCTGAGACATGGGGACCATGTGGGGCTGGGACTTGGCTGAACTTTTTGGGAGCCGAGGGAGATGTCGATATTGTCGCTGCTTGTAAGCCCTTGGCTGCTGTGTTTTGTAGTCACTTAGGTGGTGGTGTTCTCTGGTCTCAGAGAACTCCCTCTTGCTTGTTTTCCTTTAATGTTTTTCAGTGGCTTAGTTCTTTGCAGTAGGTGTGGATTATCAATTTTGAGCTTTTTGACTCTTCTTTGTTGGGCCTTAACTTGGACTCTTCAGTTGGCTGATTTTTTTTTTTCCTTTTCATTATAATATTCAGGTTTACTGGATGAACCCTTTAAATATTTGTCTGCATTCTGTTATTGCTATAAGCTGTAAAATAAATTTATATTTTAACTTCTCAACCTGAACTGTGATTGTTATTCCCAAACTGCGCAGAATTAGGTATCATAGTACAAAGAATGGGTGATGGTTTATGTGTTCAGTTTTTAGTTTTTTTGAGCCTTCAGGAAGGGATTTTTTTTTTTTTTTAAATAATGTATCAGTTTTTCTGTCACTACAGTGATCTTTTTTTCTGTCAAGTTTTTGCTGTTAGGTTATGTTTATCTATTTTGCAGCTATCCACGTATGTTTCTTTGCTCAAAACCTCTTTTCTGCCAATTGATGGTTGATTGGAAAAAAATACGCTATGTGATCTCCAGCCTGCTCTGCAGTGTGTGCTGAAGTGCAGTGTGTGTGGACCATCAGAAACTGCCCTTCAAAAGTGTACTTCAGATCCAAACTAAAACACAAAGATAGATCCACTCTGAGAAATTGTCTCTGGCAAGTGTAGGTGACCATCTATTCAGTCTTACAAACTGTGGATTTTTTTTTCTGTGCTCTTCCCCTTCGTCTCCATTCCTTTTTTTCCCAGACTTTTTTTCCTCTAGAATTGTTGAGAGTTGAAAGTTGAGAGACTTTCAGAAAAACCAAAAGCCTGATCACAGACCTGAAAGAGCCATCAATGTTTTCTCAGGACTGATTGTGATTTTTTTCAGTCATGTGTTGTCTTTGGATAAAGTTTTTGAATCATGACTTCAGCTTGCAGTGGCTCACTTTTAGTTCCAGAGCTTGGATGGTGTGTATTTGCACTCAGGATCTGCACAAGTCTGTGGAAGTCTGTAGAAAACTGGCCTGTTTGAAAGTCTTGAAACTTGGTTGTGTGAAATTCCTATTGTTGACCAGGTGCATTTGTACATAAAAGTTGTTCTATTCAGGTTACTGATTCAACGTCTTTAGAAGGTGTGGCAGAAGAACATTTTGGACTCTTACTTTTTAGTAACTCTTATGCCAGAGTCCCAGAAGTCTGTAAGGAAGTGTATGTTGTGCAGATATTTTAAAGGTAAAGAGAATGCCTGAATACTTCCGGCATGGCAGCTTAACATAAATCCTGTGTAGGACAATGGAATGGGTATTGTGGGTTGGCAAACTTTGAAAACTGCAGGTCTTTCTCAGTGGTTTGTTCTGCAGTTTAAGCAAACAAGGGTTTAAGGGATCATCCTGGTTTGTGCTTTTTGGGAGGTTCGACTTAGTGGTCAGCTTGGGTTTTACAACTTCTATAGAGCTAAAAATTTACCTTGTCCAGAGAAGTCCATGAAACTTAATACCAAGAGAAGCCATCTGCCTGACTGCGTTGGAAGAGTGTTGAGTTCTCTAGTAAAGTGGTGATCTTAACATAATCCTGTAACAACCTCCAAAGCCTTGAAAAATATATAAATATTTTTTGTTTTCATTGCTTTTCAAATCCACTTCCACATTTAAAGTCATTGACTTCCTGGCTTCATTTTAAAGCATATTTCCATGAGAGAGATCACATCCTCAGTACTTTTTCTCCTGAATTTAAGAAATTAAAACCAAAAGGATGCTGTAATATAGCAAAGAAAAAGGAAATTAGCACATGCATTCTTACAATGTCACTTAAGCAAAGCTCAGGTGTTTTAAGAGAGGTCCAAACCATTCTTTTGCCTGATGAATAGTCATAGTGGAGACCAGAACACCATGGCTTTTAATTTGAGTCAAATAACACACTTAAGCTTTGATATCAGATGAAATAGATATTCTTCCTGTTGGAGGAGAAATGGTCCCTCCTTGAAAAGAAATAAAAAGATAAACCAGAAGAATTTCAAAGATACCATTCCCTGGCATTATAGAATCGCCCTTATCTAGGCTTCATGGAACTTTTAAGAGACCCCCTTATATTCTCTTTATAAAACACAATAAAGCAAAATAATTAGGTCATCTGTTTTCTGGAGAGAAAGAGGTATGGGTGTCTTTGAAATGCGTTGCCTTAATAATAACTTCTGAGGATAAGTGAAAGAAGCCATTGACAGTCACGCTGTCTGGAAGCAAAAAGGTGAAAAATGTTAACAGACGAATACCTAAATGTTTTAATTACTTCAGGTATTGAAACATTTCAGGATTGTACTGTTCCTAGAAGTTTATTCATGTGAAATGTGTTTTACCTTACAATCATCCTTTTTAGCTGCCACTTTACTATAATTCACCAGCTGGATGTTTAATAATCTACAAGTATTTTATAAGGTTAGGAATGCATAATATATTTTAAATTGAATATGCTCTTATACTAAAACCTAAGTATTGCTATATAAAAAGACAAGACAGAATAACCTACTTTTACAGAAATGTGAGCTATCTGAAGTTTTAGATGTCAGTTCTGTTTGGGAGGGAGACAAAAGCGCCACAGGGGAGATACTCTGCCACCTTATGCGTGTTTAGAAAATTTAAAATTTATGTTCTCTTTTGCTTACGATTGAGTCTTTAAATGCTGTTACACTATAGCCTTTTTACCTGTTTTCTGAATGATTTATTTGGCTGGACTGGTCTGTGTGGAGGTTCTAGCTGTAAATGTTGCATAGGGATGTGAAAGGGGAGTCTGGGTGACTCCCCTCAATTTTCTTTGTTTTGTTCTGAACTCTCTCCTGTGTAGTTCTGTTCCAATCAGTTTGTTTTCTTCGTGGGTGGAGACTGGCAAGTATATGGAAAGCTTTGTGGCTTTGAGAGAATGCATCTGCTTTTGATTTTCCTGATCTGGCAGTAGTGTGTGATCTAGTTAACTTGATTAGCATCAGCAGATATTTTTTTTCCTTACCCTGATGGGACCCCAGTGGCTGCAGCCAGGCACTGCTCCCATTTCCCTGCTCAGACTGTAATTTATGGGCCAGCTGCTGTTTGAGAGGCACATGTGAGTACCCTCAGCTGTGTACAGTGCAATTACTAAAGCTCTTCAAGGTCTGTTCTGAGCTGCAAATGTCTAAAAATGCCAGCCTTCATTAGGGTTTAATTATGTCTGGGAAGCAGATTTCATGTGTAGTCACCTTGGAGGAGCTAGTTCCACTAACAGCAATGTGCCTGTGCTGAAAAAGTGGTCTCAGTCAAGATCTTCCTCAGTGCAGAGAAGAGTGAGTGGTGGTGATGTCCTCTCTGGACAGCTAATTCTTCTCTCATCAGCTCTGGGGAGTAGCACAGTCCGAAGTCACTGAAGGTGCAGAAATTGTGAATGTTTCAAACTGGAAAAAAATATTCTGTTGGGGAGCCTGGAACAGGCAGACTTGTCTGGTGGGGCCAGTTGAGTAAGGAGAGGTGCTGGTCTAGCCTGCCAGACCTCCTGCAAATGAAAGTCTGATGGGTAGTGCCTAGTGATGCCTTTGCTGTAATGCTGACGAGTGGTCACAGCATTTCAGAAAAGCTGTAACAGTGGAAGACGTGCTTGAGAATTTTTTATCTAATCACTCAGAACTATGCTTGGAAGTAAATGTATGACATCCTTTCATGTGGTTTCGGAGAGGATCTGGGAGGGTATTTTTACAGTGGGGCACTATAACACAGCTGCCAGTTTGTGAGAAAATGCAAGTGACAGATCAGTTTTCCTTCAAGTCTTCGGCAACTTGTGAGCTGGACCATGCAGATTAGATTTTTGTCTTTAATGTGGACTAAATCTGCAGCTTGTCCTTGAAATAGTAAAATGATCTGCAAGTCTTAGTAGAAGTTGATGGCTGGAGATAAGATTGGGCTTATAATGTGGGCTAAAATGGTAACAGAAAATAGAGTAGAAGAGAAATCTGTCTGTATAAGGAGGAGATACAAGTTGATTTTAATCTACCGTAAACTACATCTGTGCATTCCCACTTCCTCCTCCATTGCATCTGTTATTTTGTGCCAGAGTTCTTGCTAGTGAGTTTTTTCCCCCGTGTTATATACCTACAAGTTTGAATCAAATAAAGAAGCATTTATTTCCAGGAATATTGCAGCTTGAAACCACTAAGGTTTTCTTTACCCTCCCCCCCAACTACAATCTTTAAATCAAATATCTCTGTTAGTGGGATTTCACTGTTCCTTCATGAGTTTTTTGCAAACCTGCAGCCCTTACATGCTCTTACTTACCTAATATCTGTGAATGGAAGCATTTACCAAGCAGGTTCAGAAAAGAGAGGTGTCTAACACAGGAGAACTCTTAAGTGGTCTTTGCATATGCTGTTAAATTCTCAGCAATTTCATAGGGGCTCTTTAAAGGAAAAAAAAGATTGAAGCTGTGTCTCAAATACATATATTTGCTAAAAGATTATGCTGTTTTTTTGAGAGGTGGCTTGTGTTCATGTGTCTTGTTAAGATATGTACAAGTGAAACACTGATGTATTGCTGAGGTCTGGAAATACAGAGGTGCTTTGTGAAATTCCTCAGAGAGTGTGCCAAGAAAACTTGTACTTGAGGTGGGACGTCTTTAAAAACACAGTCAGAGGTCTCTCTGCTTTTAGTGTGGTCTGGAGTTATGGGTAAATATGTTCAAAGAATAACTGTTTTTTCATGGAAGACATGGGTAAATATGTCCAAAGTTTTTTAGGGAAGACAAAAGTCTTTTTTTGCTCACACACTCAACTGCCATACTAAATTTTCTCTTGTGAAAGTTCTGCAAAATAAGAGGAAACAATTATGCATCCTAAAAATTAAATAATAAGGGGCGGGGTGGGGGGGTGGGGGGGGGGGGGCGCGGCGGGGCCGGAAGTATGCAAGTACCCCTTGCAAGGATACAGGCTGGGAATATGGGAATACAGGGCTGGAGCTGGTGGGGCTAAGTAGCATTTCTGGGACATGGCCAGGACAGCAAAATAAGGGTCAGCAGTGCCTGGGACAGCATGGGATGGACACGATCCTGAGAGAGGGCAGGGTGGGGATTGTCCGCTCTGCTCAGCACCTACCAGACCTCGCCTGGGTACTGCCTTTGCTTAGGTCCCTGATACAGGAATGACACTGCTAGGATGATGGAGGCTGCTGAGACCATGGTTCTGGAGCCCTGGCCCTGCAAGGAAAGGCTGGAGGACGAGGGCTGCTTCAGTTGGGAGGAGAGATGGCTTCAGGGTCACCCAACAACAGCCCAGGGGATGGAGGGGGTGCAGTGGGCTCTTCACAGTGGTGTATGGTGGTGGGAGTGTTGGAGGCAGCTGAGATGTGCTGAAATGGGAAATTGAAGCTGACTATAAGTAAGGAATGTTTTCCCCACAAGGACAGCCCATTACTGGAGTTTGGTCCCAGTCAGGCTGTGCCGTAACTAGCCTTGGAGGTTATCCTACCCATCTCGATAAGGCCCTGAGCAATATGGTCTGATCAAAGCTGGCTGTGTTTTGGGCAGGGTTTGAACTGGAGACCTCCTGTGGTGCCTTCCTAACTTGAGTTATCCTGTTGTCCTGTATATGACAGAAAAAAGTGTGTGTGTGTCTGTAGTCCTGGTTCCATGTGGCACACAGCTTTGTTTTGAAACAGTAACTACAGTGAACAGACATATCAAGTGCGTGAGTTTTAATTCAAGTCAGGTTTAATCTGTGGAAATAGGATGCTCTTACAAATTAAACTCCTTTAGTAAAATTTGGAATAGTAATAGTAATAATTATAATTTAATTTCTCCCTGTATATGCAAGAAATCAAACAATTATGCATTTCGACTTGGGTAAGAAATAAGAAACCAAATTGGAATCTGAACACTCACTCTCTCACCTTTTCTTACTGCGTATCTTTTCCTGAGTAGTGCTGGCCATGCATGTTGCGGTCTTCCTCCGAGATGCTGGTCTGCCTTTTGGTGGTGTTTTGAATTCTTCTTTTTTAATACAAAGTAGTAGAGAAAAATTCTTAAACTTCCAAAAGCTTTTATTTATGTTGCTTGATAAATATATGGATATATTTGTTTTTTTCTTCTTTACAGACAGGAATGTAGTTTAACCTTCAGCACAGAGTTAGTTGCAGTAGTAATCAGACTCTGATATCTCCATTGTAACGATAGAGTCATCCATCAAGTTCTATGTGCAGAGCAAAGAGTGCTTACAGAGCACTTTGTCATATGTGTTTGATTACTGGAGCACAGCTGCTGTTCTGGATAATTAATATGAGACTGTAATGTTGTTCAGATGAGTGCTGTGTCTATATTTCCAAGGTTGGATGACCTCTCTTGCTTATATTCTCTACTGTCTATAGCGTTTTTTGCAGGTTATTGATTTTTTTTTTCTGCTTGCTGGAAATAAAGTGCTTTTTGAAGGTCTGGTGAGAAAAATAAGGCAGACCTTGTATTTGCTGGAGGAAAATGCTAAGAATAAAAAGTGTAGGTTTTAGTAGTCTTCCAGCTACCGTGTATGAAAAGAGATTTAGTACTTCCAAGCCCCAGTCTTAATAGGTATTCTTTAAATTACTATCCTGAGGACTGGCTGTTAAACAATAAAATAAATGTTCTTGACTTAGAAGCTTACTTTTCATTGAAGGTTATGGGAACATAGGTGACTTAAGGACATTTATTCAGACCTACAATTTTCTAAGTAAACTTTATTTCTAACAATTAGAATTTTTTATATTTAAAAATAAATAACAATTTATTGTTTGCAAAAATGAAAAGTTCATAGGAGGAAAGAAAAAAAGAACTTGTTACAGTGAAAAGCTGTAAGTAAAACTTAGGGGTTTTCTCCTCATCCCTTCAAAAGACACAACCTTGAAAATGTCAGGGTATCAGTATTTGAAATTAACCTGAAAGAATTCCTAAATGTGGACAATTTTACAAGTGGAACTTTGGAAACTTTCACTTTGCAAAAGGAAAAGACTGGGTGTCTCAAATGGTACTTAGCAATATTTTATATAATTTGTAATCTCTGTACTTGGTTTCCTGTGGCTAGACATGTCAGTGGTGCTGTCTGTCCATAGAATGCATTATGTTACAATCATGTAGTAAGATTTCTAAATCAGGATGACATATTTTCAGCAATTACTGGAACTTTTATTGTCATAAACACTCTGGCATTTAGTACCTTGTTTGATTTGAGTATCTTCATGTGGTTGACTTCTTGCCTTTTTTTCTAAAAACATAATTCAGTTAAAGATGTGTCAGGATACATGTGATAAAATTTCAGAAAGTTGATCATCATCCTGTGTTTATATGTAACTTCATTTCTTTCAACTAGCACTACGCTTTTTCTGTGGTTGACCAGTGACATTGAGGCATGAGTCAGGGGCTACTTTAAATGCAACAAATTTGAGACAGATTTTTTAACCAGTCCTCTAGTCTAATTCTGGCTATCTGCAAAGGAGTTGAAATTTTATAACTGGCTTTGATAAATGCAGGCAGTGTTAAGGTAACACTCCATTCTGAGCATTCACGAGGCTCTCCGGCCGTCACACTCCTACCACCAGAGACTTTCAGTGCTGGCACCGAAGCCCCTTCGCAGCGGGTGGCCCCAGTGACCAGAAGGGTCCCCACTTGTCTCCCTACATATTCTCACATAATTAGACCAGGTTTCCTTACTGGTTTCACCCCAGGTTTACTACAGCAGAGGCTGAGATGTCTCATTCCATAAAGCCCTTTATTCACAGTACAGTAACACAAAAACAGCTTGAGCTG
>JAWWEU010000091.1:5468812-5533398 GCA_035583155.1 Acropternis orthonyx
GGCTTTTATTCCTTCATGGTCCAAGTGTGCGGCTGTCTTGCTCTTCCTCCTGAATCTTTGGCTACTGCTGTGTCTCCCAGTGTCCATCCACCTGGCTGGTGCTACTGGTCTCCGTGCCCTTTTTGGTGCAAAGTGTTGGCAGGTCACGGCTCTTGCGTGCGGCTCCTGCCTCCCAGGGCTCAACCTGTCTCTCACACTGAAGGTTGCAAACCAAACTGCCTGCACCAAACATGTTCCTTAACAATAATCCCCCGTGGGAAAGACTTTTCAAAGGCTGTTTTGCCTTGGCATCTTCACCCTTCTTTTTGTGGGCTAAAAGTGGAAGGCTCTCTGGTATTGTTCTTGCTTATCACTTAAACAATATATCATATGCTGCAGACAGGAGAATGTTTGGTATGTTAGTTCTGGTGCACACCTGCATATGCACTTTTATTCTGTCCATTTGTTCTGATTTCTTGAACATTTTAGCTGGAAAAGACCTTATCTTGTCACTGAAGTCTTGTTAGTAACTTTCTTAGCTGGAAAAAACAAGCTGAGTTTTTTCATAGCTATTTTGAAAAAGGATTAGTTTGTGTAGAACATCCTTATCTGTCAAGCTAATGTGTTTTATTGGCTATTATTTTCCAACTGCATTTTTTATATACTGTATGATGCACTGTTTTTCTTCCTTGTGATGAGGATGGGGAAGAAAAGTCTTAGAGGTTGAACACAGTGCACTAGGTTTGTGAAAGCTGTATATGAGCTGTTTTTGAAAATGAAAAAATTCTGTCTGGAATGAGGGCCAAGATGCATTTTGGGCTTTTGTTTGGGTTTTTGGGGGCTTTTTTGGTGTTTTTTTTTAATTTATTTTATTTTTTTGTCCATTTTTTTTGTGTGTTTGTTTTTTTTTAGGGACTCCAAAGTCAAAAAGGCTAGAACATTATGTGTAAGAAAGCCAGGAAGTGTTCACTGAGCTGGAAATTGCACCCTTTAGATTTCCCATGGAAGTATAGTGCAAGTGGCTCACACATAGCCTTGCATGCCTGTCAACTTTTCTAATAGAAGGCAACTGAGATTACAGTTGCTTTCTCATCACAGTAAGTTTGTTCCCACTGCCCTTCTGCACAAAGCTCATTTAGTCAGCAAAGTGCCTCCTGAGCCTCCCTGCCTCAGTTTACTAGATTTGATTCAAGTTCTATTCCACATTCACATTAATTTTTTTAATTGGTGATTGACACATCCTTTTACAGATCTTTCAAGTTAGTAGTCTTCCAACAGGTACCTTTTCTTTTAGTACTTATCAATAAGTCAAGGTAGAACTGTATTTTACTTATGGATATGTGGTTTGATTCAGGGACTTAAAAGCACATAGTGGGTCTTTTTCATGACACTGCCTTTTGAAAACATAGGACAAGGTTTAAAATAGCTGAAGATGTTACATAAAAATGAAACTTTAAGAGCTAGATAGGCCTGCTTGCTCTATGAAACTTGTAGAAGCTAATTTGTATTCCTACAGAGAGTTTACCTGTTTCTGTGCCTTGCATATTTATTATTGGCAGACTTCTCTAGTAATTATATAATCTTTGAAGATTTTTTTACTCAAAGTCAGCAAGGTTAAGATACCTCACTAATCTCAATGTGGTCAAGGTTATGAATATTAAGAAAGTTTTCTCCATGTTTTAGGAAAAAAGCAATCTTAATTGATTATAGATAGATTCTACAAGGATAGCCATGTTGTATCTAGTTGTTGTGTGCTTCTCTAGGGAGAAGAAACAGGTGCTTCAGATACCCTGAGAGTGCACTTCTATTTCTGCTGATTTTTTAGAAGTGCATAGGATGATTCACTCAGCTGAAGATGCTGAGACACTGACGAACTTTCGAATGTATAGCTGTCATGTATCTGAGCAATTACAGGCTTCTGTGACAGGACTAAATCTGTTGCTTTACGTTGCATCCTTCCTTTGCTCTGAGTTAGTGAGCTGTAGGGAGAGTGCTGGAACAAAGGTGAAGTATTTATGTTGTATCTCTGCCATGTTTGAGGCCCTGGCAAGTGTTAGCCTTTCTAATACACACCTGCTAGTGTCATTGAAATGCCACTGCAGTGCACAGAAGCATCTCCAGGGAGTTGCTTGGAAATGATTCTTCCACAAGGAATTTGTCCACGGAAGTGAGAAGTGCAGTCCCTAGGAGTATTGTCTATGGTTTCTGCTGTTGGTGATCATTTGCATGGGAGATCATGCTATTGTACTGGCCACTGCTGACTGCAGAGCTGACCAAGTCAAATGTTTGTCTTATGGGGAAGGAAAGATGTCTTTTGTTACTTCTGTTTATTGCCTCCACTCTTTTTTTTTTTGTATAAGAGTAATGTCAGAGGTGTTTCTTTTTTTATTTCTTTTCAGCTGTGATAGACAAAATGTCAATAGAATAAGTGACGTACCCTCCAGACCTTGCCATGAACCATTTGGTTGGACCACCTGAGGGGGAGATCAGTGAAGACCCAGTGAATGGAGCTGTGAATGAATCTGTGGAGGCTGATCTGGAGCACTCAGAAGTGGAAGAGGAGCAGAAGTATGTGACTCGCTACCCAAGGCATACAAACAGCAGCCAAGTGGGCCTGTCTGGGCAGGAGGAGGAAGGGATGTTAGCTCGATCAGCCAGCACCGAGAGTGGTTTCCACAATCACACGGATACTGCGGAAGGGGATGTGATAGCCACAGTGGAGGACAGCTACGAGACTGAGAGGGTGCAGGAAAATGAGGATGAGAGCATGTATGCAGTGCAGTACAGGCCGGAGTCTGAGGAGTACACGGAGAATGCCGAGGCTGAGCACGGTGAGGCCGTTCACAACCGAACATTGCCCAATCACTTACATTTCCATTCCATCGAACACGAGGAAGCCATGAATGCAGCCTACTCAGGTTATGTCTACACTCATCGTCTCTTCCACCGAGGAGAGGATGAACAGTATGCTGAGGCTTATGCTGACTATGGACTGCAGGAGCATGTGTATGAGGAAATAGGAGATACACCAGACCTCGATGTTAGGGAGGGGATCCAGCAGTATGAGCGGGAAAGGGAGGAAGCCGACAATTACCGCAAGGAGGCACTTGGTGCCCGCCTTCACCACTATGATGAACGGTCTGATGGAGAGTCTGACAGCCCTGAAAAGGAAGCAGAATTTGCGCCCTACCCAAGAATGGATAGTTATGAACAAGAGGAGGACATTGATCAGATTGTAGCAGAGGTGAAACAGAGCATGAGCTCCCAGAGCTTAGACAAGGCAGCTGAAGACATGCCAGAGTCAGAACAGAGTTTAGAGCATGGTCAGGCTCTTGTCAGTGGTGGGCATGAAAGTAATGGCCAGCTCACCACTGGTTCTCGAGTTACATCCAACTCAGGAGAATCTGTACAGAGGTACAGCAAGGAAAAGAGAGATGCAATTTCTCTGGCCATCAAGGATATTAAGGAGGCTATTGAGGAAGTGAAGACGAGGACCGTCCGTTCTCCTTATACGCCTGATGAACCTAAGGAGCCTATCTGGGTGATGCGGCAGGACATCAGTCCATCCAGGGATTCTGACGACCAGAGGCCACTAGATGGAGATGTGAGTATACAAAGCTTTTGGCTGTCAAGTTATGTGTGTCTCGTTCTTTTAATTGTGACATGCACAGCAGTGAAGGAGGGTGCATTTTATTCTTGTTCTGTGTCTCATTCTTGAAAAAGTATTTAGTGCTTTGTTTTAAATTTGTACTCTAGAGAGAAGTAAGCACATGCATTACCTGGTAGCCAAATTTTTGTTTATTAAACTCTGCTGAACCCACGTATACTGTAAAAGAATTTGTCACATGAAGCTCTTTACTCTGAAACAAGTGCTGTTATGTTTTTTACTGCTATGAAATATTTTAGAATAGCTACCAAACACTTTCTTTTCTATTATCTATCCTTGTGTGTTTTTGTTAATTCTAGGTTTCTAAGTTTCATTTTTTTGTCACAAACAATCCCAACAATTCTGTCAGAAATCTGTTAATATTCTTTATGATAGTATCGTAGATCAGATTCATATTCTAGAAAAGCTGCACATCCACTTGCAGGATCTAGAAATACGTTACGAACCTCAGTATATTACATTATCACTGTAAAGTGTATTCAGTCTCCAGCAACCTGAGTATTGAAGGCCATTGTCTGGATTCATAGCACTGGCATTTCTGAAATCCCGTACTTTTGACATGAGGTTTAACTTGGATCAGAATTGTTTCCCGTTGTGGTTCCAGCTGTCTGTAAGATAATATGTACTCTAAGTTTTATGAATTTTCTGCATTTTTAATAAAATAAACTCCTAAACAACTGTTAACTGTATTAAATTTATGCCTGATATGAAGAGATCTGATAGGCTAAATTTACTGATTGAATATAGGCTATTATGTATTCCTAGGCTATTACTTCAAGGGCAAGTGCACTGCAAACATTTGCTCCATCCTTTTTATTGCTGTGAAATGTTTTTGTGACCTTGTGTTTTTGAGAAGAACACTGAAATTAGAATCTTTTTGGTGTTGTTCGGTGTTTTAAACTGAATTATTGTAATGTTTAGGAATGCATGAGAAGTATTCAAAACACCTCAGCCACTGCAAAGGGAATTCAGATGGGGAGAAAAGATCACATACTATGTATATTTGACAGGTTTCTGATTTCTTTATCTGCCTTCCAAATGATGAAGACCAGTATGCTACGAATAGGAAGAGATTTTTGGAGCACAGTGTTTGAGTTGCTGAAAAAACATGCAAGCTAATTGAGACATGCAGCTTTAAGATTTTAAGTTTTTTGGAAACACAGTGATGAGTATGTTTGAGTTGTTGTCTTGATTCTTAACAGTTTTATTGAACCTCTTTTTAAAAAATAAAAAGCCTCAAACCTATGTTGCAAAAGTTATTTCTACAAATATTTTTAAAATTACATCTGTTACAGTGTTAGTCCTTAGCAGTCACATGAGGGCTAAAGAAATCTTTCCAGATTATTCTGTATGGGAAACAATTTTTTTTAACTTCTCTAGAATATTCCAAAAGCTGTAATTATTTTTCTCCCCTTTTTCAAATAGATCACATTACTCTTTTGCTATGTATTTTGTTTACCACGTTGTTTGTGTTTTCTTTGCTTGGAGAATCAAAGAATTTCCTGTTGCTTCTTGATTGATTGTAACACTGACCACTGTGATAGTTTCAGTGACACTAGGTTGGGGATCCTGATAGCACCCAATCTTTCCTGAAGATGCTTCAGCTGCTCTCCAAAATCTAGCTGTGTCTTGCAAAATTTAACTTTCTAAGGTATGCTGATATGACTCAGCCTGGTATGCTGTTACAGTGGATGTAACAGGTGTTTCTGTTGGTCTCCACATACATTAGATATTGAAGTATGTAAGTGTTCTCATATTCCATCAAAGTTACAGTATGTCAGATACGAACCTTACTGAGATTTTCAGGGTTGTCTGCAATCAAAGCAGTGATCTATAATGACAGTGTAACTCAGTGAAAAGATAATTGATGGTTGTAGATGTACAAACATTCTGTGTTCTTGGAAGGAGGAAGTAAATTAGGCAAATAGTTTAGAAGATCCGTAGCAGATTGAGGGGAAGATACGTTGTAGAAGGGACTTGGGACTGGGTAGGAATTTTGTTCTTCCCTGAAGATGAGGTCTGTATATTCTTTACTCAATTCTTTAATTCAGCTGGCAACTCAGGAACAGTCTGCTTTCTTTAACAAGGCATTTGTAGAATTGTGTAGCTGTAAATTGAGCAAAACTAGATTATCTTTGCTAAGTGACTATGAGTGGTCAATTTTAATAAAAACATAGTTGAAGCCTGTTCATGTAATTGTAAGTTTTTCTTCTGTCTCCCTTGAGAAAGAAACAGGATCTCAGGCAGGAGCTTTTCAGGCCAGCCAGTATATGCCAAAGATGTTTTTCTGTCTGATTTGTAACAGTAACTTTGAAATAAGAGTGTTTTTACCTTCAGGCAGACATACTTTATTCTGCCAGAAGTATCAAACAGCTGCAGATAAGTAATGCAAATCGGGTGCTTTTATTACCTTCAGTTATTTTGCAGGTCCACTTAGAAAATTGTCCTCAATTTTCCTTTTAGAGATAGAACTTACTTGAAAGTATTAAATAATTTTGTATTCTTAATCATATGATATTGAAATTTGTAAGACCACTTTAGATCCAAATGGCAGTCACTTTTTATTTAGCTAGGAGCTCTTCACTGGAGACCAGTGAAACCAGGGAGTCAGAACAATTTGCAGTTGAGACTCATTAAATACAACCCCTTTTGCCATTTCTCACAAGAAAGTGACTGTTACTCCCCAGTGCTGAGCGTTTGAGTGACATATTCACAGCAGAATGCACAGTAGAATACCAGTTGGTTGTGTTTAGGGACTATTTTGAGAAGCTAACAACCCAGAAATATTCAGCTAACCTGCAGCTGGGTGTGGTTTTAGGGTTGTTAGGAAACACATGCAATAACTGTGATGGTAAGAAAGATACAGATCACTGTATCCATTTGTACTTAGGATGTCCTGATTCCGGGTTTATTCACAGGTTGATCTACCAGGACTATCAGTCATGCCTGTGTATTTCTCCTCAAAAGAAGTGCTTGGTAGGTACATGAAAAAAGAAAAGTGCTCACAGCCCATGGATGATTCTGTTGTAATAAACTCTGGTAGTCCTGTGACATAGGAGGCAGGTAGCAGGCTTCTGTGAATAAGTAAATAGTGTACAAAGATACCTGTTCAATATTTAACAATAGAGAATATTAGTTGCCATGTGCCTTGTGCATCCTAGTTTAATGTTGTGTGGTTTGTCTTGTATAAGAGATGGTCTGGACATCTAGTTTGTAGGGAAGGTGTTGTGTATTTGACAAAAGCTGAAAAACCCCTAGTGTCTTTTGAATAAAGGCAGTAAGAGGGTTTCTTTAAGGTGTGCCACACATATGAGATATGTACAATTGACGTATATTTCCAAAGTCTGTTATCAGAAACTTTTTAGACCAAAGCAGGCCATCACTTGCATATGGCTTGTGAAGATCTCTTTTTCAAATACAGTAAAAGTTAGAGCTGCTCAGCTGCAAGAAACATGACACGAGGAAACTGATCTGTGATGGAAAGGACTGTGGAAATGCAGATAGGTTGTGTTTTCTGAGTGTGAAATGGAGGAGATTTTGTTCACACATGGAATCATGGAATCAGAGAATGGCTTGGGTTGGAAAGGGTCTTAAATATTGTCTAATTCCAAGCCCCCTGCCATGGGCAGGGACACTTCTCACTAGACGGGTTGCTCAGAAGCCCATCCCACCTGGTCCTGAACACTGCCAGGGATGGGGCATCCTCAGCTTCACTGGGCAACCTGTTTCAGTGCCTCACCACCTTCATAGTAAAGAATTTCTGCCATATGTATAATCTACACCTGCCCTCTTTCAGTCTGTAGCTATTCCCCCTTGTTCAGTCACTACATGCTCTCTTGTAGTCTCTCTCCAGCTCTTTTTTAGGCTCCCTTCAGTTACTGAAAAGCTGCAATTAGGTCACCCTGAAGCCTTCTCTTTTCCAGGCTAAACAATCCCAATTCTCTTGGTCTTTCCATCATACTGAATACAGTTGGTAGCTGGAGCTGTGAAAAGCTTCAAGCATGGAGTTTGTGGTTTCCATGTGCCTGGAAGTAGTGAAGTGGGAGACCCTTTAGGAAAGTATGTTCTAGATACAAACAGTTACCTCATTGGAAGGGAAGACCCATATCCCATTTAGGTCGTCATTCTTACCTGTCACATTCTCCACTGGAAATCTGCTGTGAATGTGCCTAGCCAAGCACAGAAATTGTAGTGCTTAAAGGTCTAAATAGAAGACATGCTATGCACAGATGTGGACTTGAGAATGAACATGTGTTCAAGTGGAAAAGGAAATAGTTTTGTGTAGTAGGTAATTCAAATGCAGTGAAATATTTGTGTGTTTGAATTGTATGGAAGGTCTTAAAAAGTGTCATTAACATGTCATAGAGCTTGAAGAAGAGTGGCTTACTTAGTTATGGAAGTACAGAGACCTGCTTAGAAAAGCTCTGAAAGGCACAAAAACTCAAGTAGAATTTTTTGGGCTGTGAGTTAAAGAGAATAGAAGCAGGCTGCCTGCTTTGCTTCTGCCATAATCAGATTTAAGACAAACTCCATGACCTCTTTTTGAGGTCTGTTCAGTTATCTGTGGGGTTATAGATCTGAAAGCCAAGTTTTTCTGATCTGCAGGTCATGGTTTATTCTGTGTGCCAAGACTTTAGTTTTGCAAAGCCCAGTCACTGGTGTTCTGTCTCTGCAGACACTGGAGGTGCTGTGATGTTAGAATAAATGCTAATATAAAGTAAACCCATGTACATGGATGGTTAAGATTTGTGAAGTAGAAATAAGAGCTGAAGACAAGCCTTTCAGGTAGAACAGAACTGAGCTGCATTGTTTTGCTCCTCTGTTGTTTTTGGTTATGTATGTTTTATTTTGACCTCTGAGTTCTCACTCAGTTGCAGATTTTTCTCAGTTCTCACAACTCCAGAAGTGAAGTGTTTTTATGGAAATGAATTTGCTTCACTTTTTCCACAGCAGGAGTAATGTATTATTAAAAAGGCCATAGAGAAGTCTTTTAAATAATTAAGTAGGCTTTAGTAATAGATGAACTAAGGGAGGAAAAAAAAAGGAAGGAAAGAATTGAAATAAAGGTTAGCTTATATTGCTAGTGTATTGTTTGGGGCTTTTTTCCTGAGCAGGCCTTTTAAAACTGTTGGTTGAGCATACAGACTGCAGGTCACCTTTCCGTCATCTGTATGAGACCACAGATTTAAGTTTACAGAGAAAAGAAAAGCCCTGAACCAAAAGTCACTAAAAAACCAAATCAAACCAATACAAAAAGAGTTTTATTCATCAATCACACAGAAGAAAGCTTAGGTTTATCAATTAGTCTGTTTGAGGAAAAACACTCCCAGGTGAGTTACAGGCTTTTAGATTACAGTGAACACTGGATGCATAACCTCTTGAATATTTTTTTTTTTTGTTATTATGTTTTCTAATTATTGAAAGATAAAGTAATTTCAAGTGATTTTTCTCTGCTATTGAAAACTAGAACAACACTTGTTGCAGTTAAAATCTTTTGAAAACACTAGTTTTTTTTCAGATTGACATGTAAAACTGCATTTTTACTGGAAGTTCAAGTGAAAGTACAGGTAAAGAAGTCCATCCTCAAGAGAAGAGAAGCAGCCAGCACTGAACCAGCTGCCAGGAGCCCTGCTGCTCTGTTAGCCTTCCAGGCAGCATGCATGCTGCTGGACAGACCTTACCTGCATAGCGTGTGTATATGGCCTGATGGACATCCAGTGTCCATACAGCCGAAGATTTTATTCAAAGAGAAGCTACCAGGTCAAAAAATGTGGCTGGGATACTGCATGGTTAGTGCTACTGACTCACGTGGCCAAGAGACCCTTTGAAATGGGCAAAATGGGCTGCCTTGTCCTAACAGACTCAATTACACTTATTGTTGGCTACATTTATAGTTTGCTCACTTGGACTTTTCTGTATTGGATCTAAACATTTTTGTGTTCTTAGGTGTATTTTTGTTTTGTATTTGAGACAGTAATATAAAAGTATCAGGTAGAGGTTTTTCTTCAAAGATTTTGATAGAGTTGATTTTGTACCTTCAGTGAATTTTGCTGAGGAATTACAACTCAGTGCTGATGTGCCAATGCTCATGGACACTGCATATGTTTTTAAAAAGCTAGATTATTCTTAGCTTTTGCACAGTGTGGACAATCACATCTTCCAAATGGGATTATGAGTTGTTGTCCAAATGGTGGCAAGTGACAGGAGCTTTGTCCTTGGCAGAGCATCATCTCCTTCGTCAGGGAAGATTCCCCAAACTAGGACTTCCCAAACTGCATATGTTTTTGGGTTTGCATATGTTTTTGTGTATAGCTGGTCTGTGATCCTATGTGATCACTCTAGCATGTGTGATCCATTACTATGGTTTACCTTAAGCTACATACAAAACGTCCTATGTTAAATGTGTTTGTAAGACTGTCATACTCGACCTTATCCATATATGCAGGAATAATTTCTGTTGACTACCAGTGAGTGCCTTAACCACATACTGATGGGTTATTTCTGCAGCAGAAACTGCCTGAGTTAGCTATTTGATCAGTCTGAGTGCTGACCCTACAGCTCAGCTACCTGTTCAGAGAGCCCATTGCTTCAGATACAAAGTACCCAGGATGATAATGGAAGGCATGAATGGTGCCTATCAGTTTTCTTGTGCATGGGCGGAGTCCAGTGAGGGAATCTCTTTAGGCTGTCTGAAGTTGCTGTATGGAGAGGTCCTGTGGCAGTTAGGCAAATGCATTGTTCTGAAGTGAGCAGTTCAGTCAGTTACCTTGTCATATTATTTATGCACAGCCTGGCAGGGGGCAGGTCCTAGACCACCCAGCTGGGTAAGGGCACTGGGTGGCATGTTTTACAGAGGCAGTTACACTAGAATTGCAGTACAAAGTTAAGTTTCATCCATATATTGGTTACAAATTAAAATGAATAGATTTTACTACAGAATGCACATGTGTGTACAGTTCTGAGTTGGTTTTATTTTTTCAAGCCCTCAATTTTAGCATCTGTACTTAGTGCAAATTTAAACAAAGACAACTAAAATCGTTATTTCAGCTCCATTCTTTATGGGTATTTATGCCATCTAAAAGTTATAGTCTCAGTCTATGTTTTAGTGAATAGAGTTTGAACTGTTCAAATCACTGAGGACCCTCTGCCACCATGTAGTTTTGCTAAAGCCTAAGAGATTTACTGCCATAGTTGTGCTGTTTTGGATAGTTCTTGTGATAGAATGCATCTGACTACACTTCTGTGTTGGACCTGAAGATTCCATAGTGCTTTAACCTTTGCCTAACACATATGTGTACTTTTCAGAAAACTAATTATCACTAAAATAAATAAATAAATAACCCTAAAAGCCTTGCTTTATCCACTTGTCTCCTCTGAGCTTATGTACAAGAAGACTTTATTTGCCATTCCTCTTCCAAAAAACCTGTAGATGGATGCTAGTGCCACTTAAGTAATGGCCTGTTGTTTAAGTGAATCTTGCATTGCTGAAGTATTAGTTGATTTGTCCACATATGTTGATGCTATGCAAAAGCTCTGAAAAAACTACCTTTTTTAAGACAAAAAATGACCAATGCTGTTTAGCAATTTGTCAGTGACGTGAATGGTGGGATTGAGTGCACCCTCAGCAAATTTGCTGACAACACCAAGTTATGTAGTGCAGTTGATACGTGGGAGGGAAGAGATGCCATTCGGAGGGACTGGGACAGGCTTGAGAAAGGGATGCATGAGAACCTTGTGAAGTTCAGTAAGGCCAAGTGCAAGGTCCTATGCCTGGGTTGGGGCAATCCCAACACAAACTGAGAGGAAAACTCATTAAGAGGAGCCCTTGGGGGTACTGGTGAGTGGAAGATTGAACGTGAGTTGGTAATGTGTGCTCACAGCCCAGAAAGCCAATTGTATACCAGTCTGCATCAAAAACAGCATGGCCAGCAGGTCAAGGGAAGAAGTGAATTTCCCTCTCTACTCTGGTCTTGTGAGACCCCACCCGGAATACTGATTCCCATTCTGGGGACCCTGACATAAAAAGCATGTGGACCTGCTGGAGTGAGTTCAGAGGGAGACCATGAAGATGATCAAGGTACTGGAGCATTTTTTCTATGAAGACAGGCTGAGGTGGAGAAGAGGAGACTCTGTGGAGACCTATTGCAGCTTCCCAGTACATAAAGGTGCTATGAGAGAACTGGAGAGGGACTTTTTACAAGGAAATGCAGTGACAGGACTAGAGGGAATGGCTTCAAATTAAAGATGCCTCAGTATCAGTTACAAGTGTCTTCAAGAGCTACATAGTCAACAGTTGGATTGACCTGGATAAATTGGATGCAACACAATCCCCTCCTTTTACGGTTCTGTTACTAAATCCCTCTGCACAATACACTGGAAGGTTTTTAAGGTGGAGTGGGTTGCACGTTAGAGTCAAACAACGCCAAAATTGAGATGGAGAATTTTTGGATGTACCAGATTGAGTATCGTAAGAAAAATGTAAGTAGATACTGGAGAGAAAAAACAGGGCAACCAGCACTTTTTTTATTGATGCACTTAAGGAAAAAAAAAATTAATTCTGTTGAAGGACCTCTGTACCTGATAACAGCATGCTTCACATGAGCTTACTATTGTGACATTTTTGGTAGGCTTCTAAAACTTCCTTTGTTAATGATAAATGACAGCAAAACAGTCACCAAATCTTTATTTTTCACTTTATTTAGAGCAGCTATGCATTTGTCTGTCCACTATGATCTATCAAAATATTTCGTGTTATTGCTGTGACTACAGTTTTTCTTTTTACATTGTATATGGTACATCTAAAAATGCATTTTGATTTCGAAGAAAACTGAGTCTCTACTCTTCAAAGTCTTAACTTTTCTGTATGAATGTTTTTGGACATGAAATCTCTCATGTCATCTGGTGTAACAAACTGTAGAATATTTGATATTTGGGTTTGGTAGTTTTTGTTCTTGTTTTTTGTTCCCCCCCCCCAGAAATATTTGAGCAGACATTCAGACAGAGCATACAGACAGTGTGCGCTTATTTTGATGGTTGCTTAGTTCTGATACTTTGTAAATGAAAATAGCTGTGTAAAGATATTTGTAGTGCTACTGGAGTTACAAAATTTCTAAATGCCAATTACCTGGTTTCAATGAAATCATTAGTTGTTACCCTCCAGTGTATGAATGAGATCTTTCAGGCATTCTAAAGAAGTTTTCTATGTGTGTGGAAACATTTGATGCTTAATTTGGTTTCTTTGTCTACGGTTTAAAGCTCAATCCTATAATATCTGGATGTCATTATTGGGCTGATAGTATTGTGTGCCTTTTATATTTAATCTTAACACAGAAATACTGCATAACTATTAAGAAAGTGAGCACTATGAAGACACTTCTGTATGTAAACAGGAGTTACTATTTGTGCTGTTGTGGCACTGTTAACTCTGGTAATTACGCAGCAAGCCAGGGAAGCCTGTATCTCTTCCACAGCCCCTCTGTGAATGCTTGAGGTGGAGGGAGAAATTCTTCGGTCTGATGCCACGAGCACATCCCAGCATTCTAGGGACCGTTTCACACCTGTATCTGGTCAGGGACCCTTTCACAGTTTCATCTCCTTTTGCTCTGCAGCTGTAAGTAATACAGGGAGTTGAAGAAACTGCTCTTTTACCTAGGAGATATATGTGTAAGGAATTGCTTCTTAACTCTTTGGAAACCTTTATTGGTTAACTATGATTTTGATACTTAGCCACTGTCTGAGACAAACATTTTAGAGAATGAGTGTAAAGTGAAAGAGAAGAAGAACGGAGTTTTCTCTTCTTGTTTTATTCTATATCTAAGAGAAGCTAAAAGAAACTTAGAGGTTTGGCTCTTTGGTGTTGCGTTTGGGGTTTTTTTGGGTTTTTCTTGTACACTATTTTATAGAATGCAGTGTTCAGCTGGAGTGGATGCATAGCACAAGAGTGCTCCTGGTTTGGAGTTGCTGCCAGCTTAGAACACTGGAAATGTAACGTTTTTCTAGAGTGACTCATTGGCTTAGAGAAAAGCCATGTCATGTAATTGTTTATGAAAAGACAAGAATAGCAGTTGACTGTTTTGCCATCAGTGGTGAACTGCTGAGCTGGCAAAGGTAGAGCCACACTCTCCTTGGGCCAGGACTGTGGGGCAAAACATCCAGCTTGCATAGCTAAATGCTAAACTTTCCTATGAGGATTCACATTTTGGCTTGAGCAGACATGTTTTGCAGGTATCTCCTTAAAATCTACCTCTAAAAATGACTGCTGGGTTAAAGCTTTGTACTCTTTCATTTTGTTCACCTTCACTAATTCCACATTCTGTGTTCTGTGTCATACCATCATACCAGGACCCCTACTCTGTGCTCTAGATACCTTGCTACAGCTTTTTCGTGTCACCAGCATTCATTGGGAATTGTCTATGATTAGAATATCCTTTCCCAAAACATTCTTTCCCTTTATCAAGATACTTGCTGTGACAGATCACATAAACAGTTGCTCCACTAAATTGGTTATGGTGAAAGGAGAAAAATGAGGAAATCTGATTTAAAGAGCATGTATAGTACTGAGACCAAAACATGAATTGTGGAATATTTTCCAGGTTCACACTGTATCTGGAATGAAGAATAACAGTCCTTAATTACAATGATATTGAATAGTCACTGACTATATTCATGAATCCTTTACTACGTCAGTAATACTCTGCACAGTTTATAGAAGTTGTTTTCTAAGATGATGGAATAATATCTATGGACAACCACTGTAGCCTTTCTCTGCTCAGATTAGATTAGATTAGTGCCTCAGGTAATTATACCTGAGAGCATATGTGCTTATGGGGAAATTGCAGTATTTTCTTAACTTTCCCCAATTTGACAACTAAGTAACCTTTAGCCAAATCCCTGTGTTCTAGTTGAAGTCAATTCACTTGTCTCCCATCACGGCTTATTCCTGAGAGTTGTCACCTTACTTACTTATGTCACAGAGCTTAGGACGTTGGCCTGCATTGCCTGAAGCCTTCAGTAAACTCACAGTCATTTGCATCCCACAGTCACATACTTGCGCAGCTGAAGGTCCTGTAATTGCAGCTCAGTTGAATGGTGATAGTAAAAATAAATAGTTGTCCCAATACAGGTACCAGATGATCCCCCATTCACTTGGCAAAAATACTTGACCCACTTTTTGGCTGAGTGTTGCCTACCACTAAGTACAGCTTTTAATTTTCATAACTGCTAGAAGTTACATGTTAATAACTGATAAACACTGATGTGTTTTAACTGTTCAAAATAACTTCACTGAGATATTAAATTATGATCATTATAATAAAAAGCAAGGGTCCCAATATTTTAAGTGTCAGTCTTGTTTTTTTTCTTTGTTGGTTTTTGTTGTTGTTGTTTGGTTAGTTTTGTTTCATTTTCTTTTTTCCCCTTGTTTTAATCCCCCTTCCCATCTCTAATTTGATTAGAGATTGCCAGGTTAGTGGAAAATTTGAAAGAAGAATTTCTACATTGGACACTCACAATATTGCTTGATTTTCTTGCCATGTCTAGTCTCCATCTCCTGATTCCTCTTCACCTCGGGGTGCTGAATCATCAAGTAGGCAACATCACCAGGATGTCTGCAGTACAGCAGAGGCCTCCACTAATAAAGAGGTAGAGTGAAATATTTTTAAAAGCCACAGTCTTGTTCATACTGCTTATGCATGCCTTAATTTTCCTTGTCCCCTTGTACCTGCACAATCCTTTTTCTTCTTCTATAATTTTAATAAACTTGAAAATCTGATTTCCCTTTTGTTTTTCCCTTATGCTCCTTTCCCTTATGCTCGCCTGTCTGTCTAACTGAATTTCTAACATACTTAAGACTCTTAATCGGGCATGTCTGACTCTGTGTTCAGCTACAACTAAATTTATTTAACAGGCTGGGAGGTATTGATTTACCAAACAGCTAATATCCTCTCTTAGCAGAGGCAAAGAAGCCCTTTCCTTTTTTGCATGCAGATTATCTTCCCACGAAGAAAAGAATATTTCTCAGCCAGATGAAAACGTTCTTTAATTAATTAGGTAGTAAATTATGCTGCTTAATATTTTGTCATTGTAGAAACTGTCCTGCCAGTGATTCGTAGTCAGAAATCAGTTCTTGACTCCAGGCTCCTCAAAATAAAGCTACATACTTGTGCTTTTTTTTCCCCTTCACCTAGCAGCACTTTACACTGCAGTAGTTCCACCAAGAGAAAATGAAGTGTGAGTAGAACCTCTCACAGTGTGAAAAGAAAATGATTTGACATAAAAAGTGTTAGAGAGTTAGTATAGAATGGCAGGTTCTGTAAACAGAAAAATCTGCAAATGTTTGGTTTTTTTGCTTTTTGTTTTTTAAACTTGAAAACTATCTAGAAACTGTAGAGTAACAAATTCTGTATTGTTACCGATAGCAGTGCATGAGTTATCTTCTAAAATTAAAAACCCGATCTACTACAAGTGGAATACTGATTAAAATTGAAACACTAGTTAGTAATCTATTGTTTCTTTTTTTCTTTTGTAATGATCAAGGAGTAAGGAAGCTTGCAGCCTGTATATCATTGTTACCAGTCTATATTTGCATTTAGAAAATAATGAAAAGTTTCAAAAGACTGAAGAAACCCATAATTTTTCGTGTGCTGAAGTTTTCAGCAATAGATAATGCCATTAATTTTCATCTGCTGTAGTCTTAGCTTGTTAAAGCCTTTAGCTTTCTTCAGTATAGGCTTTGTCACTTCCTATATATTCTATATTTTAGCAATTTTTAGATATCAGTAAATGTACCCAAAGGAAAAAACTAAACAAGACCCTACTCATTTCACTTTTTAGGATGTGCTTACACAGTGACAGAGGTGGTGAACTGGGTTTCACAGTAGGATGTGTCAACTGTTAGTTTCCCTCAGATGGGGAAAATTCCTGGTTTGGTACTTCTAATGCAAGAATAAAAGTGATAAAATAGCCTCGTAACTTTTGGGATTGACTCTTAGGGCTTAGGAAAACCTTTTTTTAAAATATAAATTTTGTAATACTAGACGGCAATGAGATTATCAAGAGTAATGGAATATTAATGACCTTGGTATTTCATTATTCATGGCTATGTAAAATTAAAAGGTGTCGTTTTCTACCTCTTGGTAACTTTACCTGTTACTTTACTATTCTTGTGTCATAATAGAATGCCTTTCAACCTGGATAATGAACAAGAAAAATTAAATGTGTGCATGAGTTTTTGCAGTAAAGACACATATGATGATGGTTTACTCTGTTAAAAAACCCCACAACTTTGTAAAGAGCCTTTATATGCGTGAGCTGCCTCTGGCGTGTGGGGGATTTGTCCTCTAAGCCTGTCAGAGCCCACTGTTTGAATCTCCTCTTTAACACTACACCAGTAACTATTACAAACCATTGTTGGAGTCTGTATTGGATAGGAGGTTCGGTAGGAACATTGATCTGAGGAGACGAAAGATCTGAAAAGGCATGTCATGTGTCCTCACAGCAGCTTAAATGCTTTGGCAGCGGAAAATCATTGATTATTGACATCTTTATTGATACTGGTACAATATCTGATGGACAGGTTTCTTGGTTTTGCAGATTAATCAGGGAGTGGCAAGTACTTAAAGGCTGCACAGGCTCTGCTGTCTGTGTCACAGCCTTTTGTTTTTGTTTGCAAATTTCATTTTATATCAAGACAAGCATCATTGATTGGAAAATATTACTTGTTACATCCATTTTTCATTTCTTACAAAGGAAAAGACTCCTTGAGTTTAGTCAGTTGACCTGTCACATAACTGTTACCTGTTTTTTCCACTAATACACAGACCCTGGTAAGTTGGCTGTCATAAAGAAAAATAATTTGATATATATTTCCATGAATATCATCTGGAAATACACTGAAAATTGTTGAAGATATCATGCATTATTCTGATTGTATATATAGATTTTCTTTTAGTAAAATTATATTAAGCAGTCATTGGAAGAGCTACTCCTAATACAATCAGTTGTAGATTCATTAAAGTTTTGCAAACCGTGAAGTATTCAGAAGTCTTTTCAGCATATGGTAGCGTCAGAAATACCCATTATCATCTCCATATTGTCACACAGAATTTTACTAAATAAATTTTCATATGTGGTTTATCTTACTGTTTATGACAAAATGGTGAGGCTTACTCACTGCAGGTTGTAGCCTTCAGGTGACTGAAGTGTTAGTCACAGAATCTTTCACATAATAATGTTTTGAAGTAAGGCCTTCCCTTAGTCTGTTTATGTATATGTAGAAATCAGGACTCTTTTTGTTTCTTCACTTTTTATGTGGTTAAAGCTACTAAATGTGTTTTTGTGCTTGATGCAGTATAAGCATAGTAGGTGGTGAGGGCATAGTGATTTCAGTTCCCTCACGGAATATGGGTTGCTACATAACCTGTTGATATTTAGACAACTTCTGTAGACTGTGTTAATGTGAGGGATACATTCAAGAACAGTCCTAATGAATAACAACATTTTGTTAATGATAATTGCAGTCATGAATAATAACAGAGTGGTGCAATTTTTGTATTCCTCCATGTATTTATTTGTAGTTGGAAGATCCAGTATCTTTGAGATACTATTTATTTTCACACATATTTCTTACTAAAAGTATAGCATCTATTGGTAGACAGTGCACTAATAACTGAGGTCTGGGCCTAGCATACTGCCTGTTGGATAGACTCAACTGAAATACATTGAATTTTACTCCAGTGGGTGCTTAGATTTTGAAAATACTAAATATAATAGTAACTATTAATAAGTGCTGATTTTCCTTTGCTAATAACTATGACTGATTTAATTTTTGTCATGGAGAAAATTTTAACGCATATTTTTGCATGCTGTGTTGTGTTTGAAATCCTTTTTGTCTTAATTACAGTCGAGAAAAAGCTTGGCTTCATTTCCAACGTATGTTGAAGGTAAGATAGCTCTCCAATTTCTGAATGTGTTTTTGGTATTAAAAAGCCACCGATGTATAAACTTTCATTTTTATTTGCTGAATAAAAAAGCTACTAGGGCTGTATGTACTGATTCAGATTAAATTGTGTCCAGTCTTGAACATGAGCTAAATCCTGCTGTGCTCTTTAGAGGTTCATAAACATGGAGCTGTTATTTTTTTTGTGTGTGTGTGTTTCATTCATAGTTTCTGTGTCAGTTCTGCCGTTGTTTTTTTTTCTCAGTATCACTTAAAACGCTACTTTTTTAATGGTGTGTACACAACATATATGAATGTGTGCGGACAAGGAAAGTAGACTGAGCAAGGAGACCATCGTGCTCTGTCCAGCCTTGATTTCAATTGGCCAGCTTAATCCAATCTCAGTTGGATTAAATAACAAATTGAATCAATTGGCAGGCCTACTGGAGGGAATCTGCTCTACTTTACAGCTACTTGTCCTCTAATTAAATAATGCTTCCTCTCTTGGAGTTAAGTTTGCGCTAGCAGAACAATGTGAAAAAGCAAGTCACCTGCTACATGAACTGCTGTTACCTTTTGCATGAGTCTGCATCCTGTGTGTACTGCAGGAAGATTGTACCCAGTCACTTTAAGAAAGCATGACAGAAGCAGAATATAGAAGTTTCTTTTTTGTTTTTTAACTTTTCCCCTGACAGTGACTCTTCCATATGCTTAATGAAATGTCAGAAATACAGTTGATGTGATACTTTATTGGACTGCCTTGTAACTCCTTGGATTGCTTTACAGTGTGCTATGCTTAATTGATTGTGTGATCATTTTCTCATTGGTTTAGTCTTCGCTGTATGAGCTGCATGTTTTGGAGTCTCTGGCCAGAACGTCAGTTAGTCCATTGCTGAGCATTGGAATTTTGCAGCAATGAAAGATCTCTCTTAGAATTTAAATTCATCTCCTGTTCGTAATACTCTCTATCAAGGGCCATTTTAAATAATCCTCTTCCCCCTAAAAAAGGAATAAAAAAATTATAAACAAAAATTTTCTTAGATCTTGGTCTAAGTGCAAAATTCCTTAAAAATACAAATGTTCCATTTTTACTCACCAGCAGACTATGAAAAATCTTGTCCGCACCTATGCTATGCTTTTATTGTGATAATAATTCTGTTGCCAGAGGTAATAAATTAAGGTCTTACAAAAAGCAGTGCTGTCTTTCTGTTCACCTCTGATGCAGTTAGAGCCCATACTTTTTTTTAATTCTAATATGCTGCTTTCTGAGTCTTATCTATGCCTTTATCTGTCTATATGTTTTGTGCATTTTGGTCAGCAATTGTACTGTAAAGGGTTTTGCACCCTTTATTGGTGAAGTTATGGAAGTGTTGAAAAGTCCTTGATGTGCAGAGTAACAAATATCAACACTTAAATTGTTGTATGATTTCTGGACTGGGAAAGTGTGCAAATATGTGGTACTTCAGATGCATAAATTTTCCTAAGTGAAACATTCCATTTCTTTAGGTCATGTTCTTGCAAGTGACTTGTTCATTTTGAGAGTTTTCCAGATACATACTATCTAAACAAATTCTGCACACTGGACATGCACATCTTAAAATTGCTAATAATAGATTTTCATATTTAAAGAAATCATAAAGACAAGCCTACTCATAAAATTTATACATCTGCTTCTACCTGTGTGTATAGTGTCAGTATGAAAGTTATCTCCTTGTCTTTATTTGTTAATCCTAATAATGACTTTCTTTTCTTTGGGGCCGAAGTTACCTATGCTCATTTTGAGGGGTTGTTAGTCTCATATGTTGTTAGAACAAAATTGGCATTCTTAGTAATGTTAAACTTAAAGCTCCATTGCCTTATAAATCAAGACACCCCTTCATTTTTTTTGCTTTGTTCTTAAAGGGAAAAAAAAAAAAGACAAACCTAAACATGGTGGTTTTTTGGTGATAAAATGTAGATGTGTTTACCATGAGTGTTCTTTGTTGTGACTTGCATTTTCACTTGCCTTGAACATCAGTTGTTTTTCCTTACTTGTAAGAAAACAAGAAGCTTCTTAACCAGCCTCTCTTTCGGATCCTGACAATTTTAACATATAGCAAGGTGTTAAAATAGAACATTTTTATGTATAGAATTTTTAGATATAATTACCAGACACCAGAAATCTCAGAAATCATAAATGCTGCTTTGTAAGGATTTGCATTGCTAGGTACTGAACACTTCACCACCCTTCAACTTTCCACAGAAATTGATGGGTGTCAGATCCCTAAGAATCTGTGGGACTAAGAGAGTTGCTTTGTCATCAGGAGAGCGCATGCTCTGTGTATTTAACAACACCTTTATTTAACTCTACTTTAGGAAAATATGCTTTTTTAGACTGAGTGATTTTTAAAGGTCTGTGGCATAAAAATATTTTACTTTATTAGGTAAACAGTCTTCTTGTTAAGGGGAGGTACCTACAGGACATCTCAGGGAGACTGTTCTGCCTGTTGCACTACCTGCAACTAACACAAGTGAGCAGGAGGCTGAGGGCTGTTGTTAAATTGCACCCTCTTTCTGTTTGTGGCTATTGGTCTTAGAGTTGCAAGGCTGGCTTTGGTGGGTGAGGAGCAAGCTTAGTAACTGTGTCTGCCCTTTTACCACAATGAAAACTCAGAGGTTGTTTTGCTCCAAGCTGGTCCGTGCACACAAAAGAATGAGCTCTTGTGAGAAACAAGCTGGATTAGTAAGTACAGCTTTTGCTGGAGAGATGTGTAACAAGGTAGTGAGGCAGCTACAGAGGTGTCTTCTGTGAGAAGCTGCCAGAAGCTTCCCTCTGCCTGATAGATCCAGTGCCAGCCAGCTCCAAGACAGACTCATCATTGGCCAAGGCTGAGCCCATTGGTGACAGTGGTAGTACCCCTGGGATATTGTACTTACAAAGGGGAAAAATAGCTCTGCACCACAGCAGTTGCAGCCAGAGAAGAAAGAACTCAGAATATGTAAGAGAAAAACCTTGAAGACAAGGTCAGTGGAGAAGGAAGGACAGAAAGTGTTCCAGGTGCCAGGGCAGAGATTTCCCTGCAGCCTGTGGTGAAGACCATGGTGAGGCAGCTTTGCCCCTGCAGCCCATGGAGGGCCACAGTGGAGCACATATACACCTGAAGCCATGGAAGACCCCACGCCAGATCAGGTGGATGTTCAGAAAAAGCAGGCTGTGACCCCATGGGAATCCCATGCTGGAGCAGGCTGCTGGCAGGATATGTGGCCCTGAGGAGAGAGGAGCCCACACTGGAGCAGGTTTGCTGCAGAACTTGTGACCCTGCAGGAAACGTGCACCACAGCAGTCTGTTCTGAAGGCCTCCCTACCGTGGGAGGGAGCCCACTCTGGAGCAGAGGAAGAGTGTGAGGCCTCCTCTCTGTGAGGAAGAAGGAGTGTCAGAGACAGCATATGATGAACTGATCATGGCCCCCATTCCCTGTCCTCTTGTGCCTCTGTAGGCATGACACAAAGAAAATTGGAAGTAAAATTGAGACTAAGAAGAAGGGAGAGGTGGGGATAAGATGTTGGAGCATTTGTTTTTATTTCTCATTATTTTACTGTGATTTCATTGGTAAAACATTAAGTTAATTTTCCTGAGTCAAGTCTGTTTTCCCTATGGCAGTAATTAGTGAATATCTCCCCCTGTTCTTGTCTTGCCCCAAGAGCCTTTCGTTGTATTTTCTCTCCTCTGCCCAGCTGAGGAGGGGAGTGATTGAGCAGCTTTGGTGGGTGGGATCAGGTGTTGGGTGCATTTGCTTGATGTTTTGTGCTGTACTTTGAAAGTACTGGTTGCCACATCATCTTGCTAAACTGAAGTATTTCAGAGGAGGATTTGCAGCCATCAGGTGTAGGCTCAAGTTGTCAAGTGCTGCTGTGTTGCTGTGGTGCAGCCTGATTGTCTTCACTGATTGCTTTCCTACGTTACAGTTCCTGGACCTTGTGATCCTGAAGACTTAATCGATGGAATAATTTTTGCTGCCAATTATCTTGGTTCAACTCAACTCCTTTCTGATAAAACTCCTTCCAAGAATGTGAGAATGATGCAGGCTCAGGAAGCTGTCAGCAGGATCAAGGTGAGGAGTAATTCTTTCTGCTTCTTGTATGGTTGTCTTATGGTTGTGGGTATGAACTGCTTACTTGCACAGTAATTTTTTCATGTGGGGTTATCTGTAGTTTCAGAAAGGTAAAGTGCCTCACCTTTCTTTCTGCAAAATAAATTGTATGTTTAATGATGCTTTTTGGACAAGACTGATAAGGGAAAGTTACCAGGCCATTTTAATTTCCTGTAGTAATACTTGTGCTAAGCCAGAGTCTGAAGTGAGTGGTGGTCAAAGTTATGTATTACCCAGGTGTTGAGTGAAAACAGGTTTAGAGTAATACTAGTAAGTATGTCAGCTGTTTCTGACTCGGCACTTGAAGGAACTGCTACTATGGTAATGACTGCTGCTGATACCTGTTTCTGAACACGGAACAGTTAGGAGCTGATTTAAAAAGAAAATGCCTGTGATGGTACAGGGATGTATGGAAAAAAAGTAATTTGTCCTGGAATCTGGTATGTTTGCTTTGTTTGTTTAGAAAACAGAAATGCCAACTGATTTCTGTACAGGCTGTGACAATGGGCTTGCTGTTGTATTCTAAGTTACAATTACAACACTCTGAACTGAAATTAACATGTGTGGATGAAGTATTGCATGGTTGTACAGGATGTTGCAGTATTCCCACTGACTGGGAATACATGACTAGGTAGTAGGCACACAGCTTCATCTTCTGCTGGTTCAGTTAACCAACACAATCTCCTCTGGCAATTTTTCATAGTTTAATATTTGTATGTTCTTCTTTTGTAGTTTATTTTGGGTTCCAACTCAGATTTAGTGTGTGATTGTATAAAAGAGAGAGGAAGAGGAGAGAAGGTTATCAGCAAGGCCAGTAGTATTGTCTGTTAAGGTTGACTGATGCTTCCTACTGTTGTTATTCCTTCCAATGTTTTCCATGACAGGTGTTCAGTTCAGTATTGTAACTTTAACACAGAAGCTCCTGCGAGAAACCATTGAGAGATTTCCATAAATTGTAATTTTACTGATGTTCAAATGCGTAAGTTCTTGTAACCTTGTCTCTGAAAATCATTAACCCTCTAGCATTTTAGAAGAGGCAGGGATGTAGCCTCCCTGTTAGAGGTAACTCATCCTTTGCCATCTCTGTAGAAGTTTTCACAAACTTACACTACTGACCCTTTTGCAAAAGAATGATTTATCTTCGTTCATCGAGACTCAGTATTCAGTAACGTTCTTTAAAAATATGTATCACTCATCTTTCTCAATGCTGGCAGGTCTTGGTGGGTTCTTTCTAAGCTACCATCCAGTAGAAAATTTGTCTGATGTGGATGGATGGGAAACCAAAGATAAGGAAGAAAAGAGAAGAGAAGAGAAATAAGGGCTTAGGTGAGGCTGTATCTAGAAGGGAAACATCACTGGAGGTTGAAAGAAAAGTTTGGCATCAGCCATCATAGGAAAATGCTACCAGGAGTGAAACCTTAGCCTGGACAGGAAGTTTGCACCTAGAAGGTAAAACTTCCGTGGGAATACACACTAGAAAAAGATTGAAGGGATGTGATAGAGAAAAATGAAACAAAATTAATTCAAATTGGGCCTATGAGATGTAAGTGTGTAGAATCTTTCTCTAATACTAAGTGTTGTATTTCTTAGAAAGTCATTAAGAAAATGTCATTCTTTCTGAGGATTCTGTTATACTTTAGCATTTCTGTTCCTCAAAACAGAAGAAATCTATTTAACTCATTTGACTCATAGCCCCCATAGTTTATGCATCCATATAAATCAGCAAGCATGCATATTTTTGGTTGTAGTATATTTGTCTCAGGATTGAGGCCCAAGTAGTTGCATTGCTGACCTGGTAAAACCCTAGCTAGTGTGCCTAATTTTCTGAAGCTCAGTGTATTTCAGAAAATTATAGGCTTACTGCATGGCACACAACATCATTGTACACTTCTTTGACAGCTACTGCTTTTTGCTTCTAAGTGAAGCTCAGGCAACCTCTCTGCACCTAAGGGTCTTTGGCTTGTTTATCAGCATGGACTTTGGCTGGTTTTGTCACTGATTGCCATTAAAGTGACAGATGGCGTTCCTGCTGCTAGATTCATCAGTGCATCAGATAGCCTTTATTCCATAAGTATAAAATATGTCTTGCACAGTGACTATGATCGTTGTGCCCTCCCTGTGTTTTGTTTACAGAGTGTCATATCTGTTCCATGTCAAACCATTTCTCCACAGTTAAGGAAAACAAAGTTTATGAATTAAGAGTGAGATTTTAAAATATTCAGACTTGAAGCTAAGAGCATTAAAAGGGGTGAAGAGTTTTGTTTAAGCCCTGCTATGTGCCCGTACCTTCACATAAGTGTATTCCTTTTGAATTTAATAATCTCTTTGAATTTAATAATGCTTCCTTTTAGGGGAGCCTTCAGACGATGTATTCATGTATTCAGAATATGAATAGGTTTTGAAAACAATTTTCCATGCTACTTCTTCTAAAAAATATCTCTTCAGTTAAAAGTGCAAGAATTGGTTGTTTTCTTACTTTGGCATTAATCTCCATGAAGTCAGCTGAGTTAAAACAGATACAGTGCTTTGAAGATACTCATCAAATGTAGTTATGAACACTTCACTAAGAGGCACTTTTAGTTCGCTGTGTGGCAGGTTTGAACATTTTTGACCAAGACCTGGTTTTAATTTCTGAGTGTAATTTAAGATAGAACCCACATATGAAAATAGGTTAATATTCCACACATTTTGTTCACTCAGTGTGAGCACTGTGCTCACTGAGTTACAGTACATTTTCTATAGAGGCTAAGTGGGTTGAACAAACTTAAAACATCGCTCTAGCAAAATGGGAAGCTTGCTGGTTTTTAATATTTTGTAATTTTGGAAATTGCTTCTAGATAAATAATAATATTTCATTTGCCTTAAATGAAAATCCTGAATTCTGTATATTTTAAACAAATTATATTTTGAGTAGATTAGGAAGTTTCTGGTTTTTTCCTTCTAGGAGTACAGATCTTCTGATTTAAATTAGCAAAATAATGTGGTGACAAAGAGGATTTGTCTAAAAAAGTGTCTTGCATAGAATTACCCTAATTTTTTTGGTGTTCATGGACCATAATTTTTTTGTGACATTTCTGTGCAGTTAAATCACTTATTAGAAGTGCTTGTTGTATATCATTACCTTACTTTTATTAAATATTTGAAAGTTGTTCTTCAAAATGCTTCCATTTGAAGAACAGAATTTTCAGTAAGTTCAATGATAGTGTATTTTGATAAACCTTTGATTCTTCATTGCAAACCTGTAGCTCAAGGTTTTTTCCCCTCTTTTTCTTCTTTTTTGGCCTGTGCTTTTCTTTGTTTTGGAGGTCCATCACTCTAAAGTTTAGGGAGGGAAAGAAACTGCCTGAAGGGGAGCTTGATTTTGGAAAGCAGTTTAAATGCTCTAACTCAGAGGTATGCCCAGTGTATGTAAGGCAGCTGTTATTCAAGATAAGTATGTTATTTCTGAGTATTAATTTAAATTAATAGTAATGTAATGAAAAACGTGCTATGTGAGGCATTTCTAATTGTTTTTGCAATAGGTTGCAATCACAAGACTATCAAATACTTCTCAGTTTGACTGACTGAAAGCTACTGTGAGAATGTTTCTGTTTGAAAATAAGCAGCATGGTCTAAACTCTGAGTAGCTGCTTTCAGATTTGTTTAGGCAAAACCTACCTGATAGCTTTAAGTTGTGAGCCTCAGTATAATAAAGATTTGATGTGTTTTGTGATTCAGGCCTCCTGTTTGTTCTTCATAGAAATAGTTAGCACTGAATCTGTATGGAGCCTATTAATTTAGTCAGCAAAGAGGCTGTTATATTGGAAGTAAAAGCATAACTGCCAGCCTGGTCAGTATTACATTTCTTCACTAAGCAGGTCCAGAAGTTCAGTTCATCTTGGTTTGAATTAATCGTTGCAAGATTGTAAAAAGTATGTGTATTTGGGTTATTACTGGAAACTTGTTTTAAGTGTTTGTGGAACTGAAGTACTTGCTCCACTGCTTCCTTGAAAAAATGTGGTAGTATGGGAATATCTTTATGTAGGTGTCACAAGAAAATCTCTTGTCCAGAGATGCAATGTGAACGTGGTTTTATTATTATGATAATGGTTTATTTACTCAGAAGGAGAAGAAAGTGAAGGTGACAGTTACCTTCTGTAATTTTATTTGTCCAGGAAAAAGTAGCATAGTTTTAAGAATTTTTTTGGAGTGTTGAAGTGTGAGATCTGAAAAAGCTGGAATAGCAAGGGTTAAAATTCTTCTCTCACCTTTTTTTGCATTGATGTGCCTTCAAAAGAAGTAACATCATGGTTTACACTGCTGTAAGTGAGGGAAGCTCTGTTTTGGTTCTTAAAAAAACCCCAAATCAAAAGACCAAATGAGCACAAAGTAACCTTGTTGGTTGCACATAACATTTGAAGTGAAAAAAAAATCCTTTTGTCTTCTTGTGTTCTTCCTGACTCTTTCAGTGCTATTTCTTTTCATTTCTGAAAGTAATTGTGTTAAACATGAAATTTTATATCTATATTTTTTAAGGCAAAAAGAAAAGAAGGAAATTAATCTAAGCAGGGACTAATTTAGATCAGCTAGTAGGCTCTGAGCCCTGACATTAGCATGCAGATTCCTGCTTGACTTGGAGTCACTGTAAGTTCTTCTCTAACTGTTCTCCTGTCTCTGTTTGTTCCATGCTAAGCAGATGGCCCAGAAATTAGCCAAAAGCAGGAAGAAGGTGCAGTACAAACTCCATCAGCTTGATGTTATGCTTGTTCTTTTGTTTCTGGGAGGGTTTTTTCTTTTCTTTTTATTTTGTGGTTTTATTTTCTGCATCCAGCAAATTTTTTTCAGATTTATTTCTGAGCCACCATGCCAGTTGACATATGTTAGAAATCAGTTGCCTGATTGGCCATTTTTTGTTGCTTATCATTAGCCATTTCATGTTAGAAATAGAATAAAGATTGGATATATCAAATGGTTACAGACAGTACCCAAAACGCATGCTAAAGAATCAGGACTGAAACAGGCAAAGGTTTTAACTCTGTAAAATGATAGATTAAAATGAAGTGGATTTTTTTTTACTTTTTTTTTCTTCTTTTAATATTCTTTCAAGTTTTTCATCTTTCTGTAAGACTGCTTTGTTTGATTTACAGAGGTGTTGAATTGCTGGATGCAAAAAAAAGTTTGTCTATACATGCAGTAATATACTGAGATTGGCTCATCTTTGTAATAAGTTTTGTTTGTGAAGCTTTTAAGTATCTTTTAACAAACGTAATTTTAAAAAAAATTACAAATGTTTGTGTTCTGTTAACAAAATATGACTTCTAAGGTGGGTTACTGCTTGAATAGTGTGTTGTCTGACTGTGAAGGTCTTTTTAGAAGAACTGCATTATGAATTACTTAAATAGTACCCACCTGTGGTACAGATTTTTCCATTGCTCTTGGCAGTCATTGTTAGCCCATACACAAATTCCTCAGAAAAGAGGTGCTGTAAGGCCCTTCTATGGCCTGTGTGAAAACCTTCTTTAAAGTGGGATTCATAGTGTGCAGAAAATGGTAGAATCATTTTGATTTTCAGTAAATCTTTTTATAGTTCATGCTGCAATCAGGTATAATTTTACTGAATCAGGAAAAATATCTGAGAGGCTTTTATGAGGTTAACTTTTTTTCCAAATGATACCCAATTCACTTTCACATATGTGATGTAGTTTCCACATCTTTGTGTTTATCTTTTGCTTCTGCAGTCTAATACTCTATCCTGCATTGCTGTTCAGGTGACTGTGTCTTAGTGCACCCTTGTTGTGAACTAACAGCATTAGTATGTTACCCAATGTGTTTGTTTGACTCTAATCCATTTATCTGCAGGCTCCAGAAGGTGAATCTCAGCCCATGACTGAAGTAGACCTCTTCATTTCTACACAGAGAATAAAAGTACTGAATGCAGACACACAGGTATAGACACAAACACCTTGGTCAGTATTGTGGCAGTAGACTACTGAAATAGACTTCACCATGCCAAAATTTGTCCTTCAAAGTATTCTGGATCTTGTATTTCCCTTCAGGATTTCCTAGTAAGAAATCAATGATCAACAAGGGTATTATACAGGCAATTACTCTGATGTGTCTGACTGTAGAAGTGCTTAGTATTTGTGGGTAGATTAATTGCAATCAACTCATTTCTCATGAGCCATGATGCATCAAGTATTGATTGTGCCAAGAGTACCCCAAAATGTTTAGTTGTAACAATTTTTTCATAGTCCTCTACAGATACATGCCCAGCATACACAAGTTCTGATGTGGAGGTCTTTTACACAATAAAAAACCCTTTAATTTGTAAAACTTTCTCTTTGTTTTACTTTTGAAAAGTGAGACTCCTGTTTAATGTTGGCATCTGTCTTCTTGCATGACTGGTATTACAGACTTCATTTAAGGAAGGTCTTATGGCTGCCTGTGTGTTTTCATACTAGGTGTGCAATAAGAACTTCATTGAAGCAGTTGCTT
Source organism: Acropternis orthonyx (assembly GCA_035583155.1). Taxonomy (NCBI): domain Eukaryota; kingdom Metazoa; phylum Chordata; class Aves; order Passeriformes; family Rhinocryptidae; genus Acropternis; species Acropternis orthonyx. The sequence continues at coordinate 5,497,999 of JAWWEU010000091.1, forward strand.
ACATTGGCTTTCTTATTTCCCAGGAAACCATGATGGACCATCCCCTGCGGACCATTTCTTACATTGCTGATATAGGAAATATAGTTGTCTTGATGGCTCGTAGGCGAATGCCGCGCTCCAACTCCCAGGATAATGTGGAAGCATCTCACCCTTCCCAAGATGGAAAGAGGCAGTACAAAATGATTTGCCATGTCTTTGAGTCCGAGGATGTAAGCAATTACTCTGTCTTGTAATTTTCTAGGGGTGGAAAAGTAAGCAAGTTTCAGTAGCCGGAATTCCATTGTTAGTGGTCTTGTTTGCTTTTTAACTGCAACCAATATGTCATCTAAGCACAGGAGCTTGCCTTCTGTTTTTGTGTTTGGACCCAACATTTTATTCAGGAAATTGGTGTTGATAGAAATGCTTCCCATTTTTAAGCTCCTTGAGTGCCTTCTAGTAACAGTGAGATGAGGGTGCAGTTGCCACATTTTACAAACAGCAGCTCAGATCCTGCGTAAGAGACTAAAAGTCTATCAGAGATGCTTATTTTCCTAGGAAAATTCTAATCCCAAGTTTTGCATTGAGGATCAGTCACTCATACATACTAGACAGATGATGTTTTTTTTTTTCCCCCAGGAGGCTGGTGTTGGGGGTGTAGTTGCTGTCATCATATCAAAAAGCCAGAAAATAAAGTTGGTAATTTCAGCAATCCCAAATTGTGCTGGTGTGCTGAATAGAGACTAAGATTTTAGTCTGTGGTGCAGGTTACTAAGTTACCTTGTATAGCTTTGATATCATGTCTTCACAGTTGATGTGCATTACTGATTTTATGCACTTTTTAAAGCTTAGTAACTGAAAGGTAAAATCAAACATATCAAATTGAAGTGGCTAGCTATTCAGTTTTCAGGATCGTAATCAGGTTAGCCCTAATAATTTGGGAAAATAAAAAAAATCTCAGTTCTAAATCATCCAAATAGCAGAGTATTACTTAAGAGAAGTGAAAATATCAGTTTCTTATAAAGTGCTTGCATGTCTTCCAAGCTACAGCAAGGACTTGGAAATGGGAAGATTTTCTTGAGTAAGCTACTGATTTTATGTAATGATAAATCTGTTCTAAACTCTTGTGTGAATAAATTATCTGGTTGCAGATGAGTGTACATACATGACCCAATGCTGAAATTAAAAAGTAAGGAAAAGAACATTGATCCAAAGTAGTCCTGTACCAAAATTATGACCGAGTATAAAAATTGTGGATTTTTTTTCAACAAAAGAACATGTAAACAATTTTTGCAAAACCTTTAAAGAATTTGGTGTGAAATAAAGTAGCCAATGGGGTTTTTTTTGTTGTTTGTTTGTTTTTTGGTTTTGTTTTTCTTAATACCATTTGATATGCTGCTTGCTTTGAGGCTGCTGTTCCTGTATTTCTGGTTACAAGTTTTGACACTGCTTGCTCTCTTACTGGCGAGTTGAAGAAAGCAAAAATCAAAATGTCAGATACTGAAGTCTGGGGCTTATTTTACTGCAGCATGTGGTGGTCTGATGCCTGGGTCATCCAGACTTTCTGGCTCTGTTTCCCAGGCTGCTGTTAATACTTTGCCTAGCTGGAATCTGTGCTTACTTGGATCAGCCCATATTTGTGTCAGGTGTGGTCCTCTCTGTGCCACTAGATGTTGGCCTGGAAAGTACATGCCTGTAGATCCAATAAAAGCGTTACTTATTGATGTGAAAATATACTGGGAAATTGCAGATAGTATCAACTCTCCTTAGTCATGGTATTAGTTCACAGATACCTTGCAAAATTTTCTGAAATACCCAAGGGGCTAACGGAATGGAAACATTTTAGCACCTTGTTAGCAGCATGAAAATGACTAATTTAAACATCTCATACATCCAGTGAAGTAATACAGCCTGTCTATTTTATAAAACTTGTCTTTTCTTCTTCTGGGACTGCTGGGTATTTGGAAGAATTTACACAGTGAGCGACACAGAAGCTGTAAGTCTGCAAGTGGGTGTTGACCGGAATATGTCTCTGTTTGGATGAGTCTTTGTCTAAGGAGGACAGCACCAGATTTTCAACTATATTTAGAGCTGTGTTTTCAAATGAGCTGAACCCCAGTGATGTGTTCAAATGCTGGGAGCTGATCTCTTCTTGGAGTGAAGATACATATGTATGAACTTAAAGTCTCCATTTATCTGATCACTTGAATTATGGAGCTATGGAAGTACAGTTTTCCCATTTTTTTTTGCTGTCTTGCCATCAAAACCAGGTTGATCTGAGCTTTGGTAATATACTGCCAGTCTACATATTGCTCTTTTCAGCACCAGCAGTCATGCTGTTCTCATCAGCAGGTTTAGTGCTGGTTTGTGTTGTTTAAGACACGATCAAATTTTTATTTTAGGTTGGGAAACCTTTCCTTTATTAGGGACTAAACTGGACTTTAAATGCAGCCAGCAGGCTGTGTAAGAATACAGCTGACCAGCATTCATTCATTACCAGCACTCCACTAGGCCAGCCTTGTCAGCTGTGGAGCTCTCCTCTTCCCTCCTTTTGCCACAGCCAGCACTGTGGTTGGGAGGCACATTGTAGCCACCTCTGGTGCACTACACTGTGCATACTGCACGTACCACTTGACTTAGACACAGCAGTACTCTACACCATGCTGTGCTGCTTTCCTCTCCTGTCCATTACCTGCCTAACTGTGATGACTGTCTCAAAGGCAGGCATCCCTTTGGTCTGCTGTTTCCACCTGCATCCCCACTTTTCTTGGCACATGTCTACCTGCTGCCCAGTTTCTCTCCCACAGCTGCAGAAGTAAAACAGCTCATGATGAGAGCATGCAGTGTAGTGAGTTTTTGCTGGCTTTGGGTGCAGAGAAGACTGTAAGAAGTAGCAGGTGCAAGAGAGTGCCTACAGAGGATGAGTAAGAAGAAGGCAGAGAACTGGCAGAATCACGGGAGCTGGAGTGAGTGAAACAAGGAATGTGGGAGAGAGGCGCTGAAGGAGGTAGCAGGGTGAAGAAGGAGATGCATATGACCCTTTTCTGCTGCCCTTTACTTATTTTGTTTGAGACTGAGGTAGAAGCAGTCACTATCAATGTAATGATTCTAAAGGATGGTAAGGAAAGTTGGAAATATCTTCTTAAGTGTGGTTGTGTGTTTGCTAGTAGACATTTTCAATATCAGTGCTGGCTTGTCATAAAATGACATTGCCCCTGCTAGAAGGGAGAGCCATCCAGGAGCTGCTTGTGTAGGAAGAATTGCAGGTGCAAGCCACAATCTCTGCAGTGGCTATATACCTTTACACTTACATTAGCAGTTCTTGCCTGTGAAAAGACCGCTTTATTTCTCACTTCTCTCATTTATTATTGCTTACCAAGCTGGAATCTTGGCAGAGGTGAATGTGTTGACATTTTGTGGGTCTTTTAAACTAATTTGTCATGCACAAATATGTTTTAGATTGGATGGCAGGAACTTGTAGGTTCATCAACTTGATGATCTGTTTTACAGTGTGATTGTAACAGAGGAAGTGTCAGTGGACACACCCATCAAAATGTTTCACTGTTTTCTCTTCTCTTCTCTTCTCTGGGAATTGCTACAGGCGCAGCTGATTGCACAGTCCATAGGTCAGGCATTTAGTGTGGCCTACCAAGAATTTCTGAGGGCAAACGGAATCAACCCAGAAGACCTTAGCCAGAAGGAATATAGTGACTTGCTCAATACCCAGGACATGTACAATGATGACCTAATTCATTTCTCCAAGTCTGAAAATTGCAAAGATGTATGTCTGTTTTTTTTTTTTTCCCATAACAGTATTAAGCTGCTCTGTATCAGTTGCAGGCACATGTTGTCAGAAATCAAAAAACCTCTAATACTTACTATAAATTAGCTCAGTTAGCCTAGAATATCCTCTCTAATAGGATGCCCTGTCATCAGTTCTGTTTCAAAGGCAAACCATGAACCCAAAATTTATTAGCATTGAAATGATTTACCATCTGTTGTCATTCTTTTTACCAAAGAATTTTCAGACATATTTGAAAGTGAACTTAAACAGATTAGCAGATCAATACAATTTAAAAGATTACAGTAAACAATGTAAAATTTATAGAGGCATGGGTGTTTCTGAAAGTGGCTGATTCCAGATTTTAAATAATTGCATGTGCCAGAAGGCTTTGCAGCTTGCTTAATAAAAATGAACCAGTGCCCCAGTGGAACACACAGGTAATGATTTTCCAATTCACAGTTACAAACTCTTGCAATCACTTCCTGTTTAGCATTGTCTACCAAAGCCCATTGCACCAGGGTTTTTTCCACTCTCGCTGCCTCTCCTCATGTACAAAAATGCGAGGAGTGTTTTGCACTAAGTAAAATCTCTGTTATGTGGTGCTGTTCATTTAATATATGTATACAAATGAAATGTGGCAAAATGTATACCCTATTTTGTTTTTCCTTTGAATTAGGAAGGCAGGTTGCAAACAAGGAGATGCATGTTTGTTGGTTATATGAATGCTGGGAGAGGGGTGATGTTAGTTCCATGGATGTGAAAAAAAGTCTTTTTTAAACACTTTTTCATATTACACAGGTTTACATTGAAAAGCAGAAGGGAGAAATCCTGGGTGTGGTGATTGTGGAGTCTGGCTGGGGATCCATTTTGCCTACAGTTATTATAGCCAACATGATGCATGGAGGACCGGCAGAGAAGTCTGGGAAGCTGAACATAGGGGACCAGATTATGTCAATCAATGGGACCAGTTTGGTTGGTTTACCACTCTCAACATGTCAGAGCATTATAAAGGTAGGGAAAATGTTTCTGGAAGCTACACATTTTAACAGGGTTACATAATAGGAGAGCAGTAAATACAGAACTCTTAAATAAATTCTTACCAAATGTTTGCATAGCACTTTCCATTTCATGATCTTTAAAATACAGCATGAATTATGCCACACCAATTTTTTGACTCCACACAGAACACAGAATGGGTAAGTTTGCAAGGGAACCCTGCTGTAGATCATCTAGTCCAACCTCCTCTGCTTCAGCAGGGTTCCCTAGAGCACATTACTCAGGACTGTGTGTTGATGACTTTTGAATATCTCCAGAGAAAGAGACTCCAAAGCCTCTCTGGAAATCTCTTTCAATGCTCAGTCACCCTCACAGTAAAGAAATTCTTCCTCATCTTTAGGTGGAATTTTTTGTGTTCCAGTTTCTGCCCTTTGCATCTCATTCTATTCCTCTGCACCACCAAGAAGAGCCTAACTGTGTTCTCTTGACACTCTCCCTTCAGATATTTGTATACATTGATGAGGTCCTCCCTCAGTCATCTCTTCCTGAGTCTGAACAAGCCTAGCTCCCTCAGGCTTTCATAGAATCATAGAATTGTTCAGATTGGAAAAGACCTCCTAGATCATTGAGTCCAGCTGTTAACCATTTCTTCATAAAGAAGGAACTAACAGTCCCCTAATCATCTATGCAGCCCTCCACAGGACTCACTCCAGGAGCAAATCACGCTGAGGACTCCAGAACTGGACACAGCACTCCAGATGTGACCTGAACAGGCCTGAGCAGGGGGGCAGGATTACCTCTCTTGACCTGCTGGCAATGCTCTTCCTAATACACCCCAGGGCACCATTGACATTCTTGGCTACAAGGGCACAATGCTGGCTCATGGACAGCTTGTTGTCCACCAGGTCCCCCAGGGCCTTCTCTGCAGAGCTGCTTTCCAGCAAGTCAGTCCCCTGCCTGTACTGGAACCTAGGGTTGTTCCTCCCCTGGTACAGGACCCTGCATTTGCCTTGTTGAATTTCAAGAGGTTCCTCCCTGCCCATTTGTCCTGCCTACCAAGGTCCTTTTGAATGGTTGCACAGTACTTGGGGGTATTGGCTGCTCCTTCCAACTCTGTTTCATCAGTGCACTTGCTGAGGAGGCACTCCATCCGTGATGATAAATTAAATAATACTGGGATCAGAATTGAATCTCTGGGGACACTGCTAGCTACAGCCCTCCAACTAGACCCTGTGTCACTGATTCCAACCTGCTGGGATCTGCCATTCAGCCAGTTCTCAATCCACTTCACCGTCCACTCACCCAGTTTGCAGTACCTGAACTTGGCTATGAGGATATCATGGGAGACAGCATCAAAAGTCTTGATGAAGTCCAGACAGACGACATCCAAGGCTCTCCCAGAAGGTGTGTTGTGCTATTTATTTGCATAGGCAAGGAGTCTGTGCACAACTTCACAAGGGAATGTTTTGTTCAAAAAGAGGGTATTACCACATACGCACTTGAAATTCAATGTGACAAACAGAGGCACAGGTGCTTAATGTTGTCCTAGGCCATACTAGCTGTTAAATGCCTCTTAGTATCTGGATGAAATAGACTTGATGCTTTTTTGGTTTTTTACACCTATTTTTGGAACTTTAAAACTTTGAAACAAAGACATACCCTCCATGGAATCTTTGCCCAAGTTATTTGAATGTGTTATTTGAATTCCTTTCACTTGGCGAAATGGGATGTTTTAGTTAGAAGAGCTTTCTTCTAGTTGTCAAAAAAGTATGTGACTGAAAAGAGTGTGCAGGTCACCTGGAACTGAACAGTGTCTGTGGTAGCTGTAGCATAGAAGGGAATAAGTGTTTGAATGTCAGAGTTTCAAGAACTGGAAAGATGCATCACTAGGAAGTGTTTGAGATGAAGCTGTATGAAATTATTTATTGAAATAGTCCCAGAGGGCTCTGCAGATCATCACATGTAATATAATACTGGTGGTACACTATACAGACAGCCTGCTCTTAGTTTTAGAAACATACCTGTTACACTTTGTTATTTAGGCAACTTTCTGGTAACAAGTTATGTACCTTTTTTTTTAATCTTTTATTTTTTTAAGTTGTAAAATAAATTTTCCATTTACAAGGTCAGTTTACCAAGTGAAAAAAATGTACAAAGTAGATTCTCATTTTCATCTAATACTACCTGAAGTAAGATGTTTGCTATAAAGACTTCCCATTCTAGTTTCCCAAAATGTTAATGTTGAGTTCCGTTGAGTAGTAGATGCATAAGTCACTGAACCAGCCATTTTAGATTCAGTGAGTAGAAATGATAACCTGGAAGTGTGACATACTAAAAACATGATGAGAATAGTCTTACGTTTGTAAAGGAAGGAATTTTAAAAATCATATTAAATATCTTTGTGACAGCTTCAGTGGAACAAAACTGCCTGCAAATTTAGGCTCTTCATGATAGCCATACTTGTTTTCTATCCTGCATCAGTTTTATTTCTAAAACTGTGGTGGCTTACACTTCCCTTTTGCAGTTGGAAATTTGCTGTGCTCGTCAGTACTTTCTCAATACAGAAACAGGCAGCTTCACTGTTTCTAGCTTCTGCAGGCCTTTCTCTCCTTCACTGATACTTGCTGTGGTTTCCATAGGAACTGCTAGCCATTTATTTTGTCTTCCTGAAGAGAGGATAGTCTATGTGTTTTCAAGTCTTCATAACCGCATATCTGGAGCTGTTCATATAGCACTGCTGGAAACAAGTTTGTATGAGACAAGTACATACATATGAATAATCTAAGCACAGATTTAAATGTGGCTGAAAATCTCAGATTTCAGATTCCTTTTGCATGCTGTAAGGACTCCTATGAAAAGAAGATAATATTGTGTGGATAAATGTATCTCACAAGCACTTCAGACAAGAGAATTACAGTGTTATGGATCTAAGCTCTGCTACTAATTGACCGTAAACCAATTGCAAACTGACAGAGCTTGGAAGAAGCTTTCCATATGTTGTGGCTATTCCCTAATAGGTTTCTGGTCCTTGTATCTTTTTCAAAACTGTCTGGTGCAGGCTGCTATCAGAAGCATACTCAAGGACTAGATAAATAAAGTTGGTCAAAATATGCAATTGTTTTCTTTCTGATCAGTTTGTATTACTAGTCTGCATGATTCTGAAAATTAGCCACTCATGCAATATATGTACTTTCTGTAAAATTAGGAAAAGTTTCGCTAGGGACTGCATTACTTTTTTTTGCCAAGGAATATGTATCAATAACTTGTATATTTGTCAGGGAAGTAAGAGCACAAAGATAACCAAATCTGTTGAGGACATGTCTTGTGAGGGAGGGATTAAAAGCAGAGGAATGGCAAGGAGGGTGGTAAATTTGCTCAAGTGACCTTGCTGCTGGGAATGGCAATGTCTGAAAAATAACAGTGTGGAAAACCCCGTATATTATGCCTACTGCTGCTTATCCTCTCTCTGGTTTGAGAAGTAGAACTGTGTTTAGAGATAACATAGGTGTTTACAGAGACATGGAGACACTCTCGGGGATGTGCTTGGGCTCCCTTTCTTGGGAGAGAGATGAAAACTCAGAGATCCTAAAGAGCACAAGGGGGAACACAGCCTGGGCCTTTGATAACTTGCTGCAAACAGCAGGCCAGCCACCCCTCAGGATGGCCTGAGAGTGAGCAGGTACTGGAATTGACAAGTGGTGAATTAAATGAGGTGAAAATTGCTGTATTTTTTATTAAGCATTTCATTCTTCCTGTCAATTTTATTTATATATGGATTTATAGGTAATACTTTATGTGAACGAAACATTTCAAAAAACCCTCTTAACAATCTCCAAGGGCTCTGAATACTTGCAGGTGTATAAGGGGTTAGATTGCAGTTATCTGTGTTTTATTACATTTGTGTTTTCGTGGAGCCATATAAACACAGACTCTTTGAGGCTGGCAGTCACGCCTGTAGCTGGTCTAGACCAACATTTTTGTTCAAAGTAGAGCATGCTTCTTAGGGCCTAACTCCAAGACTAGATACTCCACAACCTTTCTGGGTAATCTCTCTTAGTGTTTTATCACCCTTGCCAATAAAAATAAATTTTTCTCCTTCAATTTTCTTCTGGTAGGAAGGAGTCCCTGATGAATGTGATATAACTCCTTTAGAAGGAAGAGTACTTGGAATGTATCGAGCTCTGTCTTGAGATGGATGATGAGTGAGTAGAGAGCTTATGGGTTAGGATAAAAGGGAAGACTAGTGTGGGTGATGCTGTTTTGGGTGTTTGCTACAGGCTTTATGAGGAAGAGGTAGTGGATGAGACCTTCTACAGGCAACTTGAAGCAGCCTCAAGGTCACAGGCACTGGTTCTTATAGGGAACTTCAAATACCCTGACATCTGCTGGAGAAGCTACACAGTGAAGCACAAACAGTCCAGGAGGTTCCTGGAAAGCTTTGATAACTGCTTCCTGTCACAAGTGGTGGAGGATCCCACAAGGGATGTGTGCTGCTCAACACTACCCTTGCCAACAGGAAAGGCCTTGCTGGAGATGTGAGTACTGTGGGCAGTGCTGGCTGTAGTGACCATGAGCATAATAAGAGTATAACGATGGACTTCAGGGAGCTAACTGTAGCGTCTTTAGGGATCTTCTTGGAAGAATCCCATGGGAAGAGGTCCTGCAGAGAAGAGAGGTCCAAGGGAGTTTGTTGATATTCAAGGATCACTTCCTCCAGGCTCAAGAACAATGCATCCCAGTGAGCAAGAAATCAGGCAAAGGGGGCAAGAGACCTGCATGGACCAGTGAAGAACTCTTGTCATTACTCAAGCATAAGCAGGAGATAAAAGGGAGATGGAAGCAGGATCAGGCCACTTGGAATGAATTTAGAGAGGTTGTCAGAGTAATTAGAAATGAAATAGAAGGCACAGGCCCACCTGGAATTACATCTGGTCATGGATATCCAGGACAACAAGAAGGGCTGCTTCAAATACCTGTTACAAAAGGAAAACAAAGGATAATGTTAGGAATGGAGGGGGCACCCTGGTAACAGAGGACACAGAGAAGGCAGAGTTACTGAACACCTTTTTTGGATTGGTCTAGACTGTCAAGACCAGTCCTCAGGAATCTCTGACCCAGGAGATGAAGGGAATGTTGGAAGGCAGACTTTCCCTTGGTCAAAGAGCATTGGGTTAGAGATCACCTAGGCAAACTCAACATCCACGAGTCCATGGACCCTGACAGGGTACATCCATGAGAGCTGAGAGAGATGGCAGACACCACTGCCAGGCTGCTCACTGTCTTTGTAAGGTTGTGGCAATCAGGAGAGGTGCCTGAGGACTGGAAGAAAGCAAATGTCACCATGCTCTTCAAAAAGGGTAAGAAGGAGACACAGAGAACTACCAGCCAGTTGGCCTCACCTCCGTCCCTGGAAGAGTGCATCATTCTGGAGGCCAACTCTATCCACATGAATGACAAGGAGGTGATCAGGAATAGTTAGCATGGATTCACAAAAGGTAAATCATGCTTGACCAAACTGATTGCCTTCTGTGATGAAACAACTATTTGGATGGATGGGGAAAAGGCAGTGGATATTGACTACCTTGACTTCAGCAAGGCTCTTAACATTGTCTCTTACAACATCCACATAGGCAAACTCAGGATGAGTGGATGGTGAGGTGGATTGAGAACTGAATGAATGGCAGATTCCAGAGGGTCATAATCAGTGGCAGAGGGTGTAGTTGGAGGCCTGGTGTCCCCCAGGGTTCACTACTGGGCACAGTATTGTTTGACTTACTCGTGACTTGGATGTAGGAGTAAGTACCTTATCAGCAAGTGCACTGATGACAAAAAGCTGGGAGGAGCAGCCAATATCCCCAAGTACTGTGCAACCATTCAGAAGGACCTTGACAGGCATGAGAAATGGGCAGAGAGGAACTTTCTGAAATTCAGCAAGGGCAAATGCAGTGTCCTGTACCAGGGGAGGAATAACCCCAGGCACCAGCACTTGCTCTGAGACAAGGACCTGTGGGACCTGGTGGACAATAAACTGTCCATGAGCCAGCAGTGTGCCTTTGGGGCCAAGCAGGCAAAAGATATCCTGGGATGTATTAGGAAAATGTTTCCTGCAAGTCAGGGGAGGTGATCCTGCCCCTCTGCTCAGCCCTCCTGAGATTGCATCTGGAGTTCTCTGTCCAGATCTAGCCTCCTCCAGTACGAGAGAGACATGGAAATCTTCAAGCAAGTCCAACAGAGGGCAACAAAGGTGTTTAAGGGACTGGAGCATCTCTCTTAGGAGGGAAAGCTGAGAGTTGGTCCTCTTCAGCCTCAAGAAGAGAGGAGTGAGAGGGGATCTCATCAGTGTCCGTAAGTACCTGAAGGAAAGGTGTCAAGAGAATTGGATTACAGAATATTCCAAGTTGGAAGGGACCCACACGCATCATTGAATCAAACTCTTAAGTGAGTGGCCCATACAGAGAATTGAACACATGACCTTGGTGTTATTAGCACCAAGTTTTAACCAGCTGAGCTAATGTCAGGCTCTTCTTGGTGTTGCTGGGCAATAGGACGAGGCAACAGGCAGAAATTAAACATAGGAAGCTCTGTGTGAACATGAGGAAGAACTTGTGTAGGTGACAGCACACTGGACTGGATTGCCCAGAGAGGTTGAGTCTCCCTCAATGGGGATACTCAAGAATTGTCTGGATGCAATCCTGTGCCATGTGCTCTGGGATGACCCTTCTTGAGCAGACGTGTTGCACCAGATGACTCACTGTGATCCCTTCCAACCTTTCCCATTCTGTGATTGTGTGAATAATGGAAATTAGGAGTACTGCATATACAAGGATGATTCAAACAGGACCTGCTGTTTGCTTAACAGAACTTAATATATTTCATTAGGGAAGCAACTTTTTTGCAACTATCTTAGCTACTTATTTAAAAGTAATTGGAGTTTTTTGGTGAATTGCATAGACCTGTTTAATATTCCTTTCATGAATGATTTCTGTTATCAAATGTGAAAATTGCCAACAGGAATCTAGTTTTTCTAAAACAACTATGTCAGCTTCTTGGTGAGAAAAATTTGGTATTTTGTCACTTTTTTCACTGAACATTCAGATGCTTGGTTTTGGCATTCAGTGATCAGATTCTGCTGCAACGCATGCAAAGATCTATTATTCAAGGCTGTTCTCATGTCAATGTTTTAACAGGTTTTTTCCCTATAGTGCTGATTTTAAATGTTTAACTCTCTTTTGCCAGCATTTTTCATGGTTTTGGTTTTTTGGGTTTTTTTGCAGGGTTTGAAAAACCAGGCCCGGGTTAAACTGAACATAGTTAGATGTCCTCCAGTAACCACAGTCTTGATCAGACGACCAGACCTCAGATATCAGTTGGGCTTCAGTGTGCAGAATGGGATTGTAAGTAGCTTCTACGCTTTCTGGTCAAGCTATTTTCTCCCTCATAGCAAGCAGAGGTTTTCATATATTAAGTCTAAGATATAAAAATTGAGTTAATAAGTGCTATTTTTCTCTTTGACTCTACCAGCCAGAGGAACAGAAAAGTTGTTTTAGCCTAAAAAACCAAAAATGTGTAGCAGAGTCTACTTTCAGCATACATCACTCATGTCTCTAACCAAGCCATTTCATGATCTCTAAAGAAAAAACCTGTTCTTGGTCCTCTTTTTTTGTGAGGCATCTGCATCATAAACTTTTAAACTGAGGTCCTTCATACACTCATAAATTTCCAAACCACAAGATGTGTAGTGTCCAACAAAGCCTTTTTTGGCAGTTTTTTCTGCTCTTGGAAGAGAATATCCATTAGTTAATTGTCACTAACAAATTTTACTTTGAGTCAGTGATTGATTGCATTTTAGAATTTGTTGTGAGTCTCTGTGTTTAAATGTTGATTTATAGATTATAGGCAAAAACGGGTAATCCAAAACCTGTGTTCCTTTATCCAGCCTATGATAAATTCGTTCTTTCCTTCCAGATCTGTAGCCTTATGAGAGGAGGTATAGCAGAGCGAGGTGGTGTGCGTGTTGGCCATCGGATCATTGAAATCAATGGACAAAGTGTTGTAGCAACACCCCATGAGAAAATTGTTCACATCCTCTCAAATGCTGTCGGTGAGGTAAGAAACCGACAGTGATCTCTAGACAGTATCGAATAGTTTGTTGCTTTTACCCGTAACAACCTGTGGAAACCAGTAGCAAGTGGTGTCAATCAAGGGACCATACTAGAACAATATTTTGGAATGTCTTCATCAGTGACATAGTGGGACTAAGTGGAACCCACAGCAAATTTGAAGGTGACACCAAGCTCAGTGGTGCTTAAGGAAAGGGATGCCATTAGAAGGACCTGAACAGGCTAGAAAAGTGGCCCATGTGACCCTTGTGAAGTTGAACAAGACCAAATACAAGGTCTTGCATCTGGGTCTGGACAATCTCCAGCATCAATAGACACTGGGGATGAAGAGCTTGAGAGCATCTCTGTGGAGAAGAGTTTGAAAATACTGATAGATGAAAAACTGGACATGAGCCAGCAATGGGTGCTTGCAGTCTAGAAGGCCAACTATATCCTGAAATGTATCAAAAGCAGTGTGGCCAGCAGGTTGAGGGAAATTATTTTCTCTCCCTACTCTGCTCTTATGAGACCCCACCTGGAGTACTGATTCCAGTTTTGGGCTCCCAGCACAAGAAAGACGTGAACCTGCTTGAGCAGGTCCATAGGAAGGCCACAGAAAGTGCCAGAGGGCTGGAGCATCTCTCCTACGAAAAAAGGCTGAGAGAATTTGGAATGTTCAGCTTGGAGAATAGAATGCTCCAGGGAGACTTGGCAGGAGCCTTTCAATGTATTAAAGGGGCTTTCAAGAAAAATGGAGAGAGACTTTTTGCTAGGGTCTCCAGTGATAGAACAATGGGCAATGGCTTAAACTGAAAGAGGGTAGTTTTGATTGGACATAAGGAAGAAATCCTTCACTATAAGGGTGGTGAGGCACTGAAACATGTTGCCCAGAGAAGCTGTGGATACCTTGTCCTTGGAAGTGTTCAAGGTCAGGTTGGATGGGGCTGTGAGCAACCAGGTCTGGAGAAAAATGTTCATGCTTGGAACAGGGCAGTTTGGACTAGATGATCTTCCAAGGCCCCTTCCAATTCAAATTGTTCCATATTTCTGTGACTCAACCTCTATTAGCCTGTTACTAGTGAAATCCAAAAAGCAGAAGTCAGAGCAAGCCTGCACATTATTTCTTTCATTACTTGCCCATATTTCTCCTGTGTTTTAGAAGAACCCTAATCTGAAAATCTGAAGTGTCCAAAATTTTAGATGGTTCATTGATAGTAAACATACTGTTTCATAAAGCCACCCTCTGCAATACCTTAATAAGGGTATGAAGACTCTCAAGTTTTACCTTTGTTTTCTACCCTGTAGGACTTTAGCTGGTTCCCTCACATGAGGTATGCATGTTTAGGAACATCAATTAACTTGGCTTATTTCTTCTAGATTCATATGAAGACTATGCCAGCTGCCATGTACAGACTGTTGACTGCACAGGAACAACCAGTTTACATTTAAAGCTGACCCCTCACCCTCACAATGTGCATGGAAGATGTTTTTCCTCATTAGTGCTTGTCTCTCTAGTGCTGCATTTGTGTGTCTGCAGAGACATTTCTTTCTCCCTCCCCCCTGCACAGACACAAATACACTGTCACTCTCTCCTCCATCCCTTTTTCCTCTTCTCCCTACCATTTTCTTGTATTTTGGGAGGGGACAAAAATATCTGTGGAACTATTTTGGCTGCATCTTTTTACAAGTGAAACTTCACATAGCTCCACATGCAGAACAGGAAAATAACAGCAGTGTTGTTCACAAAGTATTCACAAATGGCTCTGTTTCATGCTAACATAATTTTATTTTTGTGGCTATAATTTAAAAAACTGAGTAAATTAAATGTTGTTGAATGAAAGATGTCTTTACCAAACACATAAAAGTATAGGGTATGAAGCGTTCTCTTGGATATCTTGCATGTGAGTTTACTTTTCTTGTCCTATTTTCCCACAGGTACTGAGCTCAGTTCTAAAGGTTTATGTCTGTAGGGAACGTAGAATACTAAAAGGATAGTTTTGCCCTCAGGAAGAATTTCCTGCTTATGAGGACTCAGTAAATGCTGCTGTTGTAAAATGAGTTGTCCTAATACACACCTTTTAATTCCCCTCTGTTATCAGTTCTTCATGATAGTAGGACCCCAAAAGGTAATCTCTGAATTGCTGAAACTTACTTGTATTACTTACACTAAGAAATTTGGGAGGCATTTTTTACAGCAGTCTCCCCTTCTCTGCCCCCAGATTTCTAACCCTTAGTTTTCTTCTGCACTGTTTTTAAATGCAACATGTGTTTTATAGTCCCTGCCCGATTTTAGAGGTTAAAGAAGTGGAGGGGAGGATCGTTAAATAGTCACAACAGAAATAGTGAGGGGATTTCCTGAATAGCTACACTTTTTCTAGGCTCTTAATTCTGAATTTGGTGCACATAGCCATGTGTGCCAGTGTATATAGACATTTTTAAAATTGTGCTTGCTGTTTATGAAGTTTGAATATAAGAGATCTGCATACTATTCTAAGTGATTTTGTTCTCTGAGCCAGTTTTAACATATATTTTTGTCCAAAGACCTGTCTAAATTTATTGACTTCCCCTTTAGTTCATAATATACATAACAGTGGAAAGGATGAGGTGGGAATAAACCTAATTATTTTGCTATATAATTTAACATGTGATTTTTTTCTATATGTATGGCACTTAAAGGAGATATGTGTGTCCTATATGCACTTGTATGAAGATGATAAACTGTAGGGATGTATGAAATCTAGTATTTGATTGGCCTCTAAGTTGCATGCTAGAGACAAAAGGGTTGGGTTCTTTAATTTAAGACAGGGGGGAAATAAAAAAAAAAAAAGAAGCTGTGGCTTTTCTTCCTAGTGAGAGGAGAAGTCTACATTCTCTGTAGTTACTTTTTTTCAGGACTATATACTAGTGTTTATACTGAAGCTGAACCATGCATTTAGTCCAGGCTAGTATGTTGATTTCTTTTGAAGAAACAGTTTCTGCTGTGTTTTACTGTGATAGAAAGACTCTGTGAGATGAAAATAAGGGCAGGCAACACAGCCACACACTACTTCTGCTTTGCAAATGTGGTGTTGTTCATAGTCACTTGTTTCTCAGTTATTGTGAGGTGAGCTGTGCAATATGAGTGTTGTTTGCTCAGTCCAGTGATGATCCTAGACATTACTACGGAGATTCACAGAAGTGGATGTGTGCATGTGCACACTTGGTGCAAACACTGCTGAGAGCCATTGAGCAATTTTGCCAGAAGTCTGTTTTTTGGTTTTCTCAAATCATGGATAACCATGGGATGATCAGAGTTAGAGGATAAAAATAGTATCTCAGTGGGAAGCAGATGTTTAAGGGAGATAATGAACTGGTGCATAAACTACTGTAGTAAGTGAGTGTGTTTTACTGTTGAGACTAATGTATGATGACTCGATTTTACTGCATTTCTTGTTGTTATACAATTTAATCCAAGGCTCCAGAATCACATATTGTACAAAAGAATGGTGTTAATATTCCAAGTTAGTAGTTAACCTGACTGATGCAACAAGATAATGAATGACTTGTTTAACTGTAGACACCTGGTTTATGATAATTTGAACTTTCTTTCCAGAACTTTCCATATATATAGTAATATATGTAAATATGATATATAATCATGTACAACTTAGAAGATTATATACAGTGCAGCTTTTCCATAAGTTGCCTCAGGAAACTTAATCAACTCTTGAAGACACAGTTACCATGATGCTGGTTCCTGCTGTTTATGCCCTCCACTTCACTTGTTTCTGGGGTTCTGTCTAGCTCATGTGGTGAAGACTTTAACTCACTTCACTGGGAAACAATGAAGACCTGAACGTGAAACTGTATTTAAAGATGAAACAACTGTTTCTTTGAAAATCTTGCAGCCAGGAGTCTGTGAAGTTACTGGCGCTTGAGTGTTTGAACAGTTCATGCTAAATAGGTGCTTAACATTAAGTGAGTGAATGCATGCAGGATCAGAGTTTAGCAAAAAAATCTGTTTTTCCAATTACATTTTGTGTGAAAGATTTCTAAACTGAAAGGTCCATAGAGGGTGCACACTTCTGAGAACATCCTTGTAAACAATCCCGTTTTACTCCATGAACAGAAAGAGTTTCAAGAAAATGGAGCTCAAAAGGGAAATCTGGCTGTTCTCTAGAGTGTTGCAGCAGTTTGATAGATTAGATATGGGGATTTTTAACAGATTCAAAGGAACATTCCTTCAAAGGTTTACATTCCTTCTTCAGTGACAGTCCTGAATTCTTCTTCTTTTATCCTTGCTGCTTCATACAGTCTAAGTAACTCTTCAATGTTTACATTAAGGATGAAACATCCCTTATATTTTTATTTTTGACAAGCTTCACGTGTTTGTTTTGAATCTTGTTTGGATTTGAGTCTCAGCTGGGATTTCCAAGTTTGCTAGCTTTCCTTGTTTTCTAAAAAAATGTATTTCTGAAGACAGCAATGTGGTTGAATCTCTTGTATATATATTTAGCGCAGTACCTAGACTATGAAGTTGTACTATTGTTCTGTAAAGAGGGTGAATAGAAATTATTATAAAGCGTTGGGAAAAGCATAGTATTGTATTTGTAACAATATTGTTCTTTGTAAACATTTAATGATCTCTATATATAAATATAAATATATATATAAATCTATGTGAGCCTGGAATGTTGATACTGCACATCTACTGAATGTAATTACTCTGATGTTTTCTGCCACAGGTCTCTGACCTCTGTAATGAAGCTGCAGTGGTTTGATTTGGGGGGCAGGAGGGAGAAAAGTGGGCTTTTTGCTTTGGATGGGACAGGGTGGGCGTTTTCTGGCCAGTTATTTTGTTGTGATGTATTTACTGTGCTACATTCCTTTATTTAACAAAGCGCTGATGTCTGTAAGATTTGCAACAATAAACAACAAAACAAAAATACCTCAGACAAGGCTGAGAATTTGCTCACACTGACCTAGGGGCTGGCTTGCCAATGCTGAATGCATACATGACTGGAAGGTGTCTGAACTTCTCTTTCGCCACTTAGTCTGGTGTAGTTCTGTGTATGTTTCTGCAGGTGTGAACCACTGCTGTTAACTTTAAAACAGCATTCTTTCCAGGTAATGCTCCTAAACGAAGCTGACTCCTAGGCTAAGATGGCATCCCAGTTTTTACTGTGTGAAATGTCACTGTGTTGGCATCTTAAAAAAATATGTTTTTTCAAGATGCCTCTTACGTGACAGAAATACGATTTCATTGACTGAATAACTTTAAATATACTTTTTTTCATAAATGGGGCTTTGATAAAAGTTCTTCACACTTAGTGTCTTCTGAAACCACTGTTTTTCTTCAAATGTCATCAGCATGGTTTATTACTAAATACCTAATACTATTTGAATAAATAAAAAGTAGAATTGCAATATGTCTGTCCTTAGATTTAATCCTGGAATGGCCTTGGCTAAGGTTAAAAGTATTTGTATAATGAGGGATTGGCTATGAAAAACATGATGGTATTTGAAAATCAACCAAAAAAAAAATCACCAAATCGGCATTTTGTCTGGTGAGACTTCATAGGATTTTTTGTGGCCTATGGGTTTGTCCTGAGTACTTTGAAACTACGGAAATGAAAACATACACCACAGCTGATTCAGAAGATACCTAAGTATGGGCCTTTGGGCACTCGGTGGCTCTTCACAACATGAAATACAAATATTGTCAACATCAGAAAAAGGAGTATTTCACCTCATTTGGTTAAGTGATAGATTGGAGAAATTGTGAAGTCTCTGGTAAAGGGTGCAGCATGCCAGCTGAGCTTGCTTTCTGTTTCCCTGTGTGCCACCCTCCATCCCTCTGTTTACCATTCTTGTTAGAGTTTCAGATACCAATTTCTGTATTACAAACTTTTCTGCATTTCAGTGGATAAACCTGTCTTTGCTTTAACAATGCAGGTACTTATTCACAGGGGACATGTTTCTTGCCCTCACCTTCAGTGTTTTACTGGTTTGGATCCACAGGGCAGACAAGCAGGCTCCACCCCAGTTCCAGCAGCTTGTAGTGCCTTGCAGACTGAAGAGGTGATGCTGGTGCCCTGTGGGGACTGCCAGCATCTGAGAACAGGGCTGGGATTGCAGTTTAAATAAATGTTCAGTTCAGAAGCACATGGCAACAGTCCTGACCTGAACAACACAGAAGAGTTAGTGATCCATGTATGTGTCTGCTAACCTGAGCAGGGCCAGGCCTGTGCTGTGCTGCTCTGTGCTTCAGGGATATCCTTTGCCACAGGATAAGTATAGCTGGTTGATTATAAGAAAGGAGCCTGCAAGCCGCTCCACTGGTGCTCAAAATGGCAAATAGACCCAGTGATACATGTGTGTCCATGCCTTTGTCTAGAAGTGCAGCAACAAGGTCCCATGTGAACGTCATTTTGACAGAAGTGGTGAATGGAGATTTCTTCTAGAAAAACCTTGAAATAGCTCAAATGATCTAAATGGGGTAAAATGTATGAGATCTTGACAACTTGTTGTGCCCTGTTTTATGCTGCACAATTTGGGATTCCCAGCATCTGAAAGGGTATAAAATTACCTATATTACCTTCTCTCTTCATGGCATCTGCTCTAATAGGCAGCATTTGAAATGAGACTATACAGAGAGTGCCTCTCTTACTGGAATAGTAACAAGCCAGCACCTCCTGTTGAAAAACATCTGTGCTCTGGAGTTTTGGTTTTGGTTTTTGTTGTGTCAGTAAGACAAGAATAATGTTCTGCCATTAAGTGAGAAGTTCACTGAGCCAAAAGAGGACTTATTTACATTTTTATTTTTACTTCAGTTTGCAAACCAACAACTATCTTTTATAAAGAATAGTTTTAAAATTCTGAACACAGTTTTTGTTACCAGCTCACTTTATCTGTGTTTGTGATTGGAGCTTCTAATATAAACAAAAGTACTGATAATTTGCAAACTTCTTTGATACTGCATTTGACAGCTCCTTTCACAAGAATGATGTATAATAATACCCCATAACTACATGCTACCAAACTTAAAGAGATGCAACAGGACGGCAGCATATCACATTATGCAACCGAGAGCCAAGTAAAGGTCAGCTTGTGATCTGCTTAATGTGCTTCGTCTGTGCATGAGAGTACTAAAAATATAAGATTATTGACACACTCTTCTACCCACTTGCCAGACATGATTTTCCTGTGCAGTACATATGTCTGACACAGGTGCTCTGCTGAGGAATAACCAGAAACCAGACTAAACTACAGTTTCCCAGAAAACTCTAATAAAACTGAGGGGCTGTTTAAGTTCTGCTCTTTAGATCCTCCTCACTGCTAGGTTATCTTCATTTGTGGTGAAAGTAGTCAGGTCATCACAGCTCTCCATGGAAAAGCAATTCAGGATGCCTTCTGAAAGGTAACGTGGACTCTCAATGACGTGGCCTGATAACATGCCATCACCTTTAAAAGGGAAACAAATGAAAATCAGTTTTGTTTTCAGGCTCTTGTTCCATTAAAATAGTTTCTTACCCAGCTAGGAAGAAGCTAGTTGTACTGCTGTCTGTTATGGTTAAAGAATAATTTAAAAAGCTGTAAAACTCCTGGTATTTGCCAAGGAGGCATGGGAAAAGCAATCCCAACTGGGAAAAGGAGTGGGGTAATTTTTCATTTTGTTGTTGCATGTGGGTGTTTTTTGGTTGGTTGGTTTGGTTTTTGTTTTCCCCCTCAAAAGTGCACAGGAGTTACCTCATCCCAACCTATGGCATGCCCGGTATTGCTTAAAAGAAATCTAAATGTTGCTTCCTGCAGAAGCCACTGAGCTGTAAAAACCTTCAGGCCAGTGTGATAAATTAAATTCTCATAAGGAATTTTTTTCCGTCATCTCTTTCTGTCAAATTTTTTGAGGCTTTTTTTGCCTGAAGGCTGCAGTGGGAAATCTCACTTTTCTGCAGAGCCTGAATGACACTCTGATGTGTTTTGCGTGTGAACCGAAAGCAAAACTAATCAGCAAATAACCACTTCCATGCATGAATCAATCCATCTATCCAAATGGTCTGTAAACTACCAAAACATGTTTGATGAAGTCTGCAATGTCTGAAACTTAGGAATATTCATTCCATTAATGTCAGCATGTATTTTCTATTTTCTGCTTTGCTTTCTTTAGCACAGGGTCTTATTTTTATCCTGGGAGCCAATCACAAAAAAGTTGCTTCTAGCAGATTTACATAAAAATTTCCTTGTCAGCCTCCATTCCTTCCTGTTTGTAATAGCAAATGCTTATTTATAACATCTCCTCCTTCTTCCCTGCCATGCTCAGCATAAAACACTGTCATGTTATTCACAGTTCATGATTCCACCACAGAAGACCAATGTGTTCAGTTTTTAAATACACACATATTCTGTCTTCTGAAAACCTTCCTCTCTGTGTGGTTCATAAAGAGACATTGTAGCTATGCAGCCTTTTACGTACTTGCTACCTGAAAACTAAAGGACTGAAGGAAGCTAATCTGGTCCAAGAACTTCAACACAGAGTGGTGAACATAAACCTGTACTTCCTAACCATGACTGTGGGTTTCCACAGAACCCGATAAATACAAGTAATATTTCCATGCTCAAGGAAAGTGGCACTGGGGATGGCTTCTGCCATATGTTTCTCATATGATTTTAAAACACATTTGATATTTCCCACCAACTCATGTATGTCAGGGCTCATGCTGCAGGAGGACTGCTCTAGGATGCATGCCATAAGCCCTCTAGTGTCTGTGTAAGACTTATAGTCTATCAGATATTGGGGTCTTCCCCTCAAAGCTCCTGCTCTTGAACTCTTCTGCAAGATGACAGCATGGAAGTGTTTTACATCATTGCTTGTTGCAGTTTCACAGCTGAACACTGTCCCTGAAGAAAAAGATGAAATACAAACACTCCACGCGGTTCATGGTATCCCCTGAGATTTCACTCCTGATTCAGTGAGGATGCAGTGCACAGTTTAACTATGTAAGACTCACTCTATTGGATTTACACTAGACAAAATACCTGTAAAATAGAGTTGTACATAGCTGTGGTTGAGTGCCTATCACATCAAGAGGTCTGGAGGGACCCTTTCCCCCTTGGGAAAGCTATTTGCTGTTTTGTGTACGTAGGTGCCTTTCTCTTTTGTTTGTGATCTAAAGAGACCTGAAATGCTCCTTGAGTGTTAATTTTAACATACAATTACACAAAACAGGTTAAGCAAAGCTGATAGGCTTTTATGACGTCTCTTCAACTCTTAGTAAGTTTTGAGTAATTATCAGTGAAAAGGACTAGTTACAAAATATCTGAAAATAACTGCTTGTCAAGCTAGGAGCTAGTAATACTACAAAGTGGAAATTCAGTGGGAAGAAAAAACAAAACCCACACCCAAATATTCAAAATTACCTTGCAAACACTAAACAAGGAGCAAGAAGGAATCAACTGCACTGCCTTTGGTCCAAATAAAAATCCACTGCCTTTCGTGTAAACAATTACCAGATTTTGACTCTATTAAAAAATTGGAGAGTCTACAGGTTGTTCAAGAAGCACTTTAACACTGACTTTATACCAAACACAGTACCAGGAGAAGATGCAAAAATTCCTAGCAAGAAGAGCACTAACTTGAAGCAACTTTCATAGTTCTGTTGCAGTTCCCTTTCTGCTGCAGTCGTGACTAACTCTCGGGTCTCGGTCTGAAGCTTCCAAGTGCTTCTGACATGGAGTCTCTCCCCAGCAGAAATGCTCTGCTTTCACAGCTATGAATAGGCTTTGTGTCATGTAACTATTGCTTCAGCAGCAGATTCTCTGTGCTGCTGTGATGGAAGTTCATAGGAAGAAAACACGTGATACAGCACAGGCATGAAAACATTCCTCAAAACAGTAAGTGTAACCCAGATAGGCAGGCACCCGATATACAAAATAAATGGCTGTTACTAACCTGTTTGTGCTTACATTTTGTGTGCTAATACGTATCAGCACCTACTACTGGGACTCCAGTATCTTCTACTAAAATTGCAAGACTTGACTAGTGCATTTTTAGGACTGTCAGGAGAATCAAGGACTCCATAGTCACACTGGCAGTTTTCCCACAGCAACTGAACTGGATATTAAAGCAGCTTCATCTGCTCTCCACCACAGGTTGTGTTGAGTTTTGGGTCTGTTTCGGTTTATTTTTTGGGGTTTGGTTGTTTTTTTTTTTTTTTTTGGGGGGGGGGGGGGGGGGTTATTTTTTTGGGGGTTTATTTTTTTGTTAGTTTGGGGTTTTTTTTTTGGGGTTTTTTGTTTTTTGTTGGTTGTTTTTTTTTTTTTTTTTTTGTTGGTGGGTTTTTTTGATGCTATGAGGATCGAGAAAAGAGAAGTAAATTTATAGGCTAGTACCAAATACCCAAACTGATTTTGCTTTAAATTGCTCACACTGGCAAATGCCCTTGCAAGATTTTGTATGTCAGTGCACTGAGGAATCCTATGTCTCACCTCCTCCTCATCTTCCACCATCCCTCCCTCCTACCCGTACTAGCAATGCCTGCTACAGACCCTGTTCCTAGATGTGAAAGCAAAAAGATCAGCAAAATTAAGGGGTTGTGTGGAGAAGATTTAGCAAAGCACACACTGCCATAATGTAGGTATTCTGTTTGGAGACAGTAGCTGATCTCTGCAGGTACTAGGTTCAAAGTACCAACCTTCTGAAAAATGTTCTTTTAAGGAACCATTACATAATCACTGATACAGAAAATCAAGTCACCTTGAGGCAAGTGGCAACACAGGAGCACAGAGTCACTTTCAGATCGTTTCAGCAGGGGACTGAGGGCTCTCCTGTTCACTTCAGCAGACCCACACCTTGCATTTGGAAGAGAAAGTCTCTCTCTGCTGGAAGACTCACGGATTTCTTCAGCTGAGTAATAGGGAACAGTAAAGGAAAAGTAGTCAGAATAAAGCGAATCTGTAAGCCATTAAAAAGAGATTATTCCTGATATTTCCCCGCACTCCCACTGCAAATCTGTAAAGACTGGACACGAAAGTGCATGCATGTGTGCAGAGCCACAGTTATCCAACAGGAACAGTGGTCTAAAGCGTCTTCAAACATTTGCACTAACCTGTTCAGTCTTGTGCAACTGGAGCAGCAAAAGACTGCATCTTTGCCTACTACAAACATCACCTTAAACTACCTGATCAGAGAGAAGGGAACTACAGTTTTCTTGGAGAGAAAACTAAATCTCACAGAGCCCAAAATCCTCCTGCATATAAGCAGTTGTACCAAGTTCTGACAGTATATGGCCACAGACATCAGTCACCTTTTGCAAATTAGGTAGCGTGTGAAAAAATCAATCCAGAAAAAACTTGTTTCATGAGGCTCTTTAATAAAATAAAGATTTCCCTGGATTCTTGTGATACATTTCATCCTTCCAATTAATCAACAATCCTCCTCCTTAGGGTAAAATTCTATGCTGTAATTCCCATAACTGCCATTTAATGAACAGGACAGGATGAAGCTGTGTATATTTCTCACTAAACCTGGTTCTGTACCTCCATCTGATGGCATGTGACATATTACAGAAAACAATGTTCTTGCTCATGCAAGTGTTTAAAAAAATGTGGTGGGTTGACCCTGCCTGGATGCCAGGTACCCACCAAAACCACTCTATCGCTCACCTCCCCAGCTGGACAGGGAATAAAAAATACAATGGAAGGCACATAACTTGAAATAAGGACAGAGAGAGGTCACTGATCAATTACTGCCATGGTGAAAACAGACTCATCTTGGGGATATTAGTTGAATTTATTAGGAATCTAAGTAAAAACAGGATAATGAGAAGTAAAACAAATCTTAAAAACACCTTCCACCCACTCCTCCTTCCTTCCCAGTCTCTATCTCCTCCCCCTCACCATGGCAGGGAATGGGGATTATGACACATTAATGAACCAACTTTATGATCTTATGATAATTCTTCATAATATTAGTGTTTCAGTTGTCAGAGAGATAATTGTCTGGAAATGCATATACCTAGTATGTGATGATACAAAGCAGCTACCAAGCATTTCCTGCCATCAGTAGAAGGCTGCATACCTTCCTACTACAGTCATCAGGGAAAGTCCCATTCTGCTTGACAGCAGTGCTTTTGAAGTCAGTAAAACCATTTTAGCTGAGATAGAGAAGCTTAGAGCTCCTCCTGCAGCCGGCAGTCAGGATTCCCCTGGTTCTGCTGGCAGAGAGCAGTGCATAGCTTTAACTTCCATCAGGAGCTATGCTGAAGCCAAGGAAATCACGGCATCATGCACAAATGCACTGCATGACAGACTGCCAACATAAACGTGAAAGTTTTATTTAT
This sequence comes from Acropternis orthonyx, assembly GCA_035583155.1. NCBI lineage: Eukaryota > Metazoa > Chordata > Aves > Passeriformes > Rhinocryptidae > Acropternis > Acropternis orthonyx. Next base: position 5,523,171 of record JAWWEU010000091.1, read on the forward strand.
AGGCCATTACAGTGCATCAGCTGAGATAGACCATAGGCTTACTCTGCCACAATTCCACATATGACCTCATTCTGTATTTCTCTCCTACTGTGGTTTAACCTCAACACGCAGCTCAGTCCCCTGCAGTCACTCACTCACTCACTCACTCTCCCCCAGCAAAATGGGAAGGAGAATTGGAATGGCAAAAGTGGCAGAACTCACGGGCTGAGATAAGGACAGTTGAGGGGTGGAGAAAAAAACCCCAATAAACTCAAAGAAAAGTAAGTGATGCTGAAGCAATTGCTCGTCACCATATGACTGTTGTCTATCCAGACCCTGAAAAATGGCAACCCCGGAAAACTCCCCCCAGGTCTTTATTTTTGGGTATGATGTTATACGACATGAGATATGCCTTTGATCAGGTACTCAGCTGTCCCAGTTGTGCCCTGTCCTCAGTTTGCAGGGTGCAGGGAGGAAAGCAGAGTAAGAGATCGACTAAGCCTCAATGCTGCCCAAGAACTGCTAAACAAGAGATAAAACATTTGTGTCTTAAGAATGCAGTTTTGTTCACAAATCTAAAACAACACCATGGACTGCTACAAATGTACAGAGAGGTGCTGTACGCCTCCTCAAATATAAATAAAGGAAGAGATACTGCTCTGCATACCTCTTTTTTTCCAATTCATTGCCCCTGGGAAACCTTGGCATCTAGAGGATGCAATGTCAATTTTCGGTACAATGTTCACTGTCTTTTTTTGTCTGAATTAACAACTGGGCTGATATTTAAATGTCTCTTTATTAAACAAAAACATTGGACAAACCAGTTAAAACAATGGAGCAGAGGGTGCTCAGGTAGGTCTGCTTTCAGCAAAGGAAGTCATTAAATACAAATACCTCAAACAACACCTCATCATAGCCTTTTAAAGAAACAAAACAAAGTTTCTTGACTGTTCTTCACAGCGGTTGCATTTCTATAGTATTCTTGCCCTGTTTCCCATTCTCATAACTTCATAAGAAGTCACCATGTAGTATTGTGTTTGATATCCTATTTTTGTTTGTGCTCAAAGAGTTAAGAGAAAGCAAGAGGGGTTTTATCAGTAAGCAGGCCTTGAAAATGTAACTTTTTGCTACAGCTCTTCTAGATTTCTTTCTGGTTATCACAGCTGACAAGGCACCAGAAGCATTCCAGTGCTTGTTTTCAGAGGTTTTGGGTAGACTGTTAGTCTAAGGGAACTTTGACAGAGTTGACATTTAGTTAACATATGACTTCTTGTAAACTCTTTTTCCGCCCTCTGACATCACTTAATAGGAACAATTTCAATGGATGTGCTTGAAACCAAAGTTTTTTACAGTTTGAGATGTAGGTTGGCAGAAGGCAGGCCACAGTCAAATGAAAGATTTGGGGCTTCTCCCCTGCCACAGTCTCTTTCTTCTTTTGTTATGTGAATATTGTGCAGATAGGCACAGAATCATCTGTTGCACAAATGGCAATCTTGTCATAATGGCATGTTCAAATTAAAATTGGAACAGATTTTCACAGACTATACTGAAAAAGCTGCCTGTGACTTACCTGGAAGTCAAAAATATTTAACCACAAGCATACAGTGCAACAAAGATTAGGCTGAAAAGAACTTGGAACCATTGGCCTGGTTTTCTAAAACAGTGCTGAGCAAAGCTTGAAGTGGTCTCTAAGAGTAGTCAAGCTATGTCCTGTACCAATATACATTCTTTCAGTTCAGAATGTATAATAGAATAATTCCTAATTTAGCTCCACACAGTGCAGCATTATTCTATACTTTTCCTATTTTCATCAGCAACAAAATGTTAATAGGCCCCATCACATATACTAAACAAATTGAAGTACTGGAGCTGGACATAATTTCGTGCAACATGTGGATGTAGTATTAACAACTAACTTGTAGGCTACTAAAAAGGAAATATATTTTTCTTTTTGTAACTTAAGTGCAAACAACTTTTTATGCATTTTAAACATTAACCTTTGTTCACACTGTCCAAAACAATCATGATTCTGTATCTTTGGCTCGCAGTATTGTGGCTGTCTTCAAAGAACTTATAGTGTTGCTGCTACATTAAGTTATCTGTGTTGGGTAGAACAATTCTAGAACAAATTTTAAAATTTACTTTTTACCTTCAGAGGCCTGCCCTTGACTCACTTCCCCTGAATCAACATCTTCCATGACATTCATTTGTAGTCCACCTCCCTGGGATAAAATACAAAAGTTGAAAAATGACAAGTCACCATCTTTCTCTGGCATTTCCTGAGAACTGCAATATCCACCTTAAAAAGGAAACACTTCAGCTCAACTGCACAGTGACTATGTGACATGTGTTTAATTCCACTGCAAAATCAAAGCTAGTGAATGTTTAATATTAATGTTAACCATCCATTGTTGTACCCCATTGAGTATTTGTGGGGGAAAACCAACTGTCTTCCGAAAACACTGGTGAAAAGGGATCACCAGTCATGACCTAGTCCCTCATGAGAGGAGAGCAAGTGCATAAAGGAAGAAATATAAGGAGGTTTTCTAGAAAAACCAGCAACAGGTGTGCTCCACAGTGCTTTTTGCTCCTTCTTCCATGCCCAGGCAGAATTTTCCAACTGGGGAAAACTTCTGAACTTTAGAGGTAATTAATTAAAATCTTTGGTGAAATTTACAGGAAGCCACATCTGGGATCAAACATACCCTTCTGACTTATGTTTACCATGTCTCAGTGCAACCTTGCCCTTGTAGAGAGAAAAACAAGTCACAGTTTAAACTCCTGTGGCCCATACCTGCTCAGAGATGTCAGAGCTCCTCACGTCTTCGTAAGGAGGAGGTGGGTCCTGACGCTCGACTCGCCTTGCATAAACATGGGGCAACTCAAGCCCATCAGAGACAACTATCCTGCAACAAGTAACATGGAGCAAATCTGTCACTATGGCTTTCCAGCTGCAGAAAAACAATATCTGCTCCCAAGTGCCACTGGCTTTCCTGTGCCAGCTCAGATTGTGGGATCTCAGTCACAGCTAATGAACTTGCCAAGACCTGCAACAGATTTTTACAGAAGATGGCATGAAGTTGCTCCTTAGGAGGTGCCTTCCAGCATCTTTGGGCAGTACTGTGTCTAGGAAATCATTTCAGTTTTACTTCAGAGATTCAGTTTTGTTTCAGAAGATTCAAATACAGGCTGTCACTCAAAATGTGACAGCCTAGCTCCGAGTTTTGTGAACTACTGAATTCTTAATTATAACTGAAATTCACAATACTTCTGATATTGTGCTTTATGCTCAGCTGCACAGAAAAAGCCAAACTCAAACTAAAGGCTGTTTTTCTGATAATGCTTGACTAAGAATATGATAGTGAATTGAGTCACAAAGCCTTGTATGAGAAAAATGCACCTCCTGGCTAACCTTACTGTTCAGTTTTCAAAGAGCTCTCTGAAACCTTAAACAAAGCAGAAATCCTTAAGATCTTTTGCTGCATCATCTTTCTCTTAGGAGGTGTCTCTGAGAGGAAAGAAAACAAAACAGTGCCTGGAGAAACCTTTTTCTGGCAAATGCCAATTTTGATAACACACGTTTACATTACCCCATCAACACCAAAGCAAAGTGTGGTGATTACCACCAAAACCGCCAAGGAGACATTCCCTACACAATCTAGAGAGAAATGTGTGACTTAAAGCCTGTAAAGTATTCTCTGCCCTTTTTTTTTTTTCCCCCCCACATATTAAATCGCTGATTTAGTACTCAGCAGTAACCTCAAACAACACACAGAAATCCATATTTTGCTCTCTGGACCCAGGTCAGACTTACAGCTGCCACTACTGGATGAAACTCCCTACAAAGCAATGCCAGACACAAAAGCAAGTCCTTTGTCCCAGAATTTAGGTCTTCTCTGGACACTGGCCTGGAGGGAACAAAGATGACTGTGAAAACTATTTTCTTGCAAGCTGAGAGGAATGCTGAAAATGCCTACGGAAGACTGCTTGCATAGAGAAAAAAGGAATAAAACTTCCAAAATGAGAACCTCGAAGCCCTTTTGTGAAAAGCTCCTGCCAAGGCAATGGAGATAATGCATGGTGGAATTTGAGAAGGTTGATATTTTGATATGTGGTCATTGCTTTCTTAGTCTCAAAAAGGGGGAAAATACAACATGTTAAATAGTTTTTAATATCAGTCTCTTTCATCTGCTCCATAAAACTTCAGAATAATTTTGGAGTGTATGACAGAGATTAATGGTCCCTTGACATTATTCACTTTTCCCCATTATGTTCATGCTGAACTTAAATTCATTTTAAGCCACAAAATTACATACATTTTTAATCTTCGTTTAGTTTTTAAACATGCCTGATCTGGGCTACCCACCTCAGTCCCACCTTGAAAATTAATGTTGTGTCCAACAATTACATAATGTTAAAACTTATTACAAAACATGCAACTAGGAAAGCATTCCTTTGAGTTTCTTACTAACAAATGTACCCAAACAATTCTTTACACTGGACTGAAATAGACTTGTAGGCCCCAGGTGACCTGCTGGCTGCCCCACATGGATTGCCTCTTCCCTTAAATTCACATGTCTTATAACACTTTCATAGAGTCACAGAATATCCTGAGTGGGATCCCAACAGGATCAGAAAAATCCAACTCCTGGCCAACTTTGTATTTTGTTTTTCATGTGGAAACTCAGCTGTAACTGTTTATATGGTGCCAATCCTGAAAAATAATGTAATTGCTATTTTTTTAATGTGTGAAGTAACAAGATTAGAGGTAGGAGTTGAGCAGACATTTATAATGCTAGTTGGGTTTTTTCCTGCCATTAAGTACATGTAAAAGTTTTCCCATGAACAAGTGAGCAAACCAATTGGCTTTGATAGCAGGGCCTCTGGCTTTGCAATTTGAAGAGTGGAAGAGAACGGCTGCCCGTTCCAAACATGTCCGTGGCACCAGTTTTGATCACTGTGGTGTTTTCCTTTTCAGAGGGATGTATCTGTCTGGAGTAGCCCCAGGTGGAGCTTGCAGATAGTGGCTCACCTCCCTGGATTCTGTTCCTGTTACTCCCCCACAAGGATTTTGGATGTGGGGACCATGGGAGCTCGCCACAGAAAACTGGGCTACAGATGCATCACAATGTTCAGGGAACAGTCTGCGAGGAAGAACTGTAAGGAGGGTGACTGAGAAACAGCCAGGTCAGCCACTCTGCAGGATCCAGCCTGGGCTGAGTCATAGTCATCTGCCAAGAACAGAAATTAAGCCTATCTGTTGCTTGAACTTCTGCACTGATGGGTAACTACCATGAAGACCCTGAAACAAGTAGCCTGATTTCAGAAAGATGTGGCCAAATGTTACTATCAACAAATTTTAACACAGTCACAGGCAAGGTAGCTATTCAGCATTAGACCACAGAAGTCTTAAGTGTTGTTCAGCAGCACCTAATTTGCTTTAAAAAAAACCAAACAAACCCAACAACAAAAAGACTGCTGCTGGTAAGGAGATAACCATCTAGAAAGACATGCCTGACAAAGAATGACAACTTCATTTTAAAGCAGGGGAACTCCGAAAAGCATATATCAGTACTGCGTTTATTCTTCCAAAGACATCACATAACATTCTGTTCTCATAAGCAGCTTGAACCAAGACTTACATAGGAGGTTTTTAGTAATATTTGGTCTTTGGTGGTTTTTAGTAATATTTGGTCTTTGGTGTTTCAGAGGATTCATTCATTCTAAAACCTATTGCTGTGCCATGATGCCATTTTCTGGGCAATACCAGGATCTGTAATTACCTCTACCAGGAACACAGAGTCTTGTAAGTCATGCACACTATTCCTGATGAAACAGTGAAATAAACTAAGCAGTCCTGCACACTGCAAAAAGTAGGATTTTAAGCACTCTGGCAGGAAGATCCCTGAGAGGACCACCATTCAGGGTTTCTCACACAAGTCTTGCCAAGTGGTTGTGTCTGGCTTCTGATCACTGCCCTGACCTGCTCCTGACAGTATTGTGTAAGTTTTCAGCTGTGTCAAACTGTAGTATTCTCTTACCCAGAAACAGTTCCTACAGAATCTAAAATGAAAACCACAAAAATTTACCCCTTAGCCACACTGTATTTACATTGCCTTCAAAATCAACAGGTTTTTTTCTTCTCTTTTTTTCCCCCCTGAAGTCACAAAACTTTTTCGTTCAGTAACAGAGAAAACTGTTTTAAAATAAAAAGATTAGGCAGTGTTTTCAAAGACACCAAAAGAAAGAAAGAAAGAAAGAAAGTGTACAGTTTTACCTGCAACTCCTTTGTGGAGAGCCAGAATTAGAAGTTGCAAAACAGGAAGGAGGCGGGACTGGTAGGACAAAATCATCATAATAAAAAATCTCATCGTGGTCTTCAATCTGAGATTCATTCTAATAAAACAAAACTTCTGTTAAAACCCTTCTGAGCTACAGAAATTGCTGAATTGGGTAATAGTAATACTCTTAGTACCCCTGTTTACAGCAGGCAATGCCTGGTGTTCACTTACTAGGCAGAATCTTGATGATGCAAGTATCTGTAAGTAATGCAGGGCAGACACTATCAAGCAAACCACGATAGTGAGAGCATTCAGGACACAAAGACCAAAGAGAACATCCTGAACAACATGAAGATGATTCAAATTAAAAAATTAAATCAAGGTATTTGGAAATGTCAAAACAATAAAAAACTATATGAAAAACACAGAAAACACACGGTTGACCATGGCAATTACTTAGAAGAAACATATGTGATAAAGTCTTTAGCACAATATCCAAGACCGGAATAACTTGCAAAAACTTGCTTTGCCCTATTGATTGTCCTGACAGAGAGATTCAGAAGGGCTTAATACAGTTCAGATGTGATTTATAGTCCATCTGTTCATCCAAGAAGTATAACCTTCCTCTTAATTTTTCTGTGGGAAACGCAGATGCAAGATAATGACCATTAAAGAAATGTTATAGCTTTTTTTATATTTTAAGATGATGCTGATTGTGAGTTTTATTTTAGCAGTTTGCAAGCCAAAAAAGGCTAAGAATTTAAAAAGACTATTGAGGGCATCAAATCATTATCTAAAATTTACATCATATTTACTCATGTAATCATGTCTGGATTCCACTGTAGTTTTGGTTGCATAAAACACTTTGTTCCAAAAAACTGCTTATTTGATCAGCAACACACTGGTAAAAACCCAGAGATGAAAAATAACCCCTCAGCTGCTACAGAACCATGAGGAGTTTCTGATCAGTGTGGAAGACCAGAAAAATAACATACTTTTTCACAGTAACCCAGCAGTCACTTCAGCACTGCACTGTTCCACAAGCATGGGCATTATAAAAACATATTAAGCAGTGTGTGCAAGGTACCTTGAGAAGAAGGTGAGCAGCACTGCATGACTTCACATGGTATAGCTTCAGTGCACTCTCTGCTTCTGTGCATTTAGTGGGATGAAGTTCTTCACAGCAGAAACAAATCTTGCCTTCATTTGTTTTCCTCTTAAAAAAACAAAACTCCACTTTTTAATTTTTAACTGTTTTATGGAACATTTTTACCTTCATAATACAGAACCTGTGTGTTAAACCAAACCTGTGACCAAAAAAGCAGACTTGAAGAACAAGATTATAGAATTGAATTTGAACAGTTTGGTATGTCAATGATTCATGCATTATAAACGCTTCTTATTTGAAAGGAAGCATTATGGATAAGCTTAAGTTATTTAAATACAACTTAGTTGTAATCAAAGCAATTTTACTACCTATGCTCCTACAAATACATAGTAGCCTAGAAATTATTTCTTTGATTGATGTGTAAACCACCCTATATGAAGTGTACACATTTTCTTTGATTCATATCTTGCATTTCTAAGGATGGAATGAAACTCACAACTATAACTGCAAACCGGTCAATTCATTAATATTCACATGTGTACACCACTGTTGTTTGTAACTTTCAAATTAATACAGTCATCTGAGTTTTCAAAGTAGAAATTCGATGTTTGCATATCTAGACATAACTGAGTTTCTAGCTGTCAGACTTGAGAGTCAAATCAATACTCTTTCACCTACAGAAACCAGTCTACGGAATAATTAAATGATTTCAGGAATGCCTTTTGGCTGTCCCCTATGCTTCCAACCACAGAGGGCTCACAAATTCTTGAAATATTACACTTTCTTGTCTGGAATAACATTATCAATTCTCAGTGCTGCTTTGGCATAGTGATACTGGGTGAATCTAGATGGAAAAGTGCTTGTAATCTGAGACTCTCACTGCAATACACTAATGACTTTCTTGAAGCAATAAAGGAATAAAAATAGATATTCAAAGATCTTTCAATTAACCCTTAAAGTCCTTCAAGATTCTACACAGGATCACCTTCATTACCAAGTAATCCTGCATTGTATCCTTCAATTTCAATTATTCTACATTTTTTGGTTGACAGTTTTTTGCCTCACCAGCTGAGGCAAAACAGGAAGAATAATCCCACCCACAGATTATAATGACTAAACTCTTTGTCGGTAGCTCACCACTATCCACTCAGACTTTTTTCAAAAGTTTATATTTGTTACATTACTACAAACATCCTTTATGCTTGAATCATCTTAAATTACTTGCAACTCTACATTAGCACATTTTGTGATTTCAACACAACAACCTAATGTGCTGAAATGAGAAGAAATAGGTGTAAATCAGTATGTGTTTACCACACTTACCAAATTGCATCTGGGTACTTTGAACAGAAACTGAAGGCCTTGACATCCTAATATAAATCCAGACAAGCTCAGGAGAAGAGAGATGATTGACAGCAGAATAAAAAGTTTAGTCTGGAACAGCAAAACAAAGTTAACTGTAGTAGGAACAGGGACCCAACTCAAGGACAGTGCAAATCCCAGTCACAAACTGAAGCTGGGAACAACACTCTGCTTCTTTTTCAAAACTTTCTATGATGTCAGGGCTCCAAGGTGTCTATTCCCAACACTTCTATCCTCTCTCTCTCTCTCCTTATTCTGCACTAGTTATGCAGAAGTAAAATACATGCAACCATTGAAAATGTCAGTAGCAACAATACAGGCAACTACAGGTTTTTCTGGAGTGCAAAGTATGATGCTCTTCCACGAAGTTTAGCTCTCAACATCAGTAAAGAAACCTTAAGAGGGGGAACAGTGTGAAGCCAGCATTCTCTCTGCACTGAATTTCCAGAACTATTTTGCAGCAAAAACAAATGAAAACTATTTGTCTCAGTACAGTGAGGATGGAGACACTCAAGAGATTTTAGTTGTATAGTTTTATTTCCTCCTGGCTACTAAAACCAGAACATTCATAACTCATATAATACCCTCAGATTTATAAACCATCTGAAAGATGAGCAATGGCAAGTGTAATAGAGTAGTTGAAAAAGGACAAGCAGAAGCAGTGGATAAAATTACGTCTTGCTTTCACCTACACTCTTACAATCTGCACTTACATGACTTGGGATATGGATTTTGAACACATAAAATAACTTTCCATGTCTCAATTCATACAGACAAGATTCTGCTGTGCTTCAGGAGAAAGCACTACGGGTAAAACTACTACTTTAGAGACAAACAAAAATTACATTCCTCTTTTAAGCATTCAGTCTTACAAAGCAAATATCAGATCTTTAATGTCCTAAATAATCATTGTTAATAACAACCTGCTCAATCAGATTTTATTGTAACAAAATGGTCCAAATTAAAAAAGCACAACATGACAGAGGAAGAGAAGGAAACTGAGGAAAATAGGTTCAGTTCTGCTCCAAATAGCTTTAGAGCAGATCCAGCAACAAGGACTTCCTAAACACACACAAAGAACATAATAGTTTCCAAATTAATTTAGCTGATGTACCATGGTTACCTACCTGGAATCTGAACCAAAAATACATCAGAGCTGTTGCACAGATTATGTTCCATTTTCTGAGGTTCAGGGAAATACAATCATCCATGAATGGACCAGAGCCAAAGAGCATTACTGTGCAAGTTCATTCTTTCAATTATAACATCTCATTACTAGCAGGCTTTACAGAAATTTGACATTATCCTATAAGGTAGGTTTTAACCTCAAAAACTCCAATAACTGAGGTAGCTATTAGTACTCCTCTGAAGAGGACTGGGACTGTTGCCATAAGCCTTAATATAGCTGTAGATTTTTATACAGTTTTATAGTCTTTTGCATTTGAAAAATAGTTTGTAACCCCTGTACCAAATACTTAGGCTAGATTTTAACCTCTGT
>JAWWEU010000091.1:5553017-5564914 GCA_035583155.1 Acropternis orthonyx
GGGGGGGGGGACGGGCTGGAGTTTGTGCAGGGCAGGGAATGGGGCTGGGGAAGGGCTGGATGTTGTGCAGGGCAGGGAATGGGGCTGGAGATTATGCAGGGCGGGGAATGGGGCTGGGGAAGGGGCTGGAGGGTGTGTAGGGCAGGGAATGGGGCTGGAGCAGCAGAATTAGCAGAAGCAGCTGAGGGGGCTCAGCCCAGAGAAAAGGAGGCTCAGGGGGGAGCTTCTCACTCTCTGCAACCCCCTGATGGATCCAGGGAGGGGGTCGGGCTCTGCTCCCGGGGAACAAGGGACAGGTAGGGGAATACAGCATCAGGCTGTGCCAGGGGAGGGTCAGACTGGACATCAGGAAGATTTCCCTCACGGAATGGGTTGCTGAGCATTGGAACGGGGTGCGCAGGGAAGTGGTGGCGTCCCCATCCCTGGAGGTGTTCGCGAAACAACAGCGTGGCACTCAGTGCTTTGGTCTGGGTGACAGAGTGGGGGTGGGTCAGAGGGAGTCGATGGTCCTGCAAGTGTTTTCCGACCTCATTGATTCTGTGGTGGGATGGTGTTGTGGTATCAGTATTGTTTTGTCCAGAGCATGCAGTGCAGTGATGTGCTGTTTTCATTTTTGGGGGGGTAGCAGTGGTGTAACTCTGCGAGTGCTGTGGCAGCCTTTAAGGCAGCCTGGCAGGTGTGAAGTTGTCTGCACCTTTCATGGTTATAACAAAACCAGTAATGGATGCCAAAAGGAGGTTTTCTCAGTAAGTGATGTTTCCCCACGATTGTTCAAGATGTTCTGCTTTCTCTTTTCAATACTTGGAACCCCCTGCTGTTGGAGGTAGGTATCAGCATTTGATAGAGATAAGTACAACACAACATGCCTCTACAGCAGCCTTTGCAAAAGCAGAGATCAGGTGGAATTTCCTTTAAAGATACCCTATGATTGTGTCTATCAAGTAAATAGTTTCAGTGGCAGAACAGAAGTCAGAACTTGTATTTGCCTCTCATAGCAAACAAAGGTGGTTGAAAGCATGTCTGCCCCTTATATCTATTCTGAATTTATCTGCTTTGGGATTATACTGCAGAGTTGGATGAATGCCACAGAGTTAGTAATATGGGATAATACGGGAAGGTTATCCTGCTCTCTGGAAAAGAGTTTGAATTGGTAGCATAGGTAGTTTCAAATGGAAATAGGTAGCTTGAATTGGCCCTTCTTAGGCCTTTGCTACAAGTGTATTTAGCTAAGCAATACGGCTAGCTGCATGATCACGCTTGGGGAGAGAAATATCTGGATATGTTTTCCATTCAGCAGTTTCGTTTTCCACACTTTTGTCTGTGTGTGGATCCTGAGTGCTGAGTAAAGCAAACTTTGGTCAAGTCTGTTGTGAGCGCTGTGCTGTGTGTGCAGCAGCAGCTGTGCATCAGCAGTTTTTAGTCTGTTTTAGTAGCTGGCTTTAACCTAGTATGATGACAGAGATACAGTATTTACTGATTTCCTTTGAACAGAGTTAACTCATGACTCAATATGTATCAGCAGTTCTTCACTTTAGAGTCAAACGAAGGGCTACAAAGATGGTTAGAGGGATGGAGTGCCTCTCCTATGAGGAAAGGCTGAGAGAATTGGGTTTGTTCAGCCTGGAAAAGAGAAAGCTTTGGGGTGACCTAATTGTGGCCTCCCAGTACCTGAAGGGAGCTGACAGGAAAGATGGAGACAGACTGCTTAAAAGAGCATGCCATGACAGGAGAAGGGGGAGTGGCTTCGCAGTGACAGAGAGTAGTTTTAGAGTAGATATTGGGAAGAAATTCATGACCGTGAAGGTGGTGAGGTCCTGGCACAGGTTGGGCAGAGAAGCTGTGGCTGCCCCATCCCTGGAAGAGTCCCAGGCCCAGGCCAGGTTGGACAGGGCTTGGAGGCACCCGGTCTAGTGGAACATGTCCAAGCTCATGGCAAGGGCATGGAACAAGATGATCTTTAAGGTCCATTCCAACCCAAACAGTTCTGTGATTCTGTGATCTGTAGGCTTTGGAATTTTTATTTGATGTCTATCACAAATTGTCCTTTGACAGTGTTTCATGTGTCAATGCCAAAGGGGCAGCATTCTTTTTTATTCATCCTGGTTTCTGTTGTACTCATTATATTTCTCTGCTTTTTATTTTGCCAGTCTGTTAAGATTTCCCACATACTCTTTTTCTGCAATGTCTGCCTGACTCTTCTAGAGAAGCATTTCTTCATGTGATTAGTGTCACTGATATCTGAGGAAGAAGTCGAGAAAGTAGATTTTACTTGGGGTGGATAACAGGTGCAGAAATAAGTCCCAAATTCAGGACGTCTTCCAAGCAAATGCAGCTGGTGCTGGCTTGGGTCCTGAGGACTTTTGTGTACAAGTGTGATAAAGGGCATTTGGCTGCTAACATTGATTCCGAATCCCACCTCTCAATTCCACACCATGAAGTAAAAGAAATAGGGCAGGGAACAACATTCTGGTGAAAGCACTAGAGCACAAGTGTGATGAGGAGCATCTGGGGGGCTCAGCCTGGAGAAAAGGAGGCTCAGGGGGGACCTTCTCTTTCTCTCCAACTCCCTGATAGTAGCAGGGAGCCACGTGGGGTTGGATTCTGCTCCCAGGGAACAAGGGACAGTACATGGTCTCATGTTTTCTCAGGGGGTGTTTAAATTTGATATTGGGAAAAATTTCTGCATGCAAAGGGTGGTCACTGGCACAGGCTGACCAGGACAGTCCTGGGTTGGTTGGACTCTGTGTTTTTAGAAGCCCTTTCCAGCCTTAACAGTTCTATGATTCTGTGATTGCAAATAAGATTATTTTTGAAGCTTGGCTGTATTACTAAGCAGTCTTTGTCTGGAAAGTCATGATGACTGTGAGTGTCAACACCATTTTTCTAGTCTCCCAACTGACGGTGCATATTGTCCATGGCTTTCCAGACATTTGCTGTATTAATGGAATATGACACACATTTTATCTATATGCAATTTGCACTCCTTCGATTGTAAGCTATAGAGAATGCTAGAACCTAAGTTGATTTCACTCATTTTATAACGTCAAATTTCTGTAACTGTAAAACTAACGTCACGTCTGATGGTGTGATTCTGTCTGTATGTCGTGTGTGCAGTAGCTGTTTGCCCCGAGCTTTTTATTTAACTTTTACAGCCCTAATTGGTTTTGTGAAAGTGCTTTGTTTACCCGTGACTGATTTTCATAGAGACTAATGCTGCCCTCTAATGTCTTGCAGGCCAGAAGAATGTTTGAGGGAGAAATGGCAAGTTTGGAAGCCATCCTGAAAACGCAGACCATAAAAGTGCCTAAACCCATCAAAGTTATAGACCTGCCTGGGGGCAGTACTGCGTTGGTGATGGAACATTTGGAAATGAGAGGCTTAAACAGGTAAAACAGTTATCTTTGCCTTCTTTAACCAGAATTTTTGGCTGTTATGACAACTGTATCACTTGTTTTCAGAGGGGAAACTTGTTTAAATTTTTTATAAAGCAAGTCAGGAGACATAAGGGAAATTACACAGCAGAGAACTGTATAAAATACTTCATAATGCCTCACCTAGTAAATTGGTCATACAACAAGGAACTGAGTCTGGGTTTTCATTAACTTTTTGTTTGTTTAGGTAATTAATGATAAAAGTAAGGTTCCTTTATACAGTAAGGAAAATGATCACATGTTTTGCTTTTGGTATAAGAACCAGTGCTGTATTGCTTGTCATGAGTATACAGAGGCACTTCCCAAAATTAATTAATTTCAAAATTTTTACAACTTTTACCTTTGTTTTGATCGTTTCAAACTTTTGACCCTTTTCTGTGACTAGCACATTGAGTCCATCTGTCTGATTCCATTAGGGAGGTGGTCCTGACCAGTTTCTCATCTCGCTCACAGAACTTCTGCAGCCAGTTTAAAGTCTTATCCCTCATCCTGCACACTGGTAGAGCTTATAATTCATGAAGAGCCCTCTCCAAGCCCCAAGAGAAAGGGCAAAGATCTTGTTTTGGGTCTTCCTTTGGCCTTTGGATTTCAGGGGATAACTACCACTTGTGTTAACAGGAAAAATATAAAGAAATAACTGTGCCTTAAATGGCCCTGCCTTGAGAAAGGTCAAAGATAGGAAAAGGAACATACTTTTATTAACATAGGAGGCAACTGGCTGTAAGAATTGTTTGTAATTACTGCAAGACTCTTCTGCAATATGCAAAGGATGCACTCTTACTAAAAGTAGATGATAAACAAGGCCCACCTGTCCCATCTTCTAGGCCTTTTAGAGAAGACAGAGACAAAGATATAAAGAAGATGGTCAGGCTTGTTTGGCTCTGTTTCCTAAAGACTTTTTGCCATTGAGAAAAGAAAAGGCATGAACAACCACATAAGTGCATTTCGTCCATATGCAATATTGATAGGAAGAGGAGGCATTTTTAACTGGAATATTTTGAAAAATTATTTTGTTAGCGATGCAGAACTTCTTTTATTTACTTGATAAATCTTTTGAATTAACTCCTTGATTTTCATTCATGTGTCAGTGTTGCTAAGAATGTTTTTGTCTCTTAGGCATTCAGCACTGCTTGGAACACAACTGGCTGATCTTCACCTTCATAACCAGCAACTTGGAGAGAAGCTGAAGAAGGAAGAGAGCACAGTTGGTACAGTACACGGCTGTTGGCAAATTTAACTTAATTAATAATCGTCTACAAACTAGTTAAAATAACTTTTGCCACTTCAGGACAAGTTTGTCTTCTACTAAAGATGTTATGAGAATAGTTTTAGATGAACACCCAGGCCAGGGTCTTTTTGCTTCTGTTTGCTCTGGTTGGATATCTGTGAGCAAAACACATACTCAGTTTGGCACTCTTGGGAGCCCCAACCACAGTTTCTAGAAGGACATGGCATAAGAGGAGATACAGTACCTCAAAATCCACTTATGAAAAGTAGAATATAGCTGCTTTACATTGAGCTTTAAACTTAAATCACAACAGCAGCAACCATTGTAAAAAAAAAAGAACATTAAAGGACAATTTTTTTTTTATTCTCAGTAAAAGCAGCATTGTACCTTTGCAGAGTTTTTAAGGTTCATTTGCATTGTGGATGCTTAGTATTTTGTCATTAGTGTTGAATTTTTGTTTTTGGTTTGAAAGGTAAAGGGCAAGGGCAAATGGAAGTCCAGTTTGTGGATCAGTTTGGCTTTCATACGGTTACCTGCTGTGGCTATCTTCCACAGGTAAGTTATACTTAATCAGATAGAATTTTAAGTTTGTCTTATTTTCTCTTCAATGACTTCAAGAGTCAAAATTATCATAATAAATGATTTTTTGTGAAGCAATGAGAAGAAAAAACATTGTCCAGCCTCCTAAGGAAAGTAGTGCTTTGTACAGCATTTACAGCTGCACTGGACATTCATAGCTGTTCAATTTCTGGGGTTTTAATCACTAAGAGAAAACTATTTATTCCCCTAATTTAATGTTTGAAGATTACATCCAATTAAATGGTAGCATTTACTGCTGTGGTTGGTACCAGCAGAAAGGCTGTATAATCGTCAAAAGATTTACTTGAAAAAGAAGAAAATCTGCCTTTTGTGTGGTGCAGAACTAACATCTCAGTCCTGTTCTTCAGGTGAATGACTGGCAGAGTGACTGGGTGACTTTCTTTGTCAAACAAAGAATCCAGCCCCAGATGGACATGATCGAAAAGAATTCAGGAGACAGGGAGGCAAGAGAACTTTGGGCACAACTTCAGGTAGGAGCAATTATCTTAGTTCTCATTACAGTGATAGCTGAATTTTATGTAGCTTTTATTGTCTTGAAGTTTGTGTTTGTTGGATCTGTTGGTAAGAGACTCCAGTTTTCAGGTATTAAAATGCCCTTTAAGGTGTGAGGGCTTTTGCCGCATCAGCCTGTGCTAGCATTCCAAAGTGACAAACAGCACTTTGCCTTACTGTTTGGGAAACAGTAGAGGTAGAGTTCATATTTCTCATTCCCTTTAACATGTTCATGATGAGAAATGTACATAAGCAGTACTGTTCTGCACATTGTCTGCTCATTTGCTGTTTGCATCTGATCAAGTGACTGCAGTATTACTTCTTTGGGTACTGCTTTGTGGAAATTCCTCAAGGGTGGTGAGAGATCCCTGAGCTTTCTAATGGTGAAGTGGTGGTGGTGGTTGTTTTTAAATCTGGTCAATATTCCAGCACCAAATACAGTTTTAGATTTTTTATTTTGTTGCTAAAAAAGGTTTGGATGACTATTTTTCTGCTGCTGGCCTTATGAAAAATAGGAATGCTCTGGATTTTGCTCAACATCTTTGTTTACCAGGTCCTATGCTGTTCATGCAGATAAAACTCTACAATTGTTCACCTTACAATATAGTATTTACATGTCTTGTTTTTTTTCCCCTGCAGCTGAAGATACCCAGTTTGTTCTGTGATGCAGAAATCGTTCCTGCTCTCCTGCATGGAGATCTCTGGGGAGGAAATGTAGCTGAGGATGATTCTGGTCCAATTATCTTTGATCCAGCTTCTTTCTACGGCCATTCAGAGTACGAGCTTGCAATAGCTGGGATGTTTGGTGGCTTCAGCCGTTCTTTTTATTGTGCTTATCACAGTAAAATCCCCAAAGCTGCAGGGTTTGAGAAACGCCTAAAGCTTTATCAGCTGTTTCACTACATGAACCACTGGAACCATTTCGGTTCAGGGTACAGAGGGTCTTCTTTAAACATTATGAGAAACCTTGTAAAGTGATTTGCTGCTTAGGCCAAATACTTCCCATGTTGTTTGGAAAACCCCATACTTGTCAGTGCAGCTACAGGAGTAATAATGTTAAGAATCCCGTGACACCCTTGACCTTGTTGCACAGCTGAAGACCTAGAATCAGGGAGTCCTGCTGAATACCAAGTGTAACATAGTCTTCCGTTTTTAGGATAACTGGGAATAACACTATGAATGTAGTATCTCAGGAGGGAATTTGTTCATTTGCACAGTGAATAAAGGTCTCAGTGCCCAGAAAGCATTGTGTGCTTGAGACTATGCAAGGCAGTACAAATAAACACTGAGGAGACAGCTCGAAGAAGTTGCTCATTGCTTTTTGCTGTGTCTTGCCCACCTTATGATAGATTGCTCAGACTCTTTCAGCTCTTCATGTCCAGTTGTGTGCATGAGAGCAATGTTAACAATGTAGTTTGAATGTCAACAGGAAAATTACAAAGTGGGAACTATGAGAAGGGATTTGGACTTGCTATTCATTATCATGGAATCTCTGAATTGGTAAGGTTGGAAGAGATCACTGGATCTCATCTAGTCCAACCTCCCTGCTTAAGGCAGGGCAGCATAGAGCACATTAATCAGGATTGTGACCAGAGGGCTTTGAAGACCTCCAGTGTTTTGTTAGTGTGATTCCATTGGATGGAGACTGTTCTGTTATAAAGTGGTATGAAATTTTCATGCCTCCTGGAATTCCTGTAGGCTGTTCTGTGCTTTCTGGTCAGTGGGCTTTTATCCACAGCAATTTTGTTTTCACCAGAATAAGTTCTCTCTTCTTTTTTTGGATTATGCTTTTGTCCAGTAGTGTGAATTCTTAAAGGTCTTTCCAGGTAAGACACTTTGCATGTACCTGTCTTGTGAAGGTGTATTCTCTCACTGCTGCAAACAGATAAGCTTTCAGCTGTTGTCATTTCCCAAAGAATGATGCCATCATCATGGTAGAGGCTTCACACACGTTTTCTGTTGCTTTGGAGTACAGGTGCCATAAGCTAACATTTTCCTGGAGAAATGCTGAAAGACAAATTTGAGCAAGGAAAAGTGTCTGTGTTGGCAGTAGGTCACCAGAAATAAACTGCATGTATGAGGAACAGGGACGCTTGAGGGAGCTTGGTGTGCTGCCCTGAGAGAGGATGGAGTGGCCACAGAGGTGTTGTGGTCATGCCCTGTTTAAACAATGCAGCTAGTGGGAACTGAGCCAAATGAATGGCCAAACCAGTGACCAAAAGCTGAGCTTTGTTTCATTGGCTTGAAAATACTTACTAATTTTAACGCTAATGAAGTAAAACCTATACATGCTTTACATGTATGACTGAAGCCACTCAACTCCACCTTATCATGAAATGACGTCAACTGGAAGTTTGTGTTTTTCCCAGCCTCAGAGAAAACAGTACAATTGAAGAGGGGAAGGAGGTCACAGAGACTCCCCCTTTGTAGCCTGGGATGGCCAGTGGGCTGTACCCCTTTGCTATCCCATAGGAACACCTATGGGGTAACCTTTATTTCATGGGGATACTATTGCTGTGCTTTCTGATATCAGTGTATTTATCAATGACAGTTCATGTACCTTTGTCACAAATATTAGTAAATCACAGTTACCTGTGAATCTGGGATCATGAATGTGCCAAGTGTCAATGCGCTGTGCTGTTTGTACATCTGTGATAGTTCTGATGCAATCTTAGAGCGCTGCATTGTTCACTCTAAAATGTTGTCTGTGAGGGTCTCCCAGACAGATTAAGAAGGGGATGATTAGCCACCTCTGGGCCTAATACATGTGTGGATAGCCCAGAAAGCAAGGGGATCTTCCTTTCCTAAATTTTACATGCCCAGTCCCCACTAAGTGCAGGTTGTAGCTCTTGACATAAGGGACATGAAACCAAAGGAAATTCACGTGTAACTCACAGACCAGCAGTTCACTGGTGCTGGAAGTTCTTGACGGTAGTTCTGCAGATTTGCTTTTACCTGCAAGGTGGTAAATACTAAAATTGTAATCTTTTTGATGTAGGCTGGTAGTGGTGCTTCTGTACAGGTGTACCAGGTAGGTGAGACAGAGCTGCATGATTCCTAACGTGCATTTTGAGTGTTGAGGAATGACTTTAATTAACTAAAACTGGTTTTCACTGGATAGTGGCAGATTACTGAGCATGTTTTAGTTGCTGGTTTTGTGTTTATTCAAACAAATGGGAAGCAAGTTTGGAGAAGATTAGCTTGATACAACTTTCTCTCCTTAATTCTGCTACTTTTTCTCAATGGCTGTTTTTGACCTTTGCTGCAAAACGTTTTAAAGCCCTGCTTGGTAGAATCGGTTTTTCTTACACCTTGTTGCTTAAATAAAAGGTTTCCCAGTTGATTATTGTTGCCTCTGTTTTCTGAATTAAAACCTTACATCTTGCGTTCATTCCTGGGGAGTGTATTTGGTCTGGCTGAGATGGAGTTCATTTCCCCAGGGGAAACACTGAGCATTCCCACCTGATCCTGACCTGAGAGTATATAACTCATGAAATCTTTGAGGTTTGGGGGGGGTTCCCTCACCCCCCAATGGATCAAGACCATCACTTCAACCATCAGACATCAAAGCTGCAACTACCAAGTTTCATCACTGGATCCAGAGGGTGTTGACTATATATCTTTCTACTTTATCCTTTCTTCTTCTTTTCCTTACACATTTTCTTAAATGTTATTTTTATGCTTTAATATTGCTGTATTACAATAGATGACAACAACCAAAACTACTACATTCCTGTTTTCCTTTGAAACAAAATTGTTCAAAAGTAAAACCCTACGTATATATATTTACAAAGAGTGATCCTTCCATGTTGTTTCACTGTAATCCACTCCAAGGGATTTTATTAACCAGAACCTGCGTTACACTCAGCTTCTGGGGTGGGTTATAACACATCCCCTTGCCCAGACCCCTCTGTGGGGTTGCTGCTTCCCAGTTTCGAGCCCTTCAGCTGGGCCATGCTCAGGGTCTGGTCACTTGTGCAGAGGAGAAGTAACACCAGCCCCTCCCACACTTTTCATCCTCCCAGCCCACCAAACCTCCATGATGTAAATGTAAATGCTGTTTGGTTTTTTTTGATCCAGAGAAATTTAGGGATGCCATGGCTGCTTTCCTTAGGAAGTGTGGAAGATCTGTGTTCAGGCTGGAACAGCATTATTCTGGAGTGAAAGCTGAGTGTTGGAGCTGGATTCATTTGGCCAAAAAAGATGGAGAGGTCAGGCTGGAGAGAGGCTCAGGTGATGTTACAAACAGATCCTGCCTGAAGATAGAGAAATGGACCATTACCTCCCAAGCTCAGAACCATCTGCACCTCCATCTTCCTGTCCAGGACCTTGCTATCACAGGCTCACAATCCCACTAATCCATTTATCCAGGTGTCTTCAGCTGCCCAGGAATTTTGCTCTGCCAGCACTGCAGGAATGCCACTTGCTGTCCCAGAGCTCTTTTCATTTCAAAAAAAAACTCAGAAGACTCACTTAGGTTCGGGGGTGTTCCTCCTCCACCAACACCATTTCAGGCATCGTTCTACTGCAGTTCTTTGGCCACCAGGTAAAACTGAATGTACTCCCAAAATACCTAAATGCTTTTGGCATCTGTATGTACATGTAGCTATATGTTTATGCAGAAAAAAAAATATGTATATACCCCATAGAACACCTGTCCAGAAGAGACACCCAACCTGAAACATAACTGCACCAGAAGGGGTGTCTCTGTACCAGTAAAGTGCCACAATAAGGAGGACCAAAGGGAGGAATGTGAGATTTCAGTGGTTCTTCCACTCCTTTTCATGTTTCTCTGTTACACTGTCCCCTATTTTACCATAGAAAGCAGCCACCTATCTTTTCCATTTCCCTGTTTTCCAATTCAAGGGAACAGTTCCACTTACTTTCTAGTATATGATCTTTTAATTTTCTCTTTTACAAGAGAGGCTTTACTTTTATTAGAGGTCAGCTAAATACCTTGGTGGCACTTCATATATCTTACAGCATTCAGAATTAGATTATCCTTTTTACTGTATGTTTCTTCAGGTTCTTCCTGTAGCATAGGAAATTTTTTTAATTATTATTTTTTATTCTATTTTTTTTTAATGTTTTACATGTCCTTAGATGTAAGGTAGGGCTTCTTATTCTAAATACCAATGCTAGCTCATACCATGAACCTTCAGAGATGGTTTTTATGGGCATGCTGTATTTAACAATTCCATAGTTGTAAAACGTTGTTACCTCCAAGGAAGTTCTATCTGCTTATAAGACATTTGTATTCTGGTTACTAATTGAAAATGCAGTCATGTTTCAAATGCAGTATGGACATAAATGTATTTTGTCTCTATTACTGCACGATTCATCAGAAACTGAAATTGCAATGTTAATAAAAAGAGTAGGTTTTGATCCACTTATTTGTGAGCTATTTATGTCACCTTCTCTCCATATAGCCTCATAAACTAATGTTTTACTGCCTCAACCCAGAGGCAGTTCTGGATACTGAGTTGGTAAGGGAGTGGCAACAGCAGATGGGAGCAAAATCAGCTCTCAAGTGAGTTCTCAGATCCAACAGATTGATCTTCTTTGGCCTTTGAACCATGGAAAAAAGCACCTCTTTGTGTCAGGCTAACCCAGAGCACTTTAGTGCAAAGCAGATACTAAATCAAAAAGGGGAAAATCAATCCAAGTTCAGAACAGCAATAAGGATCATTTGCCTGTCAGGTCAGTCTTCTGGACCACTAAATGTGCAAGTCTAATTTTATTAGTCATAAGATTGTATAATCATAACTCCCGTGTTTTTCTTCAGGGCCAGAACATGCAACTAATATTTGGAGTACTCTTTGAAAACATCTGTATAGAACATTCCAGTCCTATACAACTTTAATAAAATTCTAAAACTGAAACTCTGAAAAGCAGCAAATGTAATCCTAAATTTCAAAATAAAGTAATACTTTATTTCTAGCTCACACATATTATTTAATCAACTTTGCACCCTTAAGAACGTGAAATGTGTTGTATAATGAAAAAAAGCATACCAGTTTCATTAGTTTAACTGGTTAATTTCCTTTTTCTTCTAAGATAATGTTGCCATAAATCCAAGGGAAGAAAACTTCCATGACAGGGTGAAGGCAGAAAAAGGTCTTTTACTGAAAGTTCGGCTAAAGCTT
>JAWWEU010000091.1:5586177-5603321 GCA_035583155.1 Acropternis orthonyx
TAAATCTGTGGTGAAGACAGTGGAGAAATTCACCAAATGAAGACTGGGCACTCACTGAAAACGTGAAGGGGGCGGGTTCAGTCCAGTGGGGAAGAGGAAACAGCTGAGAAGAGTCAGAGAGAGACTGTGGACAGAGAAATCTCCATCAGCACTAATCAAATAGGTTTATAAAGGATAAGGCCAGAAAGGAGGAGGCTGCAAAAAATAAGGTGCAAAATTAGACTCGTGGAATCAGTTTTTTATCTGAGTAGACATTACAGCTTGAATGTACTTCTGGGGAAGTTACAAAACTGAGCAAGGCAAAATTTGGAAAATATAGAGTTGTTTTGGGTTTTGGTTTGCTTGTTGATTTTTCCTTTTTTTTTTTCCCCATGGAGGAAGAGGTTTAGTTTAAGAGGAGAAGTCCAAACCCTCAATTTTTACAATATTTATTTTAACATAACAAGTAAACACATACAGGAAGATGTCAGAAGGAGAGGGTGATGTGTGAGACTTCTTGAAGGAGAACAGTGTACCAGAAATGAGTGGTGTTTAAGAGTCATCAAAATACAGACAGAAGTCCACTCAGACACCTCAGTTCTTACAAAACCTGAGTTCCATTCTGGCCCATTTTCCACAGGACTTACACATGGGCACCTTTGCATCTATTTTGTAATCTGCTTTATTAAAAGTGGAACAAAAAGATGAAAGATTGAAATGTACTTCACAGGCATGACATTCAATAGGTTTGTGACTTCACAATTTAACGTTTTCCAGTATTTTCCTGTTCTGCTCTGCCACATTTAAAAGATATTCATGTTTGGCATGGTACAAATTAGTGGAGTAAGAAGTCAGGTGAGAGCACTTGCCCCCTTGTCAGAACGAGGTATACCAAATTAATACTGAAAAGTTGCACATGTTTAACAAGTAAGGAACTTGGGTCTACAGAGCAAGTCAGTTGTGTGTAGGTTGGAATTTGAGGTAATTAGGCAAGGAGTAAGAAAAAGCATCCTGTACCTGTATACATCTCAAATGCTTGGATCTGGGCACTCAGGTCTTGTAAGTGGTGCCTGGCAATGAACTCTGAAAAGACGGGGTTGTGTTCCTGAAATGCACAAAGGAACAAATTCTTTAATGGTATCATGAAACAAAACAACATCAACAAGCAAATAACACAAAGCAAACAGAAAAACTTCATCCTACTGGAAAACCCTCTAAGACAATATGTTCTTTTTCATCAAGTACGTGTTGTAATTTATGTGACTTACTAACTTTAAGAGAAAACTTTCTGTAGGATATGACCAGTCTAAATAGATTCAACTCCTCTAATGCTGTAGAAGGAAAAATAACATGACAGCAGTTTGGATAGCAGCATTAAGAACTAAAAAATGAGCTTTTAAAACCTGACATTCTCTTGTAATTTGCACTTTTAATACCTGTATTTAATACATCCATGGGGTGCTTTTAGTGATTCAAGTAATGAATTGCTGAGAATGTTTTTAATCTCAAATGTGGCCATTGAGAGACATCGTTTTTAGCACTATAAGAAATTATTAACACCCAACAAGCCTGTTTTAGTTGGATCCTGCATTACCAAAGTGATTGTTCATGCTTTTACTTAGCTTCAAAATGCCAAAATAGTATCAGTGCCATTACTTAAAACTAACCTCTACCCTTGTTTGAGAAGAAAAATGTCAATCACATGGGAAAAGCATGGATTAAAAAGTAATCTGCACTACGAGCTTCTATCTGGAAATGCTTTCTGTTTGTAGATGTAGACATGCAGGTTTCCTGAATATCGACCATATATAACATTTTGATCAATTTTTACTGGAGTTGGTCAGACTTGCAGTGGAAGTTCCGCAAGAGCAAAACTGGCATCGTTCGTCCTTCTGCATCAGTTACATGATGTCAACATACCATGATATCCTCTGGGAAAGCAGCTTTTCTATTGAATAACAGGTAAGGAATAGGATGTGAAAGAGTCTCCGGGATCAGCAAATTCTAATACTTTTCCAGAGCTGGGAGACGTAACCTACAGTGCCTTTCCTAAAGAAATCTATTTTCATCCCAAAAGTACTTACAGTTTTAGGTTCTGCTTATTCTAATGCAGGGCTGTGTTCCTGTCTTATTTAAGAAACTCTTAATTGTAGCACTAATTTATCATGTAATACATTTTTTTATATTATTTTCCTTCAATATTTTTAAGAGAACTGCTGTTAGCTAAAAAACCCAAACCTTTTAGCAGTTATTTTCTGTCCTTTACTGTAGTAGTGGCCTTTATAGACAGTAATTCCACTTGTAACACATCTACTTATGATCAGAATGAATGATCAGAATATAGCAATTACTTTAGATGTCCAATCTGTGCCTTGTGCCCATAAAAAGTATTTTTGTTCTCCTTTCTAACAAAGCCAGCTTTCTTGGTAAGCATTAATTTCCACGCACATTTACACAAATCATTTTTATTGCAAACTTATCATAAACAAGACACCTTGCCATTGAATTTTTTATAGTTTTGTGTGCTAATTCCTTTCAGGAATATAGAAAGGGGCTACTGATCCTCTTCTGGTTTGAGTGCAAGGAGGTCTCTTGAGTCTTAAAAATCACTTTACAAATCACTGGTAGCTGCTGACTTTGCTTTTGTTCCTGTGCTCTATATCTAGAGTTACAAAGTATGTGTCTCTTGGATTTAAACCATAACTTTTCACCCCTCTAACTTCTAGCCCAACCCCACTGTGTAATTGCTTAACTTTTCTTGGTTTTGTTTCATTTGTAGGGTGTGGGTTTTTTTGTTTATTTTTTTGGTTTTGTTATTTGTTTCATAGCTTTTTTTTTTTTTTTTCCTTTAATATTTTCCAGTGTGGTCTTTTTTCCAGATGTGTTGTGTTTAACTTCTGGGAATTGCCTCTTTATCTCTGTGATTCCTGATACCCAAGGCCCTAAGCTTATCTCAGGTAAGTTCTTTCCTTTTTATTCCTTGTAGCCTACCTTCTTATTCTTTGCATTTTCAGCAGATAGTTATGCACCCAAGCTAGCATGGAATCCGTCTCTCTCCCTCACTTTTTTAGTAGCATTTAATTCATTACAGGTTTAACAGTTTCTCTTCTGAAGAACAAAAAAAATCTCACCTATACTCAGGAGGTTCCTGAACTGTTCTCCCCAGTTGTCTTCATTAAATAGTTCCCTCATTAAATACCTCCCTGAATTTCTCAAAATCTTTAGAGGTTCATATCCTCCCATGCAAAATTGCTTTTGCTAACCTTACAAAATCAGTTTCTGATCTGCCAGAACAAAAATCTGTAAAGGGAAACCCTGTTAAAGGTACTGATCCGTCAAAGCAGAGCAGTGACTTGAACAAGAGAGTGGCTTCATGACCTCTTAGCTAGTGGGTTTTATTTCTAAGATAATAAAACACTGCTCCTGCCTCTCATTCCAGAATTAGAAGTGACCAATAACACACACGTGGAGTTAAATAAAGCTGTTATATGTTTCTGTGTTTAGAAAGTTTCCTGGTTGCCAGGGTATGCCAGGGGCTGTGTGGTGAGGTATTCACCCCTATAGCTGAGGTTCAAAGGCATAAATCTCAGATGACAAAACCTGATTGTGCCCTGTTATCAGAATGACCCTCAGCCAGCACTCGGTGACTTTCAGCAGGGCTTTTGTGTACTTTTTACTAGAGGCTAACCATTCAGGCACATTTAGGTATGCTCTTGGCCTTAAAAACAAGCATGAAATTAGCCAAGCTGGGTTTTTAAGATGGTTATGTAGTGGGAAACAGCAAGTGGGAAAGAAGCAAAACTCTTAGGTGTGAACTTGTGAGATGTACTCCTGAGGGGAACTGCGAATTTATCCAGTATCACAGGTACTTTGCTCTTGGTGCTTTTCAGGTGTTTTGGAGAAATACACCCAACTTACCGACACAAACACCACTACACGGAGCTGAACTGGTCCAGGAAGGAGCTCTGGGGTTCCTCGGCTCTGCCCGGGGCTCCTGAGACTCCTCCTGCCCCTGGACCAGCACCTTCCTTGGGAATGGCCCCGGCTGCTTTTCCACGGGAGGGTTTTGCTGACCAGCCTCTCCGCACAGGCGGCCCCCTGTCCATTTCACATTTCCCAGAGGTTTGGGGAGCTGCGGGGGAGCCCCAAGGAATGCTCAGCATTCCCTCTGGAACCAGTTCTGCCTCCACCGCTCCCCCCACCCCTGGGCTCTCCAGCAGCCGCCTGCCTCCGCCCCATCCCTTCCATCCCTTCCCGTCCCACCGCCCCCCTCTCCCGGCCCCTCTGTGTGCGCCCCCTCCTCCCCATCCCCATCTCCATCCCCATCCCAGGGGCACCGGCCCCGCCTCCGGGTCTCTCCGGCTCCTCCACCGCGTCTAAACCCGCCTCCGATGCTGAGCAGCGGCTTTTTGCTCTCCCCTTGGCTCTGTCCCGCCACGCTTATTTAGGTGCAGTTCATCACCATCGTCTTATTTTTCCAAGGGGGAAACTCAGCGCCCTTCCCTTGGATTTCCCGTTGCGGCGGCGGAGGGGAAGGAAATCCCAACCTACTCGGCTTGTTTTTGGCTCTTTTCAGCACTCCCCCCATCCCTCAGGGAGGTGTGTGGCTGCCGGGAGTGAGCCACGGGGACCCCGCACCGCGCTGCGGGCATCACCCATCCCCGCTGCCCGGCGGGCAGGCTGGGGAGGGCCGGAGAAGGAGCTTTGCCTCTGGAAAGCCTCCCCGCCGGGAGAGCCGCAGGATGGGGAAGCGGCGGTGGCTCTGCTGCC
Source organism: Acropternis orthonyx (assembly GCA_035583155.1). Lineage (NCBI taxonomy): Eukaryota > Metazoa > Chordata > Aves > Passeriformes > Rhinocryptidae > Acropternis > Acropternis orthonyx. The sequence continues at coordinate 5,590,927 of JAWWEU010000091.1, forward strand.
TCTCCATCCTCCTGTGGCTGGCGCTGCGGGCGCAGGGAGCGGCCGGGATGCAGGAGCAGCAGCACCAGCAGCATCAGAAGCAGCAGCACCGGCGGGCGCTCCGCGCTCCGGGAGGGGCGGACGGGACCGGGAGCGCCTCCGGGCGGGTCCGCCGGAGGGGACAGCAGGATGCGCTCCGCGGGTAGGGATGGTGCCGCGCTCCCCCGCCCGAAAAAAAACCCAAAAAAAGCCCTGTCCCTGCTTCACCTTCGGTCCTTCCCACCCCAAGGCATCTCCCCAGCGCCAGCCCTGTCCCTGCGCACCGGTGGTCCTCGAGTGTGTCCCCCGACTTTGTGTGGCTGAGGGGTTGCGGTCCAGCTGGGCTGGGTGTTTGGTGCTTGGCTATGGGATATGGTCTCCTAATTAGTGCGATTTAATTAGAAGCAGGCGTGGTGTGGGGCTGCGTTACAGCCAGTAGATGGACCACGCTGGGCTTCTTGATCCAGCATGTTACGATATTACGATACTTTGGCATTCATTGTATTTTGCCTTCTGGGAAGAAACGATGCAAAGTCTGTGGTGTAGGGAGGTTTTGTGGTTTTTGTTTTGTTTTGTTTTTCTTGTATTTTGTTTGGTTGGTTTGGGGGTTTTTTTGTGTTTTTTTTTGTTTGTTTGTTTGTTTTTTTTGGTTTTTTTTTTTTGTTTTTGTTTTTGTTTTGTTTGTTTTGTTTTGCTTTGGTCTGGTTATTTTGTTTTGTTTTTTTTTTTTCAAGTCTTGAAGGGAATTTTTGGTACTTTGAATTACTTTGTGTATCTTTATGACCAAGCATCCCTTCTGCCTTGTGTCAGATGGCAGCAGGAAGACCGTTTTTACTGCAAGTCTTCTAAGACTGTGCTTGAATGGAGAACCAAACCCATCCCTTCCACATCCTCCGTAGTTCCAACAGGGATGAATTTGGTCTGCTCTTGTCTCATCTGCCTCTCCTCTATATTAACGTACTGCAATTATTGAAGTAATCCAAAACAAAATGTCTTGGAACTTCTTGTAGTGGAGGAAGATTTTATTCCTTTGGGGAGGATTTTTTTTTGTAGGCAACTTCACTATATGCTTTTCTTTTTGTGTTTCATGGCTGGATTCTTCCTTTATGTGTGCATAAAACTTTTAATTCTTTTCACTGTGGTTTGTATTTTTGTATACGCATTTATTGGTTTGTCTGTGTTACAGACCAAATGTGTGTGGCTCCAGATTTCATTCATATTGTTGCCCTGGATGGAAGACGCTCCCTGGAGGAAATCAGTGCATTGTTCGTAAGTGTCTGACTTCAGGCTCTAGGGGTACTATAGTAAAGATTAATAAATAATATAAATAAATATAAATAATAAAGTAAATATTCTTCCATGAGTTACTGTTCTGTTCAGTATGAGAAAAGATAATTCAGTTGTGTCTTTTATCTTATTTTTGAAAAGAATAATAGGATGGATTTACAGGTCTATGTCCTTTGTAATCGAAGGATCAATTCACTTACTGTGTTTTCTTTGGTGTGCTCTTAAAAGACATAACTCCACCTAGTTTTTTAAAAAGAACATGACAGTGAAGGAAAAAGGGAACAAACTTTCTTAAATAATCAACTACAGTAACAGGAACTAAAACAAGCCAGGAGGTCTTGATATGAAGCAAATAAGATCTGAAGTTCCCTCAAACTTTCATGCTAAGCTTGGAATTACAGTCAAATGGAAAGATTTTTCCTTTGGGTTGCTTATTCTCTTGCCTGTCATTTTCAGTTGTGTTTTAGTGGTTGTTAGTCGGATTGCTGCCTGGTCGTGGTAGGTACTGTGCTGACAGATGTGACTGGTGACATACGTGGCTTGGCAGAAAAAGAAAAGTAGCAGGGAATGAGCACAGTACTCTGATCAGGGGATGTTACCTACGTCAAAATAGAGAATTAAATGCTTCTTTCAGCTCTCAAATTTTAATGTGAGTCTGTTCCCATTCCTCCTAGCCTGTTGATGTCTCTTTTGCTAACAAGTATGCTCAGCTTCAGAATTCAAGTACAAGAGCATACTGCCCTTTATGTAAGCAGTGGAGGTCTTTGTAATACTCCATCTAATAAACTGCGGATATGCAGGAGAAAAATAGGGAAGGAAGGGGTGGTAAACCAAGGTCTGCCAAGCTTTTGGCTTTTGGTGGCTTCTGGACTGTTGTTTTTTGATTCTGGACTCTCTACCTGTTCACATCCGTTCGTTTTATGTGAGTAAATTTGCCTTGCTAATACTGATGATAACTGTGCCATGTATCACTGATGTTTATCTAAAGTTGACCTGGCATTTCCCGTGGAAGAATAACCACGCCATTCAGAGGAAGTTACTTGGATCAATGTCCCTGTGGAATAAGAGGAGTTGCTCAAAATATTTGGTTCACATTTGAAAACTCTTTCAATATTGGCTTACTTTAATGTCTCAGATGAAATTAGGTGCTTTCAGAAATCCTTATAAGCTACCTTTAAATTGTGACTCTCAGTGCCTCTTAAAGGCCTTGGTCTCAGGTCTGTCCACATTCAGAATAATCTTTGGCGTATTATTAATTTGTGTGCACAAAGCACATCTCTCAGCTCCTGCTTACTTACTGGAGTCTAATTACAGCTCTCAAAACATGTTTAAAGGGTGAATGATTTTGTCAGACCACCTATAGGATCGTCCGTGACACTTTTCTGTTTGTGTTTTTGGTGAAGGGTCAAGATCACACGTTGCTCACATTTAATGTTTTGCTGAGATGATGTTCCCCTGAGCAAGACCTGTTCATCTGGACAAAGCTTCCTGCACAGGATGCAGGACAAGCTGTCAAACTTCTTATCAGAGATGTGTGGATTATGATAAGTGCAGATTGTAGTTGGTGATTTAACAGCAGTAGTTCATGAGGAGAGATCTGTGACCCAGTGGTAGGTGAACAGGAAACCACTCTCACCTGACAGTGTTTTCAGTTGGTTATATGATGGTGGTCTGTGACATATGTGTGGTTAGAAGTGGTATTTTATCCAAAAACCAAAGTTCTGCTTAGGTGTTCTATTTCTTTATAAAGAATAAACTGTACTGATGAAAGCTTATTTAGAATATGCTCTCAGGTCTAGGGCTTTCATTTAATAAAATATTACTCCCTAATAGATAATAATTAAATACATAAAATTGAATTAACCAAACCTCGCTTTTTATTAGGAGATTGAGCTATGTTGTATAAAGATGGACTGAACAGCAATACATGGAAAACAGCCCCATTTCCTGTGTTTGTCAAGTGTTCAGAATCTGTTTCCCATTTCTCACTTTTATCTCTGCTAATGGAAAGAGAATTTCATGTCAGTCAGCAGTGTGTCTCTAATTTCAGTTAACAGCAAAGTCCCACAAACCCTTTCACCTCTCATACCTTCACATTTAGGGTGTAGTTGTAGAGGAATTTAGTGATAAATGTAGATGACGCATGTTACATCATTTCGATGCCCAAAGAGTGGTGCCCATGGACCAGTAACATGACTTTGTCTGCCCCACTCCCATAAAGAAAATGTGGCCTTTGCTGGAGTATGTCAAGCCCGGTATGTTTTGGCCTGGTCATGTTTTGCATCAGTACAGAGCTGTTAATTTGGTGCAGAAAGGGTAAGAAGGTGAGTGAAGATTTCGCAGGGGGCCTGTTTGAATTCTGTGGTGGGTCAAGAAAACAATCTGTTTTCTTACGGGAGTTGTGTCGCAATTATGCACTGTTTTCTAAATCATGGGGGAAGCACAAGCTTCGTGGGGAAAGTCTTAGTTCTGTTTTCAGGGTTTTTTAGGGATATGGCCAGGTGGGGCTGTTTTTCTTTCCTTTCAATGCCCATAGACAGTTTTTTTAGGTAGTCTCTATTTTGTTGCCAGGTTATCTATTGATGGTACTTATTCCATTGTACTCCTTCAGTGGGAATATGCTGCCAGATTATTTAGTTCTCTCAAACCCCCAGAGTTATTTATTTAATGTTGTTATTTATTTAATTGGGATTCTTGCTTATTTTTTTGCTTTACAGGCTTTCTGTTGCACAATACACGTCCTTCTGAAGTCCTCCTGTGCTGTTCTGGCTCTTTATATTTCACTCTCTCTTTTGATACATTTGCTAGTCCAGCTGATTAATTAGATAGATTTATTCATGTTTGCCTTAAAACCTGGCTTTAGCCTTTTGATTCTTTCCTGGTTCTGTCATTCCTTTGTGCAGTGTAGCTCTGGTGGATGGTGAACGAGATGGGAAGGCACGACTTTGGGTTGTTGGAGGGGTGGCACAACATCAGGCACAGAACACACACAGATGGAATGGACAGGCTTTCCTGTCGTTTTTATAGTTAATTTCTAAATGACAGTGTGGAACTATCTGTGTACAGAAAACTGTATTTAGGGAAAACCTGCAAAGCCCAGAATTTGGACGTTGACTTTCCACAAAACTGTTTTGTGTAAAGTGGGGATAATCTTAGAAAAAGGAGAAAGTAGCCTAAAAAAGCTTTAAAATAATGATTATAAGAGTGAAACTATAGCATGCATTGGCATTTTTGATTTCTGTTGTTTATATCTATTTAAGTCTTGGGTTCTTGGTAACACTTTCTACAGGTCTTGTGCTCTTACATATATAATTTTAATAATTTTATGTTACTTTTGCATGTATGGCTGGTATATCCCATTAGAGAAAGAGCTGATTACCTGGTTCCAGTGGTCATATCAGTGTTTGAATATGCCATATTTGATTATTTGTCTTTAAATTTGGCAGAGATACGGACTATACCAAAATTGGGTTTTCTTTGTTTAACTTACAATTACTTTTCCATGTGTATTAACTGTCCCAGGCATTGCTTTGTTGTTTTTTGTTTTGCTTTGTTTTTTTTTAATAGAAACTGTTAAAATATTTTTAGCTTTTTCTCCCCCTGCAGTTTAAGGTTACTGTTAATCACCCTCACTGTCATTTTGTGTTCTTCCTCAGCAATTTGCAGAAACAGCTGTGGTGATGGATTTTGTTCCCGTCCTAACATGTGCACTTGTGCGAGTGGACAGATATCACCTACATGTGGACCGAAATCTGGTAAGGACTTAACTGTATTGTCATTAGAGATTTCATTTAAAGTAATTCTCTTCTAAGCTTCACCTAAGAAAGCACCAGCTTCTTTAAAGCTGGCTTGTCGTTACTGCAAGCGTGACTCCGCCTGCTCAACCTGTGTGAGAAATTAGAAAAACAAAAAAACCAAACCAAACCAAACCAAAACAAATAAAAGAAGTGTTAAAAGAATTAAGCAAGTTGAAATGCAAGTGTGTGGCAGCATTTACCGGTGTCTCTCTGGGCTCTGCTCTAGTCCAGCAGTGCAGCATCAGGTGCATGAACGGCGGGACGTGCGCGGACGAGCGGTGCCAGTGCCAGAAGGGCTACGTTGGGACTCACTGCGGACAGCGTAAGTCATCCCTGCATCTCTTCCACCTCTGAATACGGCCACATCGGCCCTGCAAGACAAGCCCTCTCACCTGAGCTGGAGTGGGAAGATGAAGAAAAAGCCAGTGTGCTGAAATGTAATGAAATATCTGAAAGCAATGCTGGTGTGGGGTGTAGTGTTTGCCTGGCTGGCAGTCCATTCCTGAAGTGCATTTGTGTTCTCTAAAATTCAAATTAGAGATCAGGTTCATGGGACAGTTCTGGAAGATCCTTGGGGAACAAAGCCGCTATACATCCCACTGTCCATACCAGATGATCACTGATTTTTCATTCTCTTTAACAAAGTTTCTCTGTCTCGGGACAGCAGCCTCACTGCTGGGTTCAAGCATGTTTTCCTGATCTCTTGATTCTCCAAGCAGAAAAAGATGAAATACAGTTCAAGCTTTTGGATACCTTTTTGGTTTGTCAGACAAGCTATAAAGTCAATTATTTGCACAGCTCTCCCTGTAACAGCACAGTGTTTACAAGCTATATAAATTCAGCAAACAGTAGAAGTCACTAAAGGCTGCAGGGATGAAGAAAGACTCAAAGTGTATTCTGAGGCCAGCTGATGGCTAATTAACAGAGAAATTAATTGCTGAATGTGCTCTGAAGGAATTAGAGGCAAACAAAGGGCAGCTATGCGAAGAACAGTTAGACTGAATAGTGTGGACATTCTTTTGTCTTAGTAATTTTTTTTTAAATGCAGTCTTGTTCTTGCTTTATTTCTAACTGAGTAAAACTCTAAAATTTTGGCAAATAACTGTAATGCTGAACTGTGACCACAGTCACAGTGAAATTTGCTAGGAAGAGTTTCTGGCCCCTTCCTGCTTGTTTTAAAGTATTGTATCAACACCTGAATGCTCTCAAAAGAGACATATTTCCCATCAGTAAAGAGAAAGATGGTTGAATTTTCAAATGGTGACCCTGAAATGACCCAGAAAATTTGAACACGCTCTGGAGATGTGTTTCAGTGTATAAGGACAGTTAAAATATCAAGTGAGATTGTATATTTTTCTTCTAGGCAGTGTTAAAAAATGTAAGTATGTTTTTATTTCCGTTTAGTAAAATGTGGTTGTGTCTTGTATATGCTGAAGTTAATTGTTTGACTAAAGTGTTGTTGTCCATTAATTCAGTAAATGCAACAAATGCAGCAAAGTATCCTTATTTTATTCATAAGGTATGCATTCTCAGTAACAAGTAATTTAGTTTTGTGTTTCTTGATAAGAAGTAGGGCTTTATCACATTTCCACACAAGAGTGTATTTTGTGTTCCCCATTATGATGCAAGAGAAAAGTGTACATTGTCCCGGTTTGAAATATTTACCTTCTCTGGGTTGCTGAGTCTCTTTAGCACTGGATCCTCAAATGTGTTACAAAATGCCACCTTCAAGCTGACAGGATCTACGTAGGAAGGCAGCCTAAAGACTTCCAGAGCAAGATCTCTTTGCTGGTGCTCAGAGACACTTAAAAACAGTGACTGTCCTTCAAGCTGAAATGTTTTGATTTGGAACGTGCTAATTTTGAACAAGGCACGTGTTCGTGTCCTGGAAGCAACGAGCCCAAAAATAGTTAGTTAAAGCACTCTCTTAATGGCATTTTTCAACCTTGCTGAGGAGCCGCCTTCCTTTCAAATTGGGAAAATATCTGTGGTTTGGCAGGAAGCATCCTTCTTGGTTCAGACCACTGGTAAATACGGATGCTCTGAAGTCCCACAATTGTGAAGTGTCCTCTCCATCCAAATATACTGTGGATTTGTACCTCCCTCACCCCCATCCCCAGCCCTCCCCAGCAAAAGTTCTGTTTCTTGCTGGAGTCTTTCAAGAAACACAGGTTTTTTCAGAGACTTAAAAGATGAGTTAAAATGGTAGTTCTTTTTCGTTGCCTCTAAACATCACTTCCTTTGCTATCAGTATCAGCTCTGAGAGATGATTATCTGCCTCTTGGACTCTCCAAGCCTCTCTTCTTAAGAGGTTTGTTGCTGTTGTGACTGAACAGCACAATTAAATATGCTCAAAAAACTCACAATAATTGAGGTTTAGTGGGGTAACCAACATCAGTGATGGATGTAAGTTCTTGGGATTAGTGACTAGAGCTGTACAACTGATTAATATATACAGAAGTTAAACATGTGCTGTTGATTTGTGCTGAATCTGTGCTAAACAGCTGTCTGCAATTAGCATTAAACAGGTACTAATGGAATTTGATTTGTCCAGTCACTGCTGGTGACAATGGCAGGAAAGAAATCGGTTTCATCTTCAGGTCCAGAAAAGCTTCCAGCAGTGAGAGGGAAAAAAATCTTTCTCTTTTTCTTTTTTTTTTTTTCCTTTTTTTTGAACAATGCGTATGTTAATCTTTGCAACATCATTGCTATAACGTCTAAAACTCTTTTTGTTGCTGTTTGAAGCTGTCTGTGAAAACGGCTGCCAGAATGGGGGACGGTGCATTGGACCCAATCGCTGTGCCTGCGTCTACGGGTTTACTGGCCCTCAGTGTCAAAGAGGTAAAAGAAGCGAACGAGGAAGGAAATTATGAGCAGTTACATGCAAAAACACTGCATGTACATATTTTATGGTGTGTATTTTCTGGCTGAGCCAGTAAGCTTCCAGTAAACCATTTATTATTTGTAATTCTAGAAAGTGTGTCTTCCTTTCTAGTCTGGAAGGCACGTTGCAAATTGACAAGTACAAAGCTGTCTTAATTGGTAGGAATTTCAGCTAATTTAGGTTGCTTGTTTTGTTTGTATAATAGTTAAATGATTAGCCATCTTTTGCTCTCAGCTGCGTGAAATAAAACCCTGTCAAAATTGCTGATGGTGTTAGAATTGCGTAAGTGTAGCTAATTGAAGGATTGTTTTCCTGTATAACACCTCTTTCATAAGAGAAACTTGGAAAGTAATTTGCTCTGGTTATTTCCGTCCTATAGGAGAAAGTCAGAGATGGGGTGAGGAAATAGCCCATTGGCATAATACTGGGTTCAGTTCCTAAACCAATTCTGATTCAAGAAAGTGTCTTACACTCGGCTTAATTTACGATGCTTTCAATTTCTCTACATCCTGAGGTAGTTACCCTGAACAGGCAGTTAAAAACAGGAATAAAGTCCCCTTGAAACCTTAAAAAACCCTCGAGGCTGGCTGAACTCAGGTCCCTCAGCCTCTCAACACAGGGCGAGTTCTCCAGGTTCTCTGAGGGTGTGCTCTTCAGCCATCACCCAGCTTGTGTGTGGAGATACTGAGCTGTTACTTGTCCAGTATTCACCCTTGAGGGACTGCGCTGGTCTCCTCACCTCTGGCTGGACTTTGCTGGTCACAGCTCCCTGAGATGGCAGCCCAGCCAACTGTGCACTCACCTTACCTGTTGTCCACTCACTAAAGCCAGTATCTCACCAGTCACTGCATCTCTGGGGGAGACTGTCCCAAAAGCCTTTCTTAAATTGACAAAAAGACACTGCCTGCCCCCTTCTTGTCCTCTGCCCTTGGGACCTCATAGGTGAAAGCAGGGATGGCATCTGCCCCTGGTGAACCCACTCTGGCTGCCTCCAAACGCCTTCTTGTCATTCATCTGTTTAGAAATGACTTCTGAAGGGAGTCCTGAGAAATTCCCTGTTTCAAACTCATCTCCGAAGGGCTCAAAATTGGGAAAATGTTTTGCACCATTTTTTTTATGGTTTATGGTTTATTTTTGGGTGGGGCAGATTTCTTTCCATTTTTTAAACTGTGAAATGGAAATAATTTCCATGTGGATAAAGGAAATAAAGAAATGAAGCACTGAAAAAGCAGGAGTTTATATTTGCTGTCCCAGTCTGTGTCGTGTACCCACTATATATCACCTGCATGAGAGAACAGTAGAGGATGAATTTACTTGTCTCTAAGTGGTTGTCGCTTTCATTCTTAAAACCAGGTCTGCAGTTTGCTATTTCACCGCATTCTCTCTAGTTTCTTCTTATGAAGCAAGTGCAAGGACTCAGATCTTTTATATTTTGGTTAGTGGAGAAATTTGATTATCCTGTTAAAAATTCATTAATACCAACAGCTCTTTTGTAGCCATTTACAGAAATATGTCTGTGTAGGATGTACACCTGCCTAAAGCAAGAGACTACCAAGTCTGTTCAGAATGGATTTTCAAGGGACTGGGCAATGTTGGGTTACTTTATAGTCTGACCCTTAGATCTGATGGAGCTTAACATTTGTCCAAATTCTGCAGTCTGATGTAAGTATCTACGATGGATGATAGTTATAGCTGAACTATAGCATGATAGAAGGGTACTATTGAAAATGATTTATTGGTTTGGGGGTGGTTTATTTAATTGGCTGTGTTCAGGTATTTTTTAATTTATATCCAGACAACTTGGTAACCTTGCTTTTTCCCCCAGATAAAACAAATCGCTGCTGGTTAGGATTTACTTGTGTTCTCTGAGCAGATTCAGGGCTGTGAAATCATGTTAGTACATATGACAGACCATTGCTCAGAGTTTTTAATAACAGTGCATGTACTTAAGTTTGACTTGTTGAAAAGATTCTTTTGCACGTGGGTATTGTGACTTAACTTTCACGGTGATGAAAGCATTGAAGTTTGCTTTCTTACCATTCCTTGTTGAAGTTTTAAGCTGCAGAATTCAAGCCACGGACAGGACATAAGCCACAAGTGTTTTGGCATCTGTATTTCCTAGCTGCCCTGGGAAGTCTCAGCCTTTCTACTCTGTGTGTAGAATGCTGTTATTATACAACGGTTCAGCTACCTTACACAGCTATATGACAATTGGGTTACTGCAATTAAATGTTTGCATTTTCTTGCTTGAAACTGGACATAGTAAGCCAGACGTGGTTCTGTCACTGTCACAAAAATGCAACATACATTTGGTATGTATAACTGCATATATAATAGCTATCTAGTCTAATGTATTATGCTTTTACAACTGTGACGTGACTAAGTAAAATTTTACCTAGTCTTTGGTGTTGCATAGACTTTCTCATACTCAAAAAAAAAAAAGCTACTGATTCCTTTTACTGTTACTCAGTTAAAGAAAGGTGGCCCTTGTAGTCTATCTTGATAATGACTATGAAAACTCTCTAAAAGTCTCAAAATTCTCTTAAGTCTCTAAAGGTCTGTAAATGTTAAATTTTTTATGCTTTGCAGGAGGTAAAAGGAGGTGAAGTACATGAAAATGCTGTAAATGATACCTTAAATGCCTGTTTAGTCCAATAGTAACTTGTAATTTATGCTTTTAATGTAATAGTTCATGCTTTCCAACAAAAAGCAAAAGGCAATGATTTCTTCATCTGTTGGTTGAAAGAGTTGCCTGTAATATTTTACAGCAAGAAGTGTCTCAGTGGCTTAGTTTTAAACGGAGTTTAGGGACAGTTCATAACTTTAACTAAAATTTTATGGTTTAAGGGTATGTGAACTTCCCTTGCAAATCACATCAGAGTTATAACAGATTTTGTTTTGTTATTTTTTTTTACATCATTGTGTTTTAAATGCATACTTTTTATTGTTCTGTAAATTAAGTTCTTTAAAATTAGGTATTTTTCTTCCTAATATAGAACATATGTAGCTTTCCTTCAGCTTGGCCTCCCAGCCTAAGTTATATGATAAAATGTGACTGGCTGTGCAGCTATCTGGGCTCTGAGCAGACTAATTTCCGGGCTGGAGACAGGAGGCTGAGCAGAAACTAATGACTGGCATGATTACCATATTTAACTTGAGACTTCTGGTTGAAAAGAAAGCAGAACTTCCTTGGGAGCTCACGATTTTTCTGATACATTCACTGACCTTTTGTATTTCCTCTCCAGTCTCTTGTTGGCTTCTTGTCTTTGATTTGTAAACACACTAGGTTCATGCCTTTTTTTTTTTTTTTTTTCCGGTCTGATTTTTTTGTGTTGCATTTTTTAAAGGGGAAAGAAAAAAAAAAAAAAGAAGAAAAAAGATGTTGAAATTTTTGCAGTTGAGTTTTCCCTGTGAAAATAATCGAAAAAAAGAAAAAGGAACAGATTAAGAGGCTTCATTCTCAGTTGTGCGTGTAAGAGCAGGTTTTTTTTCTAGCATGACCAGTTTCTTTGGTCACTTTGACAACACTGAGTAAATGATATTTTTATTATTGGTTGTGGCCTGTGCATTTTTTAAATTGATTATCTTTACGCATATGAAGCTGTGGAAAAGCAGTGATGTTTTCTTCCCTCTTTGTCACTGAAAGAAGTGGGAAAGGAGAGTCCTGTCAGTGATAATACTTTGCTTTCTTCCCATGTAGAGGGAGAAAGAGCAGTTCTCGCTTACTCTGTACCTTAATTGCTTATGATGGAAAGTAAACCGGTTTGAAACAAGTAGAAAGGTGTAGATTGGGAAGAATATCCCTTTGAAGAGGGAAGAGGATTTCAGATAATGCTATCAAGCTTTGACAGGTGGGAAAAGAGGAAAAATAAGGAAATACAATAGTTGAATAGCAGCCTTCCAATACCTAAAGGGGACCTACAAAAGAGTGGGAGAGGGACTTTTTACAGGAGCATGTAGGGATAAGGCAAAGGGTGATGGCTTTAAGCTGAAAGAGCGCAGGCTTAGATTAGATATTTGGAAGGAAATGTTGTCTGTGAGGGTGGGCAGGCACAGGTTGGGCAGAGAAGCTGTGGCTGCCTCATCCCTGGAAGTGTCCAAGGCTGGGATGGATGGGGCTTGGAGCCACCTGGGATAGTGAGTTGACATTCCTGCTGCAAACTCCACAGCAGGGTAGTTGGAACTAGATGATCTTTAAGGTCCCTTTTAATTAAAACCATCCTAAGATTCTGTGAATGTAGCGTGAGAACTCCTGAAAGAGGGGGCAGGTTTTGTTTCTTTCCTCAGGAAAATCGTCGCTGATGTGTCTCAGACCCCTGTGTGCGTTTCAGCTGGGATTCACAGTGCAAGTGTCTGGACACTGTCTCTGACTCAACACTGGCTTTTTTTTTTTTTTTTTTTTTTTTGGC
>JAWWEU010000091.1:5605610-5623175 GCA_035583155.1 Acropternis orthonyx
TATTGACCCCCATGGGCTGCAGGGGCACAGCTGCCTCCCCATGGGCTGCCCCTCAGGCTGCAGGGGAACCTCAGCTCACACATCTGAAACAGATCCTCCTCTTTACTCTCCATTGACTTTGGTGTCTGCAGGGCTGTTCACATGCCCTGGAGCTGCTGGCATTGGTACTGCTGGACATGGGGGAAGCTTCCAGCAGCTTCTCACAGAAGCTGCCCCTATAGCCCTCCCTGGCCCCAGAAACCCAACACAATAGTCAAGGAGCCAACCCATCCTCATCAGCAGTGCTAATTAAATTTTAAAGCTGGAAGCAAGAAGAGATGGAAATCTCATAGTAATTAAAATGGTGTGAAGGATTAGCGTATGTCGCTGGAATTTTTTGGCTCTGACTTAATGACTTATTCAATACTGTCTAATCATAGTTGTTTTTAATATTCAAAATAATGGCAGGGAGTTTTTGATCTGCTGAGGCTTTTTTGAATACCTTTCTCATTTTACGCAGGAATTGGTTAATGGAGCGTTTTCCTTCCTCGTTTCGTGAGTATGGATGAATTCTGAAAGCCTGCCTGAAATGGTTACTGAGAAGAAAGAATAGAGTTGAAGGGAGAGAGTCCATGGCTATAGTCCTTCACTTTTAGCTAACCTTGGCAGGGACTCCATCATTATGGTGCCTAACTTTGTCCTGCCTGGGTTTTGGCCATGTTAACACATAAACATAAACTTTCTGTGTCTTATTTCTTATTTTTGACCCCCACAAAGTAGTACACATACTGCCAGAGGGCTGAAAAACCATTAGACCACTCCTCCACCTACTACAGGAGTTTAAGTTACTTTTAGCTGCCTTTAAGTTCTGCTGCTGTAGGAAACTCTACATTTTTCCTGGTTGCTCTTTCTCATTGGACTAACCACAATATGTCCAAGCATACCACGGCAGTATCAGAGTTTCTGAGAATAATTAGGTGTTCTCTGTGGACTTGTTCTGAAACCCCTTCTCTGTGTGGGTAGTCTTAACCAGTGTCAAATGCCTCACTTTTGTTAGTGAGATTTGGTTTCTGAAGTGAGGAATGACACTGAACTCCACGGTGGGAGGGTGAGGACAGGGGGCGGGGGAAGTCTACACTGTGCTTTTTATGCCATTCTTAAAATACCTAAAAGACCTTAAAAGACCTAAATCTTTAGTTTTCATCTTTGCCGACAAGGGATTCCATTCCTTTGAGGTTGAACTGAATACCATTGATTTCCTGAGGCAGGGAGCAAAGCCTATGGACAGAGTATTTCAAGTCTTCATGTTACGGTCAAGAAAAGTGGCATCCTTTCATTGCAGGCATATAGTGATGTACAGACTCCTTAACTTTTGGGATGTGAAAGAATTAAGAATATAGTGTTCATCTTCCCGGCTCTCCAGACAGCAGGTTTTAATGAGGAATGTATTTTTATTTTCATCATGTGGACAAATCTTGCCAATGAAATACGGACACAAGGTGGCAAAGTTTCATGAGAGGGAAGGAGGGTCCTTTCTGCCATTGAAAATCGATCACCAAGCTGTCAGGCTGTAAGAGAAAAAACCTTCCTGTTCTGCTCTCCTGTTCCATCTACAAAGCTTTGTGTGTAGTGCAGTGTGTCCTCCCAGTGAGTGTCGTGGACATCTCAGCAAAGCAAAGATGTAAAAAAAAGTAGTATTAGGATAGTAGGTGTGAACTGCTGAATCTTGCAAAAGAAAGCTGTTTCGCTTTCTTACCTTCACGTCCACTTTGCCCAGGGATAATCCAGCCTGCGACTTCTTTTGTTGTGTGTCAGGTCATGTGTTAAGTGTTCGCTCACTGAGGAGTTTCATTAAAGCCCAACATCGAAACTGGGATGCAAATTATATGGTAGCAGTCCTTGTCAAGATATAAGAAAGTACATTTACAAGTAGCTCCAAAATTGGGCATCTTTCTGGAACCAGGATTCAGGAGTGTTTATTTCCCAGGTTTTATTCTACACTTGAAATTTTGCAGCAGTTGGTGTAGGATGATGCAGTTGCACATGGACACTGTTTCTTCCAAGAGGTTTGTAAGCATACAGAAATACTTGGATTCTGAGAACAACCAAACTCCAGGCATTTCCGTGTTTCTGTATTTCTCTGCTTGTGTGTGTGTCGTTTTTTTACAAAAATATTTTGTGTCTTTAAGTATTAGAAGCTTCAATGTTCATACTGTTTGCACAAAATTGCTTTTTATTTCAGAAATATAGTTGATTATCTGGTACTTTGCTATCCTTTCCCATGTGCTTAATGTGTAAAAATGAATTATTTTTTAATTTAAAAAAAAAAAGTTTTAAGATCTGCAGATAATGCTACAATAGGACTTTGTCTGCTTAAAACTGACATAATATCAATTATATTAAGATGTGTGTGCGAAGCTTGAAGTGTTCTTCTTGGAAAAGAGTTCCTTTTTGTGTTCCAGACAGAGGAAAATGAGAATGTGCTTAGAAAGGACATGACAGCAGTACTGATGGAAACTGGAATTCTGCTAAAAGCTACCAAGCCCACATTAAACATGGCTTTTTATTTCCTTCACTTAGAGCTGCCCTCCACTTCCTTTTCAGCTGTCAAGTGTGTATTACTAAGTTACCTAATCAATCAGAGGAGTTTGTGTGATGGAAAATGTTGCATCACAGGAGCTGCTCAGAACCGGCCATGTGGGACCAGCAGAACAGCAGTAAAAATTCAGCCTGAAAATGGTCAGGTCTTCCTGATGTGTTTAACATGAATGTTCAAAATCTTCTCCCACTAAAGTGTTCTTCTTCTCTATTAAATATCAAAATAAATTTCATAGAAGTCATTGCTTAAGGTAATGACTGAAGAACTTTCTGGGGATGTGTCTCAACTTTGAGTTATTAACAATTTTAAGTCCTTAAAATTTTGACTTCTGTGTTCATTGTTTACTGATAAACTTAATTGTTTTAAATACTTTATTAAGGACTTCACACAAGTTTCTTGAAAAGGTCAATGAAAGAAGGCTCTGATTTTACAACTCAGGCTTTGATTTATAAGTGCTTCTTAGGCTAAATAGCAGTACTGCCCACAGATTATTTTTTTCCAAGAGAAATGAACAGCACTGCCAAGTCTCTTTCATTTTCCAAGAGACTAGCTCCCATTTCCAGCCAGCAGTCTTTTTTCCATAACTTGTTGGATGTCACCTTTGGAAAAAAAAAAAAAAAAGCTTTTTATTTATATCAAGACCAAATCAGTACAATTCATGTACTTTCTTGTTACCTTTGAAGTTTCACATACTGTGAATCCTCAGTGTTGGCAGCTAAGCACTGCCGCAAAAAAAAGACCCCAAATTTCCATATAAGATTGATTAAAACATTGAAAGAAAGATAGCATTTAATAAACATATGTACTTTTTTAATGTTTAAATGGCTTTTTGCATTACCGTGACTTATGATCTGCAGACGTTGGAGTTGAATAAGAAGAAGAATATTTACATATATGCGTGCCTTTCAGGTCTGTGGTCTGAACGTGAGGATGCTTGCGAGTGTTACCAACCCTTTCATGCTCAGATGAAAAGTTAATCAAGGACAGCCCTGATCTACCCTTTTTTTGTTTGTTTGTTTTTGGAAACACAAGGTCTGGGTAACGCTCTCATCTGTGCGGAATCAGTGGGAGAACTGGGTGTGCCTTGCTCTCCCAGTGCTGACAATACTGTGGTAGGAGTCACACGTTGCGGAATATCCCCTTGCAGGAAGATGGAGCCCAATTACACATTTATCTATTTATTGAAACATTTAGATTTCACACGGCAAAGGGGAGAGTTCAGGTACAGTTTCTTTGGAAAATCTCATCAGTAATCAAACGAGCAGGTGCAGCAGCGAGCAGCAAAGAAGAGTTTCAGGAGTGTGGAGACCTCCGAGTGTTGGAGGAAATTATGGGGAAATTTGCCACCTAGCAGAGTTGCATTAAAACCAGTGGCTTCTCCTTCATGTTTCTTGTTGGAGTGTCTTCTAGCAAGCTGGATTTAACTTCAGGTCTTTGCAGGTGTAGGCTTAATGTCTCCACTCTGAAGGTTCCCTGCATGATTAGCACCACTGTGCTAATTTTTCGTTTGGAAGGGAGTGAAGTTCCTGATGATGCTTCCAGCATTTACTTCTTTCCAGCATTCAGGTCCCAGTTATTAGGTTGTTCATCTGATCGTGCTGAGGTAGGAAATGGATTTTCGAGGTATCATTAGTAGTAATAAGCTCTTTGCTCAACTTGAGCCTGCAGGCAAGGTGGTAGAAGTGAAATGATTTACTTTCTTACCTATTCCTTAATATTTGCTAAATCATCCCTATTGGAGAGAGGTTCTGTAAAAAGTCCTTATGAAAGGCAAATTTGCTTTGTAAGGAAGTGAAACGTGTTTATTAAGTATTAGTTGTTGTTCTTTAACTAGCAGGGGTTGGGAAGCATATCTCAGTTATCCTCCTTTACTCACTTGTTACCTGATTCATACTGATCAACAAGCTTAGAATATTCAGTTATTTTAGTTTTGGTAATAGAAGTATCAATATTCCAAATAGCTTCTAGTTAAAAGTATTCATTTCCAGGTGCATTTCTTCCTTACTCAGCTGTGGTTCTGAGGAGTTTGGTTTAAGTAGAATTGATGGGAGAGACTTCACAGTTCCTTCCTGCTAATCTTTGTAGTGATAACAGACACGAGACGTAGGATTTGTGATAATGTGGTGCTCTGGCACTGCAGTCTCTGTCCTTTCACCCTTTGATGGGCTGAGTGAAGGAGATGGAAGCTGCATCACTGGTGGACTTCACACAGCAACAGCATTTTGGTACTGGGAACCTTCAGATAAAATTCATTCAGTCTGTGTTTTCCCATGAAAGGAGACTCAAGTTACTGTGTAACTTCCAATGGACATTCCAATATGTCTGGGCTGCCTTTTCCTTCTCTTCATGTCTTGCTTCTTCTCCCTTGCACTACCTGAGAAGAGCTGAAAATTTTGTGGGCAGTAGTAGTAGTAGCAGTTTGCACAATATGAAGTTGTGGAGGCTGAGACTGCAATGAAATTCACATAGAAATTACACCAAAATATTTTAATATTTTGTCCTGAATGGCAACAAATGGTAGTTGGGGCGTTAAACATTGTGTTTTTAGCTGGTGGGTGTTAGACACAGAGAGCAAACTTAAATGGTGGAGGCAGACTATCCCATGTCTACTTACAGCAGGCTTTTTACACCTTCTTCTGAATCATCTGTTTTTGGCCAGAGGTACAGGAAAGAAACCGAAATAGGTGAATACTGGACCATACCCAAGACTAGAATCGTTAACTAGAATTATTAATCCTTGTCTAAGGCTCTCCTGTCAGCTAAGGTTTTCTTTTAAATTACAGGTAGAATTGGAATAGACTTGCAATTTTAAAAAGGAACTAATGGAAAAGATCCTAAGCACCATGATAGTTGGATAGTCCCATTTGAGAATACAGAATTCACACTTTAGTGGAAGAACAGAAATGTTGAAGTTTAGCTGAATTTACAAGTCTAGGGTTGGTTCCTGATGCCAAGAAAAAAGTACTTCTTATGAAATTTTGTTATATTAAAAATTTCAATTGTTGATAAAGATCATAATTCTTCAAGTCATGGTGCATATTGAATATAATTTTGTGAAGTTAAAGAAGAAATGTATTACACGTGTGTGCTGAAAATCGCTTTCTTTCACCAAAGCAGTTACCCTCTCTAAGTAACAAATTATTTCTAACATATGTTCAACATATGTTTTTTCTGGCAAAATTACTCATCAGCAGTGCTGGGAAAGGAGCAAATGAAGAAACACCTACCAATAATACAAGAAATCCCACACGGAAAAGATGATTCATTCATAAACTGAGAGTTTTTAAGGTCACACGAACCATTATAAGGGTGTAATCTGACTGACCGTGTGAAACAGACCATAGAATGTCACACAGCAGTTCCTGAATCAATCCACAGCTTCATTTCAAACTGCAAAGTATCTTCAGAACGGTGTCTAGTTTTACTGCATTTGCTTCCCACAAGTAAAAACACACTGTGTGATGTGACTACAGACCTTTGTGTAAACAGCTACACTTTACTGTTTACCTTAACATGCTTGCCTTCACTTTGTATTTTACAATCTTACATTTTCCTCTTAGGATAGAAGAGCAGCCACTGATGAGTCTCTTTACCTTTGGACTTCATCTTGGTTAAACTGAACAAATACAGATTTTTAAAATGGATATGCTTTTAATGGATAGTATTTTAAGTTACAGTAGTATTTTAAAATACTATAAGGCATGTTTCAGAAGTAT
This sequence comes from Acropternis orthonyx, assembly GCA_035583155.1. Classification (NCBI taxonomy): domain Eukaryota; kingdom Metazoa; phylum Chordata; class Aves; order Passeriformes; family Rhinocryptidae; genus Acropternis; species Acropternis orthonyx. Next base: position 5,611,905 of record JAWWEU010000091.1, read on the forward strand.
TAATTTGTTCTGGCTCTTTGCATAATTTTTCCAGCTTTCCAGCATCCTGTTTTACTTACAGTTGCAAAGAACCTCTGCTGCTGGATGCAGATAGCAGATTATTTTCCTGTTACTGTCTGGAATTGGTCTTCTAAGAGGGTCCTGTTTCTGTAGCCCAGTGTTATATAAGTCACACACTGTCTTTGGCTCTCAGGATCCATTGCTTATATGCCATTATTCTAAAGTATCATTCAGGATCTCAGCATTTCGGGTTGCATTTGTTTTTATTTGCAATTCTAGGTGGAAGTGTAATAATTGAATTTGTTCTTTTAGTGGTTAAGTTGCAGCAGTCAGGTCCTTAGAAACCCTCCTGCAGGCTTATGCTGATGGAAGTGGCTTGGTTACAGAACCTGAACATTAGATTTATGTATTCTCTGTTTATTAAGGCACTCGTAGGCACGTATGTCTAGGTTTCCAGAGCATACATTTCTTACTAGCAGGATATATTAAGCAGTAGGTGTGTTGGTATTGCTCCTTCTTGTACTTAACCCATTCATATTCTTGTGAGCAAACACTCTTTGTAGTCTGGTTATGTTCTCTAATCTTTCTTTCAAACACACCCTCTAAATGGAACTTTTCATTACTAGGTTTGACAGTGTACACACAATCATCTTACATCTTATGGGGAGGTAATGGAACTCAAGTAAAACTCACAAGTCAAGTTCGAACTCCAACTTTAATTTTTTCTGATTGAATTTCGAGCATTTTAACATGGAAAATCTTTGGCCAGAATATTGCTACAGATCACCAGCCTTAAGCAGAGGAGTACATAGTTTGTATTTCTACTCCTTCTGTAATTGCTTAGTGATATCCAAAGATTGGTCCTATAAAAAAATGTACCTTGGAGCATAGAAGCTATAAAATCAATATATATTTATATATATATATATATATATTTGTATATATATATATACACACACAACATTTATACAATAATATATACACAATACATATAATACATAATAATACATATACATACAATAATTGATACATAATCAACATATAAAGTACAATATTGTCCAGCAGAACTACTTATTTTCAGAATAGGAATTGCAAGGTCAGCTGAGATGTGAAGATCATCAGTCCTGCTGAATGCAAGTTTGGGAAATTTAAAAGATGCATAATAAGTCATTATTTCATTTTGTTATAGGATGCATTCCCCCATGAAGAACTGAACTCCATGAGAGTGTGTGAAGCAAGGAATACATGAGCAGGAAATTCTGTGGATGAGTGGGTCATAAATGGTCTTTTGGGGTTTAGCCACACACATCCTCTTGGGTTTTTTTTCATCTTTGTATTTTTGAGAATCTCATTCATGTGGAGTCTAAACTCAGTCTTAAGTATAACTTTGAAGTTTTTTTTTCTGTTGAAAATCAAGAAATACTAAAATTCACAAACCTTACTGAGCATTTAAGATCTTTTAATCTCCTTCTACTATCAGGTATTTTTGTTGTGGATACGTTATGTACTTGCTTAACTTTATTTAAAGTAAACAGCCGAGTGAAAACTGACTGCCAATGTGTATAGATAAAAAAGTGTGTTCAAAACTCTTTCCTACACTGATTCCAGAGTTCACCTTACCAAAGATAGGGAGCAGAACATCTAGTTCTGTTTGAGCTAGCATTTAAAGAGCCAATAAAGCTTAGTATGACAGCCCACTGGGAATACCATTTTCTCCCTTTCCAAACATGTCAAAACTCATAATTCTTCGGGCTGAAAGTATCAAGTTATAGAAAGCATGGGTTGTCCCGTTTGTAGCTTGGTTGTGAGACTAATTGCACAGTAATTAAAGTGTGTGGAAGACATTGTGTGACCCACGTGGTAGTACTGGAGTCTGCTTTCAGTAGGAAAAGAAGAAGAGGACAGGACAGCAGTCAGACCAGCCATAACCCCACTGTTACACCTTTTTTCACGTGACTGAGTCTGAATGGAAGCTTTGGATTGTCTTCTTTTATTCCCCCCCAGTCCTAAAGCTTTACCAAGAATATGAAGGCTGGTTTAGACCAACCATCTGTTTCTCATTTGTTCCCATAGAATTTCAGTTAACTGTTGATCCCAGTTTGTGTTGCCTCATAAGGTTAAAAAAAATTCACTTTATACAGGTTGAACCTCAGTGAGTTAACTGCATGAAGGAATTCTACTGGGAGTGTGTTTTCATACAGTTTGTATGCTATATCCAGTGGACAGAGCATGGCTTGAACAGGTTGTGTTGTCTCATGGTGTTCCTCTGAAGATAAAATGTAGTTTGCCAATTACTCCTCAGTAGAGAGCAGTATTTTTCAGCAAGCATCCCAGCAGGAACATTGATTCTTTGGCAGTCTCTGGCATGGATTTGGTCAGTGTGCAGTGAACAAATGTGTGACTGCTGTGGTCTGTAGCTCCCTACCATGAATCCCCATGAAGTAGCTTAGAAAACCAGCTTCCAGTCCTTCCTTTTTTAATCTGATCTGCTCTTTTATCTCTTTGCTTGCCTGTTTGTAAAACTCCTTTGCTTACTGTGGGTTTTACTGGATCCATTGTCAACACACAGAGTAGCTTTGGGTCCAGCTGCCTTTCATTTGGTTCTATCTATCAGAAAGAAACAAACTGAAAGATAAGATGACCTCGTGAAAATCATTACCTTCAGTGGAAGGGGTCATGCAACTTTTGTAAGCAGTAACATAGCTTAAATTCCCAGGTCTTCTTGGAATTTTCTTTATATAGGTATCTTACTGCATTAAAAAATCAGTTCTTTCTATAGTTACTGGCACACTGCCTTGTGTAATACAGTGAAACTTTCCCTCTTTTTCCCAGATTACAGGACAGGCCCGTGCTTCACGCAAGTGAACAAGCAGATGTGCCAGGGCCAGCTCACTGGGGTTGTTTGCACAAAATCCCTCTGCTGTGCCACCATCGGGCGTGCGTGGGGTCACCCCTGCGAGATGTGCCCTGCCCAGCCCCAGCCTTGCCGCCGCGGCTTCATCCCAAACATCCGCACTGGAGCCTGCCAAGGTAAGCCCTCGGGTCCAAGCTGTGCCTGACTGTTGTGTCGCTGATACCCACCCTGAAAACCCTGCAGTCCCCTTAAGACAGCGCCAGTAGTTTTTTTTTTTTTCTTTTTTTGTGTTCTGTGTCTTACTGCTGGTAAAACACACTTGGCTGCTTCCAGATTTTAGCTAGTGTACATACAGAACAGAACTCAAGTGCCTGGGAAAAATGGATGTTAATCAAGTAGACTGAAATACAGGGCATGGAAAGGTCAGAATGTGGGTTTAGCAAAGCCATCAGATACTGCAGTAGAGCATCAATCAGGAAACTGGCTTATGTTGTCGTAGCCCTCAAATAGTACATGCTTAATTCATTTCTCTGTTGGTTGATGCAGAGATTTTTCTTTCTGAAGTGGTTTGGAATTACCATGTAGACTTTTTTTTTTATCCCATCATTTAGATAAAGCACATAGTGAGCCATCTGGATTATTTGTACAGGGCTAGAGAAATGCACGAATAAGGAAGGACTGCAGTCTTCTGTGTGTAGATTCATAAAATGACTGAAAAATGGGAAAGCCTTCTTGCTTACCCAGTCTCTCTTTCCATGATAAAAGTCTTGCTGCTCCTCCTTTCTGCTCTTACCACATGTCCTGAAAGAAAGATGCCTGTTCTGCTGTAGCTGTTTGGCTAAATTTTAGAACAAACTGCACTGAGAACGCAGTAACAGAGGATACCAGAACACCCAAAGGAGAATGTACTACTTTTGAGCTACAGGCTGACACACATGGTCAGTTTGCAGGCTGTGTTGTTTTGGAACCTTCCTGAGAAGCTGTGGAAACCAAGCACGTGCCACAGCCAGACCCTTTGCATTTACCCACCCCTTCAAGGACTAACATTCAGAGTCCGTGGTCCAGCAGCCTGTGGTTGCATTGAGGAGTGTGCACGCTACACCTCGTTTGAGCAAGAGGGCATCCAGCTCCAATCTATTTATTTTGTATTATGATTTTGGCAGTAACTTGCATTTATGTGTTGACTAATGTGAAGGCATTCTTTTTGTAAGGCAGGATAGAACGGTACTTAGGCTGCAGGCAGGTGGCTGATGGACATTTTCCCAGGTTTCGTTTTTCCACCTGATAATGTTGAGATAGGCGTATTCATCACTATACAGCCATACCATACCTGAGGGTGTCTGTATCATCATGGAAACATTCTTTTCCCACACAGATAAATCTTGATGTGCTGTCTGAGATCAGAGGGCCCCCTTCTCTTGAGGTGGGTTTATGACTTAACTCTAAAGCCTACATGAACCTGTGCTGTCACAGTCACTAGGGGAAAACTTCCCCACTCTCTCCAGTTAAGTCAGCTAAAACCACCTTGTCTTCCTGCTGTGCAGGCAAGGGAGCCTCAGTCGAATACAGTGACCACGTATGTACAAGTGAACCGAAGTGTGTTGTTCTGAGTCATGGATTGATCCACAAAGGAACTTCCCAGTCTGACTATTCACAAGACCCTCTGGCAGTCACCTCCCAGTGCGAAAGACTTTCGCTGCTGATACTGAAGCCCCGTCAGGACAGGCAGCTCTTGTGAATGGATGGCTCCCCTCTTGATTCCCCACACACCTCACTCACACTCAGAACAGGCTTTCCTACTTCATGAGCTGCAGGTGTCCCTTGGCAGAGTCTCAGATGTCTCGTTCCATAAAGCCATTTATTCCTGGCATAGTAACAGAGGAACAGCCCGAGGTGGTGCCTCCAGCGAGGGGCCCCCAAGAAAGGAACCCCATGGCTTTTACACCCTCACAGTATAAGCACACACAAGTCTCACTCTTCCTCCCAACTTACCTACTTAATACGCCTTTTTTTTTTTTTTTTGCATACAGTAGCACGATTTGTTTGTGTGTGTATGTAAGTCAGCAAGAATTTCTGTCAGCAGAGAAGGTCTCTGATGCCGTCTCCTGTAAGATGCTGATGGACAGGCTGGATGAGCAGACAGTGAGGGGGATGGAAAGCTGGATGAACGTCAGAGTGCTGCTTTTACCTGCACTGTATGGTAGTTCAGTGGTTTAAAACTGCACAAATCCAACAATGCCAGTTGCCTGGCTGGTTTTCTTCTTCAGGTGTCGTCCATAGGAGTTCTTGTTAAGAGCCCCCTATGCAGGTGAGTTGAAAAACTGAGAGAAAATCAAGAGATTGTAAGACTTTTAATTCTTAGCAACTGAAACTTGATGAAACCTGTCTTTGGGGTTTTCCACCAGTTTTCATTCATGCAGTGGTATGGTTGACCTGAAACTTTGAGCTGTTAGCTCAAATTCACTTCCGAGGAACTCCTTATGGTATTATCTTAGCAAAGGCATCTATTTTATTTAAAATACATGAATTATTTTAAGCAGCAATAAATCCCTTCATTTTTACTTCTTTTAAAATATTTGCTGTCCTGTTTTTTGTGCTTATACTGCTTAAAGTATCTAAATTACAGTTAAGGAAAAATATTTTATGTCACTTTTCCTTATGTGTCAGAGATAGGCCTCTGCATATAACAGCTTGTGTTTTAGTGTTCATCTTGAAGTGATTAGCATGTTTTAGACATTCTTTTCATAACTGTCATAAACAGAAACAGTGTACAGAAGGCATGCATGTCTCCAAGTCGAACTCCATTGTATGGCTTGGCCAGATATAATGAATCCTTGAGACTTCTCTGCCAAACTGATTCTGGAACAGCTTCTGGGGCTTCATTCAAGTTATGTGAGAGATCAGGAGTGCTCTTCAGCACCCATCCCCACCAATACTAGTGTTTTGCTATTTTCTTACTAAGTTATGTAGTTAACAACATTGCTGAATTCCACTGGGGAGCATAGAAATAATGTGGTAGTCTACTTTGTGTGATGGATAGACAAAGGAAGTTTAAACAGCCATAATTTTGGCTGCATTTTTGACATACGGTTACTATATAGGGAACTCTTACAGTGTTCATGTCAGTTTGGCTTAGCATGTGGTGTTACAAGATGATGGCAAGGCACAGATGAAAAAAAAGGTTGGGTTTTCTGCGTGGAAAAGGAGAGACAGAATTTCTTTGTCTCACAGAATCATTGCCCTTACTTCCAGCAACAGAGACAGCCCTTTTTAAGATCTGAGTACTGGTAGTTCCTGCTGACCTAAGTTCTGTGGTGATAGCATGTTGTCTGCTCTGTTACGAATTATTAGGCTACTCTGCTGGAGTTGGATGTATCACATGGCACTGTGGAGACACTGTTTGCCTTTCCAAACTCCGTGTTACGGTGCGTATTCTCTTGAAATAAGGTCACAGAATCACTGAATTGGCAGGGTTGGAAGGGACCTCTGGAGACCATCCCATCCTGCCAAGGCAGAGTCACCCAGAGCAGGTGGCACAGGAGCGTGTCCGGGTGGGGTTTGAATGTTTGAGCTGTTCTAACAGAGAGGGAGAGTCCACGACCTCCCAGAGCAGCCAGCAAACAGTTGTTCTCCAGGTGTGATTACTCCTCTTTGAAGAGGCTTCATTTCATGAAATGGAAAGGTCAGATGAGACTGAATACCTTCTCCAAGGGTTTTAGAAGCAAACACGGGGCTCTGTCTAATGCTTTTCAATGGTTTCTTTTTTTTGGTGACACTAGATTTGCAGAGCCTTTACTTGGGGGAACACAAAACCCTTTGGTAACTGGTGAGACTAACTTTGCCACACGTCGATTAGACTAGACCATAGTTTGAGTGCTTGGCATGCTTGTAGCTAACCTGGTTTGGGAGTTGGTATTAACAAACCAAAATCAGTAGGACTTGCAAGCCTTACTGTTGGAATAGAGGTCATAATTTAAATATGTGTTAGATGTCAGACTGTGACAAAACTTAACCCGTGAGTAACTACTGAAATTGCTCCTGCTCTTCATGGCATTTTTGTGATGCAGTCTTGAATGGGTCTTTAGAACTTTTTCAGGATTAATGATGTTTTCTGGGCAATGTGCTTGTATAGAACATTATAGTAGTATTTTCATTATTACCATGAACTGCTTTAAAAAAAAAATCGAAAAGCTAAATTTAAAAAAAAATTTAAATCCAGTCAAAATTCAAATTCTTCAGTTGTGTTTCCATTTTTTCCCCCCTAACAGTTTCTATTCAGTCATTGCTTAAACAGGAATTGGAGCTGTTCAGACACCCTTCATCCCAAGAATTCAGGCAGAAGGAACTTTAATGCTCCACTTGAACGTACTTTATTGCCATTGCTGCATGGCTTTAGGAGTAGCACAATGGCAGAAATCCTCTCTTGGACACATTCTCAGTTCCTCCCTGCACTCCTCAACAGTCCCATTTCTGAGCTACACCCTTTCCCTTCAGACAGTTGATTTTTTGCTCTAAGGACAGAGAATTGGTCATGGCTGAATAGCTTTTGAAAATAGGAAGACTCTTCTTTTGTCTACTATTTGCTGGTGCTGTTCAGTGTGTATAGCCATTATAGGAAATAATATCCCCAAAAAATCTGTGCTGTAGTAGTTCTACTAACTATCCTGAACATTAAAGGCACTGACATGGACTGGAGAAGAGAGATGAAGACTCAGATTCACAATGAAGAGTGATAGATGATATTTTTTGGGGTAACGTAGTGCTTGGAATTAACGTGTCCAACTTGCTGACAGTATGAACAGGATCCCACCCTGCTGTTATTAAAATGGGGGAAAAATATCTTAGTATTATTTCTTTTGTACGTAGTATTTCTTTTATCTAGGATGCAGAGGAAGAAGCAAGAGCTTTTAATTGTATTCATGACTAATTTACTTGTTAGTTCCCACATGGCATATCAATTGCAAAGAAACTCCCTGTATATATTCCAGGCAGAATTAAAGAGTATGTTTTTAATTTGTATGATTGTTGTTTCTATCATAGTAAACAAAAAGTGCACTCTTCAAAATTTGTGCCTAAAATCTGAGAGGATTTATTTTTCCTGAGCCTTTCAGTCTTTCAGATTTTTTTTAAGAAAGAGCCCACAGATCAGAAGGGGAAGGTAGATTTGGCAGCGTTTTCAAAGGTACATCTTTAAAGCTAGCTATGCAAATCCCACAGGCATTTTGCAGAGAAAACTACAAAAGCACAAAACCTTTTTCTTTTTATACTTACCAGATATTATACTGTGAACACATGGAAACATTCTGCCTAATCTTTGGCATATTGAACCTTTGTATGCAGGACTGTATGTAAAGAGTTATGACTCTAATTTTGTATATATGGCAAAAAGTTTATTCTGTTGATGCAATTGGGGTCTAAAAGTGTGAGGAAATGGATAATTAATAATGTTAAACCGCCTGTGTGACTTAGTCTGACTGTCAAAGATACAAAAAAGTAAATCAAAATATGCTTCGTTTCATATTGGTTGTATTTTCAGAAAAGAATATTCTTATGTCTTAAAATGACATTTAGAAAGCAATCGATAAAACATGGCCTCTTAATAGACCTTTTGGAGTTTTCTTAATTCCAAAACACCAATAATATATTAAAACAAACTTGGTTTTTTTACCAAAAGGTGATACTGACCACATGACAGAAATAGAATCATCAGACTTGCAGTGTATATATGTTTTTAAGTAACATTAAAGTTGAACATGCTTATTTTCTTTCCATTTAAATATGATGTAGAATAGTTAACATAGAAGATTACATTGAGATTGATATTAGCAGAGAAAAGCAAGGGAGTGCTTGTTATTCAAAGATTTCACCTTTCATAGTGATACCATTTGTGTTTTCTCCATTGGCCAAGCACTGCATAGCACTGCATGACTGGGGTTGGTTTTGCAGAGTTTAGCAAAGATCAGCATCCACTTGTCTTTTTGAAAGAATCAAAAGAAATGAGTGGAATCAGTAGATCTTAGCATTTTGCTCACTTCACAAGGCTCCAGTGATACTTTTTGTGTTTCTGGGGGATGTCCATTGCCTACTGCTGCCATGAATTTACTATTCCTTGAACTATTTGTCTTATAAAACTGTGTCAGATACACAGTGGGGCCTTTTTGACAGTGATCTGCTGACACAGTAAGCAATTTAAGTAAGTGTTAATAAGTGACACAGGGCACAGGCATGCTGTGTGTGATAAATGAATTTTGAGGCGCAAGGGCCAAAAGACAAACACTATGTTTTACTCAGAAGGGAACTACTGGGTGGGCTGTGTATCAGTAAATGATTGGAGCTATCCTCTGTCTAGAGTCATGTCAAGAATCACAGAATAATTAGGGTTGGAAGGAGCCTCTGGAGATCATCTAGTCCAGCCCCCATTCCTAAAGATGTTTGCTTTCCAAGTAAACAAGCATTAGTTATTTAGAAGAAAAAAATACAGAAAGTTTATGCCTTTGATAAAGTCCTTAATCCATTTACAATCCAACTGCTGCATTTGTACACAAAAGTGTGCTGACTAAATCAGCACAGATGCAGGAATCAAATGCAAACTTCTCCAGCAAATGTGCTTAAACCCAAGTCCAGTGATTAAAAACAAAAAAAAAAAAAAAGCAAAAAACCCATACCTATGGTAAGTTATACTTGCTTAAATGAAAAAACAGGTGAATGGACAAGGCACATATCACAGATTTTCTCTACAGCACAAGCACCAAGAGGAATAAAAATTGAGGAAATACTCTAATCCACAAACTCATGTGGAATTTCAGTGCCTTGTAAGGGCTTTTTGATAATGAGCATCCTCCTGAAGAAGAGCACCATATTCTTGCCAGATACTAACTGGGAGCACCACACAGCTGGAACAAACGGATCCAGAAGATTTTTAAAACACCTGGATGATGATTTCATGGTAGAGGGACTAAGGGAGCCAGCTAGGAGAGAAGCCCTCCTTTATTTGTTGCCTGCTGACAGAGAGGGTCTTGTGAGTGACCACAATGCAATCGAGTTTGGACTCTCTCTTGGTGGGAACAAAGATGTCTGTCATGCACCAGTCTAGAGAGTGTTCTCCCTTTCCTTGTGTACAAAGAACTTCAGTCTGTTCTAGTGCTGGGTATTTCAGAGAGGCCTCTGTGATCCTTGGCATTGCTTTAATTGCGCATTTGCACTTACGAATCAAGTCATGGGATGGTTTTGTATAAAAACCTACAGAAATACAGGGTGGTTTACCTGTAAGCAAATGACAGCGGGGAACAAAAGGAACTTAACACAATTTGAACTGGATGTAGCTCTTAATAAAATACAGCAGGAAGTTACTGAAAGCAACTTGTCCATCTTATGACAAGTAATTATTTGGGTTCTTGTCTTTGTAGATGTTGATGAGTGCCAGGCTATCCCTGGAGTCTTCCAAGGAGGAAACTGCATTAATTCAGTAGGTTCGTACGAGTGCAAGTGTCCTGTTGGTCACAAACAGAATGAGGCAACTCAAAAATGTGATGGTAAGTGGTGTTGCAAGAGAACATACCTAAAGAGTGGTTTAGGTATAGCATTAGAGCACTCGTAATGATTACGGCTAAACAGTTGAATAGTTGTAGTATTTGTTTTGGACAGACATAACATCCTCAAGCTGTGCTTTTTGTTTCTTCTTCACAGGGAGGGAAAAAGGAAGGGAGAGAGGGAGGGAGGGAATGAGGAAGGAACCACCAATCCTGGCTCGTGCATTGATCCAAGTGATGAGATGTCCAGAATCCAGGGGTTGCTGCCTGGGCTTTGTGGGGGAACCTTTTCATAGATAAGTTTTCCTCATCCTGATGATAGAATTAGTTACTACGAGGAGTCTGTTTTTCTAGACATTCCTGAAGATGGCCTGAGTAGACCCCAGCTACAAGGCATCCCTTGTTGGCCTAATCTTCCGTTTTTACTGACAGGCTCTCAACTAGTTTGTGGCTGTTTCTCAGAGGCAGCTCTTCAATGTCTATCCATTCCTCTAATCTGTTCTAATCTATCCATAGTTACTTAACCTTATTTGTCAGAAGTACACTTGGTTTTCTGATTCTTTTAATTGTGGTGTATTTATTATTAGCCCATGAGACTTGGTACAGCAGGAGTCAGGTAAAAGTGTTTTCGCCCAAACCAGCTGTTGAGATGGAAGTCCCATCACCCCACAGAAAATGAATTTCTACTGCAAGTGTACAATCAGAGCAGACAGCATCTGGATGTCTGAGGGACTACAGTAGCAGCTCAATAAATGAAGTTCCTGTTCTAATGATGTCTGTAATCTGCCCCTGGCAGTGCTCATGCTTTTCTGCTGTTAACCCTAGAGAGCTCCATGTGAGGGAGCTCCTCTCAGGCAAGGATGTGGTTAAAATACATCAAATAGATGT
>JAWWEU010000091.1:5641149-5651564 GCA_035583155.1 Acropternis orthonyx
AAGGGCAGGTTGGATGGGGCTTGGAGCAACCTGGGCTGGTGGGAGGTGTCCCTGCCCATGGCAGGGGGTGGGATGAGGTGGTCTTTGAGGTCTCTTCCAACTCAAATCACTCTGTGGTTCTACGATTCTATTCTCCCTGTACTATAGTGTTGAAAAAGAAAAAGCCCTAGTAAGAGAAATAGTGAAAACTAGATATATTTGTTTCTGTGAATTCAAGTATCTATAGTAAGAATTACTAGGAATTCTTGCAGTATGCAGTCCAACAAACCTATTGTTAAAGACAAGAAACTTTATTTCCTGTGTGGAATTGGAGTGACACGACCTCTTGTTTACCTGTCATACATATAAATTAAACTTGAAGTGTTTACTCTTCTGGCATCTCATTTTAGTTTTGAGGCATACCCTTTCTGTTCTGCTAATGAGCAATATTTTGCCATATAGTCTGAATTGCATCCTCTTGTCCTCTCAGCTGGTTGACATATAAAGAGATTTCTTTATCCAGCTCTACCAGTAGCTCTAGTGTGGCTTCAGGGAACTCATGGGAGAAAAGCAGGATTTTCAAGCTGAGGAAGAATGTAGAGGGCAGGACATACTAAATCTCTTGTTTTTTACTGGTCTGTTCGGGCCACCTGCTTATGTCATGATGTTTCATGGAATCGTGAAGCAGTAAAGGCAGAGGAAACCACTGGCTTAGCTCTGCAGTAGTGATATTTATTGATCAGTGCTGTGACTGTTCTTGCTGATGGATGCATGTGTGTCCTATCTACATTTGTCTTACCTGCATTTTTCCTTATAAACTAAAGACAGACCTCATCACAGTCTCTGAAGATTATCTTGCACCAAAGGGATACTTTGACATACTATGTTGAAGTGTTACTGTCATCAGTTAATTTCATATAACATTTTAAATTAATTGCAGAAGTTCAGAATTCTTTAAAATAAAGTTCCAGCACAAGCCAGCCCCTTCTGCTACCCCCTCACTTTAAAAAATGAGTGGTAAAAACTGAGAATGGCTTAAAAATAGACTCTAAAAAAGCTAAAACACATTCTCAGTCAGAACCCAGGTATTTGTTGTTTTAAATAAATTACATGTTTTAGTAAGCAGAACTGTAATAAAGTTTGAACCAATCAGAGAAAGTTGTGTTCCCTCCTATGTAGTAGCCAAGTTGTTTTCTTCTGGTTTATTAAAACAGTGAGAAAAGGCTTGGTACACTGTTTTAAATTTAGGGATTTCACTGCTTAGTGGCACACCAACAAAGCCAGACTTGAGTACAAGCTGTTCGGTACCTTTTTTGTATTCCAAGTTGGCCTCATCTTTACCCCTGTCAGTGATACAGCTGTAAAGAATCAATGCAGTGCTCAATTTTCTGTGCTTTCATTTACCCAATGCAGCCACAGTTCTAGCAGCTAAAGACTTCAGAAGTTGGCCATCAGCTGTGAACACCATTTGTTTGAAAACGTCCAGCTCCACATGTTACATAGCTTTAAGGTTTACCATAAATGCTTACATATTCTGCCCTTAATAGGACAGAAAACCATAAGGAAGAATCATGATCTTGTTGGAAAACTCGTTTTAAAAAGATGAGGTAGTTATTCCAGGTATAAAGTAACATAGGAAATTTCAAATATTGCATAACAAAAATATCCTCATACATGACCTTTAGAACAGAATTTCTGAGCCAATCTGCTGTTCAGAATTTTATGTGTGTGTGCATATGTATGTGAGTTTATATATAATCCACATGCTGTGTTAACTACAGGAATTCTCTGTCTGGCTATTCTGTCCCCCATATATTGCATGACCTAAATAATACTCTTCAGACATTCTGGCTGCTAGAACAGCTTCCAGTACTTGCAGGCATTTCAGGTTTGGCTGTACTTCCAGCTGCAGCTCCATGCTTGGAAACCTCAGCTGGCTCTGTATGTGTATCACCTCAGAACTTGCACTGAGCTGTGGCTGTAGCTTCACTCAGTGTTGTTTGTTCTCTGCTGAGACACTTTTCGTTGTCTCTGCCCGGAGCTGCAGTCATCCAAGAGACATTAACCAAGCTCTGTTTTACTCTGGTAGTTTTGTAGAACCGTACCTCAAAGTGCTGCCATAAGCATGGCATGATCTGACCTTGTAAGGCTCCTTGATGGGTGCAGTGGCTTTCCCTGAGTATGGGTCAGCCACTGGTCCTGCCAGCTTTGACCACAAGTATGGTAATGATAACGTTTGTGGATGCTGAAGTGCCACAACACAGAATTTAAGAGTGTAGGAATGATAAGCCTTGGGGAACAGTGGAGTGTCCCAGAAACAGGCACATGGTTACAGCAGCACCTCCAGTGCTAAACTCTGATCTGGGGTGTGAAACAGGTTCTTAGTGTTCTGAAATGAGTGGACAAAGGCTGATCACACTAAACAGGAGCAGTGGCACAGGGTGATCAGCAAGGTGCACACTCAGAGCTGTTGTGGCACAGGGAGCCTGAGCTTGGTGAGGTGCCTGCAGCAATTAAGCCATGGACAAAGCAGTGCCTGCCCTTCTCATTCATGCTGTCACTCTGGGTAACATAGCCAAGGGAGGACATTCCTCCTGTTAAATGACTGCTGTCTTGCTTCTGGGTAAACCAGCTTGGTTCTTGACCATTCACAGGCTCAGTGAATCACTGGCTGTGTAGATCAGACTGTTTTCCTGTAACTAGTTATTTGATCCTCCTGAAACTTCTCTGTGCCATTTCTATAAAAAACAGTGATGTTTGTTGAAAAGCATTTGCTCCCTTCTTACACGGAGCGGTTGCTCAGTCTATCTGTAGCTTCCTCCAGCTGCTTCCCAGACATCACATCTTTGAAGACCTGCCTACAGGAGATTTCTTTCACACGTTACAGTCCTTCATCCCCCTGCAGCTTCCCTTGGTGCTGTTTCCTTCCCTTGAATTGCTTGTCCATTCCCTCCCAAACATACAGCTCAGGGGAGGCCTTCACTTCTGTGGCAGGGCAATGACTGAAGCCCCTTTATCCATGGCAGAGCTTGTCAGAGGGGCATCTGGGCTTGTTTGAGGTGGAGGGAAAGGATGTGATGCAACCAACTATTTTGCAGAGTACATGAACACACATTTCTTGTGCCAGAGTCCTTGACTGTTGTCAAGCATAATAATTTTTCCTGATGTCAAGTGCAAGCAATTTGTACTGGCCTCACCGAGACTCTTGGCAAGGAGTTAATTCCAAAATCTAGGACATACTTAGCTGTGCTCCAGAACTGTCTGTTCCATGGGATACCAAAAGCAAGAGAAAACATTTATGTCCGGGCAACACTGTTTTACAGGAGCCAGTTTACAACACTCAAGGAGCAGACAGAACACTTAAGGAGTTGCCAGTTCTTATTTGGATTGGCACGGGATATTCAACTTTCACTGTACATTTTTTCCATGCAACTTTTCTTTACGGTTTTGGGGTCATACTTTAAGTGGGCAACTGTCTGGATTTCCTCGAACCCTGTACAGTTTCTGAGTCCCCTTAAGTTCATGTCCAGGCCACAGTATTTGGTAGGTTTACTGGGAGATTGACAAGGAGCATGAATTCTGTCCTGGTCCATAAAGATACCTGAAACAGAGTATTTCTGTAGCTCCAGTGAGTGTGTGTAGAATTACAGGAGTCAAAAGTAAACACTATTTACTCCATCTGCATCTTATATTTCTCAACCACACATTTATATGGGCTGTCCAATCACATTCTTGTTAAAAGGCATATACATATATATATGTACCATCCCATAAGTAAATATGAAAAAGGCATAAAAACCTGGAATGACCGAAAAACAAAACCACCACCAACCAAAATGCATAAAAAGGAGTCTCAGGGACATTCTCATAGTTCCTGGGTGAGTATAGCAGGTGATCATACCTGCAGAGGTGGATCTGGAGGCCTGCTTTGGCAGACACTTCTTTCTTACATGTTCCTGGTCAAGCCTGTCAAACTGATTTATGTGACTAAATCAACTGTAAGATTGGCAGCATAGTGAGTCTTACAGCTGCATGGCAGACCTGTATAAGTTTTCTGCTGTCTTTTTTGTCATGATTTTGGGTGTTGAAGACCTTACGGGTGTCATGTGTTTTGTTTGTATGATAAGCAGTGGTTTGTCCTGGCCATCATTTCCAGCCCTCACCCCAGGGATGGCCCTGTAACTTCCAGAGTGGGTTTTCAATCACAGACCTCAAGTTTCTTACATTCCAGGCAATTCTGCTGCTTTCCATACCACCTGGTTGTCTTTAAGATCTTCTAAATTGCTGTTGCTAGGTTTTGGGACCTCTTTGGTGTCCTAATCCAGCACTGGTGCCAGTTTACATATAGACTTGATAGGATAGTCATGCCAAATAAATGCTGGTCTGAACAATCTGCCGAAGTCACATTGCTGTTCATAATTTGTAAATGCAATAGGAGAAGACTGTGTTCCTTCTTTTGAAAGCAGGTATTCTCCCCATGTCGGCAGCCCTGGGCTGCTGGTGATACGTCCTACTTGAGGAACCATTTTGGAAATAAATAAAAGGTCTGTGTGTACAGTTTATGGAGCTGGTACTTCTCAAAGGCAAAAATTAGCCACCACATGCTGCTTGAAGCCATTCTGTGTTTGTGGCAAGGCAGTGCAGATGTAGCCAGTCTTTTTTTTTTTTTTTTTTTTTAACCCCCAAGAGAATAATAATTAAGCTTTTGTTGAGGTAGTATGAATGCATTTCACTCTTAGCCTAAGGAAATAAATTATTTCCTCCCTTGTCCTTTTTTAGATACTCATATGCGTAGCACATGCTATGGGGGCATCAGAAAAGGGCTGTGTGTCCGTCCCTTCCCTGGTGCTGTGACAAAGTCTGAATGTTGCTGTGCCAACCCTGACTATGGTTTTGGAGAGCCATGTCATCCCTGCCCTGCTAAAAGCTCAGGTAAAATTTCCTGTTTCTTTGAATAGTGCAGTGAACACACAGACTTAAAAAATGCATTGTTGGGGTTAGGGTGTTCATTTATTTCATGCCTTAAGATGAGAGGTGAACTGAGGACACACGGATGAAGGTGAGTCCCCAAATCAAGTGTGGTCTGTAAGTAGTAATGCTTGAAAGGGAGTAAGCAGAGTTCTCCAGTGAATCTGTACATTTCCTGGTCAAGTCAATCCAGTTCAAAAGAGCAGCCCGTATTATTTCTAGAAATCTGTATTTTATTTTACAAGAATCAGTTCTTCAAGTAAACCTGGGGATTGGTTAAAAAAAATGTTTTTAATACAGAGCTGAGATGATGGGCAGAATTTCCCTTCAGTGTCACTTTCTGAAGCAGCAGAAAGCTGTTTATAATAAAACAAGTAGAACTGTCGTTATGATTGAAAGCAGTAACTTGAGGAGACAGTCATGCCAACACTACAGAGAAATCACCTGGGTGTTCACCTCTTGTCATCTTATCTTGGGTTTGTGTATATGTGGAAGTTCAGGATGGAGTGCTACTTGACAGATTTAGCTGTACTATCTGTAAACGGTTATTTCATGTGAGCATTGGCGTTTCATTAATTGCGCTGTAGAAAAGTTGCTTTGACAAAAATGAGGTGGATTTAGTTCAGGATGAAAGAAGGTGAAACACTGGAAATAACATTTTCTTTTCCCCAACATCTCTGCCTCAACTGGAGTAGCTGAGTTCCATGGCCTGTGCAGCAGTGGGATAGGTATTACAGTCGATGGACGAGGTATGTTGCACATTTTCCTTAATATATATGATTCAAGGTTAAAAAAATACATACTCAGAATTATATTTTTCTATAACATATTAGAGTGGAGTTTTTTGCCGTAAGATGAGTATGTTGATTTTAGTATTTTCATTCTCAAAGTACAATGTTGAAGTGTTGTCTAAAGAAAAGGCTGGGATTAATTCTCTGCAACAGTGGATTTTGCGTGACCCTGAGAAGGAAAAAAAAAAAAATGCACTTTAAAGTTTTGACCTATAATTCCTTTTTTTTTTTTTTTTTAGAATAGGCAAAGGAAAGCTCTCCCTCATTTGGGGAGTGACAGGAGCCACTTGGATTATCTGCAGTTGATTTTCAGTCAGCTAAGATGGTAATAGAGCAGCTTTTCCCTCCAGATCCAGTGTTCACTCATGGACCGTTTCCATGGACAGATTGTTTCTCTGGCAAATTAAAGAGTTGGAAGGGACCTAACCAGGAAAACACATGTCCTTATGAAAAACAGTCCTGGAAGTGACCGCTTTCATTTCGTACTGGGAACTGTAAAGCTCCAGCTCCTCTTTCTAGTACAGAGCCAGGGATTCTAATAAATGGTAGCTGAGCTGAGCCTGAAGAGGGGCAATGCATGCTGCAGCTGCCAGATAAAGTGGAGTGGGTTGAAAAAGCAATAGGGCAATGAAGTGTTGTGATTTATTGCTAGGTATTTATCTGACGAGTTAATAAAGTTACAGCCAAATTAAAGCAGATACTGTACATTTAATTTTTCCAGACGTTTAACTTGTATGACTCTTGTCCTTGTCAGCATTAAAGCTGCTACTTTGTTCAGCAGGAACAGGTTGAGATTGTCTTACCATTTTATTTAATAAAAGCCTACATAACTTTTAAAAATAGTATTATAATAAAAGAAATTCTCTTTCCGTTCAGTACTGTAAAGTATCTGCACAGTTTTTTCTTCACCGCTTAACATTCTGCAAACTTACAAGTAATTTGAAATCCATGGAGTTTATAAATTCCCTCCGTTTAGTTTTCAGTGAATTATGCAGGGTCCATGGAAGAATCTCTAAATATGAGGGAGAAATCATGTCAAATTTCCATAATCTTGTGGTACAAGCAGTATCCTACCATGAGAACTTACGTGCAGTGTGGTTAGGGAGGTTGTATGTTCTTTTGGATACATGGAAAATACAATTTCTCATTAAAACATAAAAGCAGTTGTGCTCTCTACCAACTCATGATAAAGACTCATCTCACAGGGGTTGATGTCTCAATTAAAATCCTTTTTTGTCTGGGTTTCTGGAGGAAGCCCAGTGTTCTCTGTGCATCTTGTACAGCAACATTGCAGCCACTTTTCATGCTGCTACTTCTATCACTGCTTACATCATTTTTTTTTTGCCAGTTCCATTTCCTGAATGGAATACTGATACCACATTCAGTCCCTAATAAAAATTCTGTTGTGTTCCTAGTGCATTCTCATTACCAACAATAAGTGGGAATGCACTTGGTCAGTGAAGCTCTCATTACAGAGGCTTGATTTGTCTTTTAGTTGATACGTAGCTCGTTAATTAGGCTGTGGTCAGTTCCTGCATCCTCACTCCTCTCGATCAGCTTGTGATTAAGAAGCCCAAAACCTTCAGTGTCCATGTGAGAGGAGTCTGGACATAGATGTGGACAGAGATTTTGAAGTTTGTTTCAATAGGAAATGTAACAAGAAGGGCTGAACCTTCTGAAATCACTCATTTGGTATAGGGTTGTAAAATTGTGTGGCTTGTGCCCAAGACTCAAACATGTTTAGTAAGCTACAGAATGCATTTTGCTCAAAAAAACCCCCATAATACTGAAATACTGTGCTAAATCATATTTTCTTATGGAATTTTTAGATGTCCATAGCATTGAGTTTTGTCCAGGAATAGCAGTTTTTTCAAACACATATCTGAGTACACATAAATCATTATCTGCACTATGATTAAAGAGGAAATGCCCTTTATAAAAAGTTGAGCAGTACAGGTTGAAAACAAGCCTTTTTATGAGGTCACAGCAAGGCCATCACCCCTAGTGTTCCTTCCGCAGTTTGGAAAGGGAACTATTTAAAGCAATCAGCTTTCTGTATGGAAAGAAAGAACTTAATATTGAAAACGCCTCTTTTCCTCAGGGACAAAAAAAAAAAATAAATTAATATTAGTCTGTTCCTGTTCTTACAGTTCCTGTGAATATTTTGGAATTTTCTGTATGGGACTGTAAGTTCAGGGAATATATCTCGTTCATCATCCTTTTCTGTCTGAGAAAAATTGTAAATTTCCAAAAAGCTTTATATACTGAATATACCGTGCCATTTACCTGTGCATTACTTCTATATTATGGAAAGTATTTGTGTCAACTAATAATTTTTAACTTCTTGCCTAGATCGCTAAACCACAGGCACTGAGCACACAGGCTATTTTGCATACAGTTATTCTTACAAACACATAGTCCCCCATCAATTTAGGTTGTAAGGGATAACTGGAGGTCATTGAACCTAATCTTCTGCTCAGAGCAGGGGTAACATCAAAGCTGAGTCGTTTCTCAAGGCCTTACCTGGTGAAGTTTGGAAAATCTCCAAGGATGGAGTTGCTGTAGCCCCTCAGGGTAGTTTGCTCTAAGTGCTTAACCACACTCGTGCTGTTTAGTTTAAATATTCCCTGTTGTACCTTGTGACTGTTTTTGTGTGCCTCAGAGAAGAGTCTGGCTGCATCTTCCCTTCAACCATCTATTAAGATCAGGAGTTGCTGTTAAATGCCCCTCTCATATTCCACCTTTCCAGCTGAACAAGTCCAGGTCCCTCAGCCCCTTGTTACACATCAGGCACTGATCCTGCTGGGGGACTTCTGTCCCACTGGCATCTGCTGAGAAAGCAGCACAACCAGCTGGGTGTAGTCCGGGAGACTCTTGGAGCATGGTGAGGCAGGTGATAGTTTAACCCGAGGAGAAGCGTTGCTGGATCTGGTGCTTCCCAGATGAACTAATCAGTGATGCCAAGACTCATGGCAGCCTGCAGTTGTCATGCCCTGGTGGAAGTCGTGATCCTGAGGGGTATGGACCAGGTGAAGAGTAAAGGCCAGCAGCCTGAATTTCATGAGAGTGAGCTTCCAGTTGTTTAAGGAATTAGTGGGTGGGACCCCCCTGGGAACTTGCCCCCAGGGATAAAGGAGCAGAACAGACCTGGCAGCTGTTTAAGGATGTTTTCCAGAGATCACAAGGGCTCTCGATTCCCACATGTGAGAAATCAGGCAAGGAAGGCAGAAGACCAGCATGGCTGAGTAAGGGACCTCCTGATCCAACTAAGTGTAAGAAGGAAATGCACAGTCAGTGGAGCCAGGGAAGAATCATGGGAGGAATTCAGGAAACCTGCCCAGATGCACAGGCATGGGATCAGGAAAGTTAGGGCACGTTGGAGCTGAGTTTGGCATGGAGTGCAAAGAACTTGAGAAGCTTTTCTAGGTACATGAGGAGGCTTCAGGCGTGGGCTCATGTGAACCTCATGAAGTCACCCAAAAACTGGACACAGTGGTCCAGGTTTGGCCTCATAGCATCCATTAAAGCAGAATAATCACTTCTTTCAGCCGTCTGGTTGCACCCACACTCTGAATGACAGTGTCAGCATCCAACGAGTCAGACGTTGTCCACACACGTCTATCAGAGAATCAGGTTGTTCTTGTAACTTGCAGTAATCTGATTACCTTTTGTGTTGTGATGATACAGATATTAATGAGTGTGCCTTGGATCCTGATATTTGCTCCAATGGAGTTTGTGAAAACCTGCGTGGCAGCTATCGCTGTAATTGTAATAGTGGCTACGAGCCTGATCCTTCAGGAATTAATTGTGTGGGTAAGTTGTTTGATGTCGTATTGTTATTGAATTATTTATCACTATATGGTTCCTAATTCGCCTTGACAGAACTCGGGTTTCAAGACATAACTTGTTAAAGCTGCTGTGAAAATGCAAAAAGTCTGTAATGAAACTGCTCCTCTCAGTCGCTGCATAGTTATTATTCTTACTAGTCTATTATCCTGTTGTTTGGTGGGCAAATACTACATTTTCGGAAGTATAAGCTGGAGATACTGCAGGTTAGAAATTAATTTTCTCAAGAGCATGGATCAGTTTTTGTTACATTTTAATGCATAACATTTGTCAAGACCACCTAAAATGCGTCCCTTTCAAAGCTGATGATTTGTCAAGAGCTGAAGCTCATGATTTTGCATAATAAAATGCAACAGATGGGTTTTGTTACCATAATGAATGATAACTGGTGGTCTGTGTATACAGGCCCTGCAGGGTGTAATAATTCATTGTATCCCCAAGTTACACAGGTACAGCAGAATGGATTGCTGCACATTTAGTCCTCTGATTTCTGAAAGCTCAAGCTCATGAAGGAGGCAGCAACCCAACTCTTAGGTTTCCATAAATTGTCCCTGGGCAGAGGGCTCAAGTGTAACAACTTTTGTTTTATTTGTCAGAATTTCAAGTTGCCATTATACAGGAATGATCCACTTCAGAAACTTGTAATTGTCATTTGTGGTTTGGTTTGGTTTGGTTTTATACCAGACTCTTGTTGAAGTATCTAAGTGCATTTTCTGCAGGTGTTTAGGAATACCTGACAGAAAGTACCCACTATATGTTTCACACTTTCTAATTAATTTTATTACTCATGGTCATACATGAAATCCAGTGGTTTTTTTTTTCCTCTTTTTG
>JAWWEU010000091.1:5671524-5689851 GCA_035583155.1 Acropternis orthonyx
CCAGAAAATGAGAAAACCCCCACCAACCAACAAAATACAACAAAAAAACCCCAAAAAGCTTATTAGCATTTTTGGTTTCTGTGCTTGATGGGAAATAGCAGACTCGAACTAATGTCCACTCCAGACTCTGTACTTAATGCTCACAGACCAAGAATAAGAGAATAAGGGAAAAGAAACCTTTGGACACCGGTTTAAATGTGCTATTCATAATTCCATTGCTTGAACTGGAACGTGCTAAGACAGGAAAGAATTCAAAAACACCAGAGAGGCCCCAGTGTACAATATTCCCTCGCACTGTCTCTCCCTGTTAGAACCTGCATTCTGAACTGAAATTGATCTGAATGATTCCTTTCCAGATGTCAACGAGTGCTCGTTGAGTGACACTCTCTGCAGAAATGGCAAGTGTGTGAACATGGTTGGGACATACCAGTGTTCCTGCAACTCTGGGTACCAGCCCACTCCTGACAGACAGGGCTGCAGAGGCAAGTGTGGAGCACCTTCACATGCGAGGCTGTGCTTCAGCATTTATTATTTCATCTGTCCTTGTTTTTATCTAATTTCATACCTTCCTTTTGAACCTGAGCAGGGCTGTCTTCTCATCTGTTATTAGGCTTACCATGAACTATCATGGACTTAGAAATATAAAGAAGGTATGAAAAGATGGTTGCTGTACTCAGCTCTGCAGAATACTTCAAGAAAAATTATACTTTTGGTTCTACTCCATTAAAATCAGAGGCTTGACATAACAACAGAAAGTATTGATAGATTTCTTGATCAAGCAAGAACAGCCCCATGTTGATAGTTTCTCCTTTCACGTTTTCTCCTTATCATATACACCTCTTAAGTCCTTCACCGTAATAATACTGAATTACAAATTGCCCTCACATCCTCTTGTGAAGAACAGAAGTCCTGAGAGTCTTTTATATTTGCTGGTTATGTTAATTTATTTTTTTTATTATTTAAGGAAACCTAGCCTTCTCAGGGTTTTTCTTTCTCTCCTTTTGACCCCTTGGGTTTTTCACTGTGGTTTTTTTTTTTTCTTTTACATCCATAACAACACACAGGAGCAAAAGCCACTTGCTCTCACAGGTGAAAATGCAGTTGAAATGGAGATAAATGAAGAAAATGTAAATCAGAGACAGGAGACTGAGAGTGAAAATTCAGAGTAAAATCACTGATAAACTGTTTCATCTGCTAATTGAACTGTCAAAAGCAGGTGATTTTTCCTTACAAAAGCAGACTTACTGCTACTGGTGTTGCTTTCCCAGATATTGATGAATGTATGATAATGAATGGAGGCTGTGACACCCACTGCACCAACTCAGAGGGCAGCTATGAGTGTAGCTGCAGCGATGGCTACACTCTAATGCCAGATGTCAGGACATGTGCAGGTATGTTTGAACACCCTAAAAGTTCCACCCTTCTGTCTTTCACCCACATCAAAGTGGTGTTCCAGCCCATCCGTGCCAGAGTGACAGAATTACTGTTGGCTTTTCACCCCCCTCCCCAGATATCGATGAATGTGAAAACAATCCAGACATCTGTGATGGTGGGCAGTGTACTAATATTCCAGGGGAATATCGCTGTCTCTGCTATGATGGATTTATGGCTTCTCTAGACATGAAAACTTGCGTTGGTAAGTGGCTGTATGCACCAGATTCAATGCAAGTCTAAAAGCTGTGCAGCTTATATTTTAAGCTGTTTTGCTAAATGCTCGAAAGTGGGTATTGAAAACTATGTATATTATAAAAAAAATAATCTCTGTCTTTCTTGCCTATTGCTGTAGGTGTCAGGTAGGGTAGAAGAAAAATTGGGAATTACTTAAAGATGAATCAAGTCATATAGTTGCAAAAAAAAAAAAAATGGCAGTAATTTCATTACAGTGGTGTGATTCCCCTAGAATATCTCTTTAGAAGGGATTGGTTGAGTGACCCAGAAAGGCAATCAGTTTACTTCATAAAATTCTTCTTTGGAAGAAACTTACTATGATCAAGAACATGTTTTTTAATAATGCTTTTGAATGACTCTTATAAGAAGAAATTTGCTTCATAGTCGTTTCACTAACATTCTAAACAAATTTGTAAATGCAGTTTTATTTGGACTACACATTTATCCTGACTTGTTTTTTGGGAACTTAAGGAATACTGATTCTTAATGAAATATGATTATGATAAGGTTATGATTAAGATAAAAAAATGCCACATGTAGTATAAGTGCTACTGATAATTTACCCTGAATTAAAAGTATTCCAAAAAGACAAAGTATGCTGCTAAATTACAGTCATGTTCAAGTAATAATTACTTTATGTGCACTTACAGATGTGAATGAATGTGATTTGAATTCCAACATCTGTATGTTTGGAGAGTGTGAGAACACTAAAGGCTCCTTCATTTGTCACTGTCAAGTTGGATACGCAGTCAAGAAAGGAACCACAGGATGCACAGGTAAAGCAGATTTTCGGTGTTTTTGTCCTGATGTGCACTTATCTTGGTTGGCTTTCGGGTAAAATAAGTGCCCAAGTGTTCACACACGAGTGAGAGATTGGTATCTGCACATAACAGTGTTTAAATCGGTTACCATTTATCCAGAGTTTTAAATGGAGCATTCCTTGACCAGTATCCATGCAAGAGGCCCCTCACATAACTAATTTTAAAGGCCATGCTTTCGTCAGTATGGACTGTGCGAACAAACCTGCTGCAGAACATACCTTGGGTGGGCACAGCTGCATTTGTGTTAGAAGGACTTTATCAGTATTCATTTGTCACCTGCATTTGAAGTATGAGCTTGTCTGTCAACTCAAGCTGCAGGAAATGGCCGCGTGAGCCTTAAGAACAGGTCAAAAGGGAAAAGAAAAGTAAACAAAAAGAATAGGAAAAAAAGATTATGTGAAAGGGAAAGTGTATGCCAACCTTCAGCCCCATGCCAGCAAATTTTAAAGGACGGTAGTCACTCATAGTCACTCCTGTGATGCTTAAGTAGTACCTTGTCGTTTGCAAGCTGGATCTGCTCTGTTCAGGGATGTAATTTGCTGTTTAAGAGTTTGTCCTATGATTGCTGAAATCCTGGACTGATCATTTTTATACCTGAAACATGCCTTTGCTCCCAAAGGTCTCATCCCATTTTTAGACATGAAAAGATCAGCATATTTAATATTTCTGGAGTACAGCTTTAATTTCAAACTGAAAAGCAGTGGTAAGAAAGCAGACTAAATGTCATGTTTGCAAGCCAAGGACAGAAATAAAATACAATTGTCACTGGTTTTTAGTAATATGGAATACGAAGTAACTTGCTTGAATTATTCTGTGGTCTCAAAGATTTGTTTTTTAAAGGACTGCAAACCTGCATAGTGGAAATAATAACCTGTAAAAGGAACAGGATGTATAATGTTCTGGTGCTCCTGATGTAAATGCTAGTAGTTTATTTTGTGTTTGTAGATGTGAACGAGTGTGAAATTGGTGCTCACAACTGTGACACCCATGCCTCGTGTGTCAATGTACCAGGAAGTTTTAAATGTGGTTGCAGAGAAGGATGGGTTGGAAATGGCGTTAAGTGCATTGGTAAGTATTCAGGGAATAAACCTTTTCTCTCTCTTGTATTTATTTTTGTTTTCTTACTCTTCTTCCCCTGAAAGCATGTAATTGACTGTGTGATTGCTCCATTAGGAACAAAGAATGGTTCTTCTGCCTGATGTACTCTGGGTGGATGGGTATGAAAGATTCTTACGTGGTCTGGTTTTGTCTCAGAAGCTTCACTCTGTGTAACTGCGCATTTTACAAAGTTTACATGCAACCGCTAGAATGTGCAAAATAAGTTAAAAAAACCCAATGAGTAATTAAATGGACTTTGCTTTGTAATTTCCTCTCAGTAAGATACTATTTCTGTTATTTACAACTGTTTTATGCAAATATCCTGTGGTATATGTAGTTTGTAGGTCATTATATAAACAAGATTGGACCTGAGGGGTGGGAAACTTGATTCTACTTTTGCTGGGCTTCAAGAGTTGTGTGTGTCCACTTGGCTTCACATTCTGGTTTGGTGGGTAAAAGACTGTAATATTAACTTGTCTTTTCAAAAACTTTTGGGAACTTAGTTTAGGAATCAGGCTTTATTGATGTAATTTGTGGAAGAAGCACCATATTATGAGATTTTACTGCAGGCCAGATTTTCTAAGCTTTTTAAGCCATATGTGAGAAAAAGGAAAGTCCCCTGGTCTTTATTATCACCAATTAATTAAAAATATGAGGTTCTATTTCTTTTAAATTTATTATTATTTTAAAAGTCTCAGTTGAAGGAGAAAATGTTAAGGAGTTTTTCTGGCAGCACCCTCATGTCCAGAAAGAGCTCCTGGGTATAGAGTGTTATTCCAGGAGACCGCTGGAAGGCAGGTGAGGAGGGACTGATACCCCACAGCAGTGGCTAGTGCGACTCATGTCGTGGACCCACAGGGCCGTTCCCATCAAACATGGCCTTGAGGGAAAATCTCTTCTTTTTTCTTTTTTTTTTTTTCTTTCCCGCTTGTCTTTCATCTTTCTTCTTTTTTTCTTTTTCCCTTTTCCTTTTTTTTTATTTCTTCTTTTTCCTCTTTTCTTTTTTTTTTCTCCATCCAAGTTGACATCACAGTGCGTTCTCATGGGGTAACTTTGGTTTCTTCAGTTGCTTGAGGAGACTTTCTAGATATGTAGCAGATTCTTACCTCACTGCATTTCTTTGGTTTATTGGTTTTTTTTTTTCACTAATTTTGAATTCAAGTTCTCTAGCAGGATGTTAACATCCATGCTGAATTCCAGCTGTTGCTTGAAAATACTTCTCCCAGTCCCGTGTGTTTTAATTTCAAGGAATAAGTATTAAATCACTTTTCTCAACCCTATATCATCTGGTGAGAACTGTGTGTATTTATGGTGACATAAATCATGCTTGCAGTTGTGCTGGTTAGCTTGACAGGCTAATTGTGAGCTGATTACACACACTGATTGCTGTGTTGTTGCACTTTTTGAACCCTGATGTGCAGATCTGGATGAATGTTCCAATGGGACCCAGCAGTGCAGCGTGGACGCTCAGTGTGTGAACACCCCGGGCTCCTACCACTGTTCCTGTGCCCAGGGCTTCACTGGGGATGGATTTACTTGCTCTGGTAAGAGGTTTTGTGAAAGCTGGCTTGTCTGTGACTGTTCTCTTTTGCGGAACCTCTGCGGGTTAGATCAGAGCCCAGAGTGTGGGGCAGTAAGCGTGAAAGTGTCCTTTAAGATCAGAATTCTTCCCACCTGCATAAGAAATGCTAACAAAGGCACATGATTTTCTTTTGATTTGCTGGATGAAGTTCCTGTTTGCTGCTTCCTCCTCCTCATCTCCATATGACAATTATTTTGAAGGTGCATGTGCTGCCTGCAGCAACAGGCTCTAGTCAAGAACACAAAGTGCCAGCTCCCTGTTAGAGTTCCTGTCTTGTAGGTCACATCTGGCTCTGGCATCACCTGTTTTCCCCTCTCTATATTAGCTGAACAGGATTTTGTCATTAACATAGACCTCTTTAAAAAAAAAAAAAAAAATTGAAAAATACCAGCCGTCATCTCTGCCTTTAAATTTGTTGACAAATGCTCTCTATTAAGAATGACCATTGCTTGTCACACAAGTGAGTGACTCAAAATTAGCTGACATGTAAAGGGCTATATAAAGGGTAAAGATTTTACGTGAAACATTAATTATAATGTGTTGTGTTAATGTGGTTTTATCACTTACAGAGTGGAGATGCAATACTGTCTCTGCTCATGACTTCTAAACACACCCTCTCTGTGGTCAGCAGATTTGAAGGGTTGAAGGAATGTATCCTAATGGTAGTAAGATACCTAGAAACTAATGTGAACACCCTCATTATTAGCTAACTGCCTATTTTTAAATAAAAACGATTTTAAACCTTAAAAAGAAAGTCTTCTGATTTGTATTGCAAGGTTTTTTGAGAATAATACTACTAAGAAATACTATTAATTGATTTTGTGTTTCAAGTTTGTGGCTACTGATCATGAACTCTTGTCCTTATACTTAGCTCACATCTTCTGGAGTTTTTCAAAAATCAGATGTAATACCAAGGCTTGTGGCTAATAAAATGAAGAAAACATTTTAATTTTTTTTTTTAATAATCATAACCATATCTGACACAATTATGAGTCAGTGCCTTCCTTTTGTAGATCATTTGGGGCATGCTAGGGGAATCCCCAGTAATGTGCAAACAGTACTTGCAGTGTTCATAATCCTCGAATAATATTTTCTAAAATTAGTATGAAAATAATTTGCGGTGTGTGACTCAGTTAGGAAAATTTGCCTTTTAAATGGCTTTTTGGTTTTTTTTATGTCAGAATAACACAAATATACAATAGGAGACAAAGTTTTGACTTTAACCAAAGTATTCAGCTGTTCTGTCAGAGCTAGTAGTACTGACTCTGAAAAGCTTGCATCATTAAAAAAACCTCAGCTATATCTGTTAGTGAAAAGGTGAAAGGGATAATTTGGGAAATGACACGTTTGCCTTTTTTGCATTCTTCTAATTTACTTCAACGTGTAAACGTTCTGTTTTATAGTTCCAGTGCTCAGCAGCACTTTTGTTCCGTGAACATCAGGATATTTTTATGTTTCTCTTTGCTGGTGAAACGTGTGATCTCAGAGAGAGCTTTTCTGCCTCCCACAGATGTTGACGAGTGCGCAGAAAATGTGGATCTGTGTGAGAATGGGCAGTGTCTGAACGCCCCCGGCGCCTACAGCTGTGAGTGCGAGATGGGGTTCACTCCTGCCTCAGACAGCAGGTCCTGCCAAGGTGAGCTGCTCGTAGTTTTGAGTTTGTTCTCTGAGGAAAGAACAAGCAGTGCTGGAAGTACCCGAGCCTGGAAGCAGAAAAATCACGTCATTTCTTCAAGCAAGGATAATTGTGCAATGTCAATTATTATGCTGAAGGTTGCTTTCACCTCTTGTTGAAGTTTTCCTGGCCTTTGTCTCACTTCTTTCGTTGTTGTTTTTTTTTTTTCTTTTTTAATTCATTCTCTTCTATTTGTTACTGTTGAGTGATGTGTGGAAAATCCTGTGTTCACCACTGTGTTTCTTTCAGTGTGTTTACACAGAAGACACAAAGTGCATTAAGTGACCTCATTTTAAAATAAATGTTTTCGTGTTATAGTAGACAAATCACTATATTGGACAAATTTGTAACAATCCTTAAAACACACTGGAGATTTTCTATCATCACCTTTGCACCCTCAGTATTGTACCAGGTCATGTGAGGTTCAAAAGGAATTAGTCTGTCCAGTCCAGTGCAGCTTCTATTCCCTATTATGTTCTTACACCATTTTTCTTGTTCTTTAATACAAGAATCAATACAATCATTGAAAACATTTTTATCTGGTGCTCCAAAACTTTTAACTTGTTTCATATTTGATGGCAGAAACCACATCACATCTTAGGAAATTAGGATTCTTGATGAGACATGAAAAAACAGATTCTAAAATTAGTCTCTAAGATCCAGTCCATAACATGGCACGTGTTGTAGCATTTAGGTGGGCATGTATGAATCAGACTTTAGAATAATTTCAGGTACTTCTGAAGAATTACCTGCACCTCTGTGTAGTCAGATCTGGTAATTGTTACCAGGTATTGTCGGTCATTTTCACTGAATTTCTTGGTGCAGCTCAGTTGTATTACAGTCATGCCACTGTTCTAATAAAAATCTCCTGATACATCCAAGCTACTCCAGCCAGCCAATGTTTTGAAAAACGTGTAATTCTTATTTTTGGGACAGTGTGTATCACCAGCAACCTAAGAATTTCAGAGAAGGGCTTGGTGTATTACTGAAATAAATGTTGTACAACAGAAATCTGAAAGCATTCCATTGATTAAATTGTGTTGTTGGAGTACTAAAGGTCTGGGTGTTGAATACTTAAAAGAAGTTATCTTTTTCTTTTGTTCATTTCAAAGTTGATGTATTAACTGGTTCTGTGATAAGGAGAGTCCTTGGCTGATTTCTACAGTCAAGGGGCAAAATCCAAAACGTGGATTTCGTACAGTAATTCTAATAGAAACAATTAATCCACTTTCACTAGAAGTCCCTTGAGAATTCAGTACATCAGCTTCTCAGTGGCCTGATTGGGAGGGCACTCCATGGCTGTACTCCGAGGTAGTTAGAAACCTCCCATTAATTTCCAGGTTAAATTTACTCAGGATTTTGGAGTACTAGGCATTCATTTCCCCTTAAAAATTTTATCTCCCAAATTCCCCTCCAGAGTTAACCCTTCTCATATGTTCCTTGAAAGAGGCATTATATCACTTCTCAACCTTGGTGAGCCAGCCAAGGTCTAAGTATGTATTTTATTACTCTAATCATTTTAATACCCTGTTTTTACATCTTGTGCAATTTCACTGTGTCGTTCTTGAGCAGAGCACTGTGTTCGGAATTTCAAACGAAGATTTAGTTGTGCCTTCTAGAAGGGTATTAACTCTTCCCACTTCCCTGTCTGTGCAAAAAATAATCCACTAATACGTGCTAGAATTGCATTTGCCTTTCCCACAGCTGCTTTGTTGAAAACTCTTGCTATCAGAACATGCAGGGGGTTTTCCCTCTTGTCTGGTTTACCTTCAACTCAGAAATCTTTTGCAGTTGGTTCCTAAAACCGTAACTTCGTACTCCGTGCTCTCAATATTTAACTCTTTTTGTGCTGCTGTCATTGACAGAATCATCTGATTTTCTGTCAGTGTGTTCCAGCTTGATTTCATCTTCAGTTTAGGTGAGCACACAGGCAGTCCTTTATATGCATTTCAGCCCATCTTTATGTAGTTACTCTCTAACCGGCTTAATGGGGGATGGAGAAAATCACAGATAATCCTTATATTGCTTTTCCCTGTATTCTTTCTCCAAGGAGTTATAAGTAAATGTTGATGACTGCACCCCCTCTTTCTTCTTAGCACACTTTTGGGTGGTATTTTGGAAATCTTGCTTGCCATTAGTAAGAAATGCTGCAGACTGTGAGCTGGGAAATGACTGATACGTTTGCATGGTGTTACACTCTGTTCAGTTTAATGCACAGCCTGAAAGGAGCTTTACTGGCTCTTTGACTCAGCTTTCACTGTGAGTCCTGAGAGCTCAGTTCTGCTGAATTTACTTCACTCCAGCTAAAACAGGAATAAGCAACAAACAAGCAGCTTAATGGAGAATGCTTCAAAAATTAAAATTGTGTGTAGTATTCTGCATAAAACCAAAAATACTGTTTTGAAAATATTTTATATGTGTCTTCATTAGCTTTTAGTATTATGACACACTATAATAGTAATGATGATAAAAACAATAATAGCCATAATAAAAACTATAATATTATTATAAAAATAATTATTATAATAATTACAATTATTATAATAATAATGGTAATGATGTAATGGTATGTAACTTTCTGTTCTTAATATATTCCTTCAGATACCGATGAATGCTCATTCCAGAATATATGTGTGTTTGGTACCTGTAATAATCTACCAGGAATGTTTCATTGTATCTGTGATGATGGCTATGAACTAGATCGAACAGGGGGAAACTGCACAGGTATGTCACTTCTTTTCAGAAATACGTCAACCAAAAGGATGGCTCCTTAAATATGCTGCTGTGCAAGGGTTGTTCTTAAACGTTTGGTGAATTACTAGTTGTTCTTTTCTTCAATTTCGGCTAAAATCCACTTGCATTTGAAATTTTCCTGCTGATTTTGTCTTAGAAAGTAGAATTATTCTTCTTTTCTGTCCAAAGAGCAGATTCATGAATGCAACTTTCCTATTTTAGATATTGATGAATGTGCCGATCCCATTAATTGTGTCAATGGTCTTTGTGTAAATACTCCTGGAAGGTATGAGTGTAATTGCCCTCCAGATTTCCAGCTGAATCCCACTGGAGTGGGTTGTGTGGGTAAGTAAAAACTACTTGATATATCACTTTAGAAGTCACAGCCAAGGTGGCTGCTTTGATGGGAACAAGGGTGGGAAGATGGAACAATAATACTTGCACGTGGTGCATATCCTGTTAGGTTAGTTATTCCTGTTATGTTAGGATTATAGTGATGGAGTTAAAATAGTAGACTCATTAATGTTGTTTGTAAGTTTCTTTAAAGTACACATTTCCAGAAACTGTTGAAGCATATATTAAAACATAAAATGCCCATATTCTGCTAGAGAATTGCAGGCTCTGCCTCCATTCTGGGGTCTGTTGTCTCCCTTTGTGCTTTATGGGCCTGAGTTCTTGCACTGAAGCCTCTGCCTCAAGAAGGAGTCACAGTCAGAGTCACAATAGCCTAGTCACACTCAGAATATGCCAAATAAATACTGACAGAAAACTCAAGCAAGGCTTCTGATATTTTCTGGAGTGAAAGACTGTGAGGAGTATATGGGAGACACTAGATTATGGTGAGACTTTGGAAGACATGCAATTTTTAACTCGTATCTGGGTACTTAAGGACCTGAAAATGACCCCATTTTCCCTGCTGTCTCTCAACATCAATAACTGTCAGGGTACAGGAGTGTTTTGGGCTTCCAGTGACTTCAGAAGCACGGTATTACCAGAGTTCCTCCTCCTAGATGTGAAATGTTGAAACGAACGAATGCCTGTGGTGTGCAGCTGTATGGTATGTGCTTTGCCCGTAGATAACCGTGTTGGCAGCTGCTACCTGAAGCACGGACCCAGAGGGGACGGGAGCCTGTCCTGCAACACTGAAATTGGGGTCGGAGTCAGTCGCTCCTCATGCTGCTGCTCCCTGGGAAAGGCGTGGGGGAACCCCTGTGAGATGTGTCCCCCTGTGAACAGCAGTAAGGAAATGCTCTCCTGTTCTCCCCTCCCCGCCCCCTTATTTTCAGGACAGTAACTAGGGATGGGAAAAGCATCTGAGATCTTTTTGTTGTGCTGCTATACATTTGTCGTCCAGGAAGCTTACTTGCTTCGTAAGGCAGCATTCTGGCACAATTACAAAAGGCATTCTCCCTGCCACTGTCAGAGGGGTGATGCAGAGGTGTGGACCTGAGTGTCAGAGAACCTGACTTTCAGTCTTCTGTGAATGACTCGCTGCCTGTTCTCACAGTAATAAATCAGTGGTAACTTTAGAAGGAAGGCGTTTCCAATTGGATCAGGCCCATATATTTTGGGGAGTTTTGGGCACTTAATTTCATTTTGCTTTTCTCCCATTAAGAAACAAACAAACAAACAAACAAACTTGCAGATATGCTTATGTGTCTTAAGAATGAAGTGGGTTGCATACATCTACTGTGAACTTGTGCTCAGCAGTTCCATGCTGGTAGGGAAATAAATTAATAATGCTTAGGACTCAAATCATGGCTTTAATTTGGAGACCTGCAGTTCTCAAAGCAGAGTGTTGGTGACTGTTATGTGTCTGTGCCTGAGTCACTCTTGAGTACTTTGAAGCCTGTTACCCAGTGATAGTTACTAGCTTTGTAGAGCTTTGAAGTTCTTTAAGTGAATAATGCAACAGAAATGTCAAGCATGTGGTCCTTAACAGCCTCATAGTAGCATGAATTCCAAGTTTAACACATATTATTATCAAAGGTATACTGACATTTCATATTAAACAACTAGTCAAAACAGAAAGTGCATGCCTTTGTAAAGACACAGAGTGGAGAAATCAACGTTGTGCCTCCTAAAGAATATCTGAGGTTGTGGTAATAAAGCAGAGCTCTTAATCTTACCTTGTTTTTCTGTTTATCGAACAGACTTGCTTTATTTGCTGTGAGTGGGTCAAAAAGTAAAAAACCAGTGAGTGTAGGAAAAAAACACTCATTAAAAACACAAGGGGAGTTTTATGTCTCAGATCTTAAAATTTTATTTTTTATAGGACTGACATGTTCTTTTGTTATACTTTATTTCAGCAGAGTATAATACTCTGTGTCCAGGTGGAGAAGGATTCCGGCCAAATCCCATCACTATTATTTTAGAAGGTGAGTTTCTCATAAATGGCTGTGATGGCTGGTATTAAAAAGAAAATATTTTAAAAAGTGTCGTCTTTGGAGAGATGTATACAGAAACTGCATTTTTCAGAAATCATTACATTCAGTGCAAAGGAAAAACCGCTGACTGTGAATTGGATGTCAACACGATGAAAAGTCATACTGTAACAAAATATTGAAGTCCAACACCATTTCAGCCGGAAAATAACCCGGTGCATACCTTTTGTGTGCCTCCTTTCTTGAATTGGACTTCAAAATTGGATCCTGAAGGATAAGTCTTTTATGAAAACTACGGTTTATCAGTGAAGGTGTAAGTTTCAGGA
Organism: Acropternis orthonyx; assembly: GCA_035583155.1. Classification (NCBI taxonomy): domain Eukaryota; kingdom Metazoa; phylum Chordata; class Aves; order Passeriformes; family Rhinocryptidae; genus Acropternis; species Acropternis orthonyx. Next base: position 5,683,812 of record JAWWEU010000091.1, read on the forward strand.
AATACTCTTCAGACAAAGAAAACTCTGGTTCCAATAAATGGGCAGGAATGAGGAATTAGATGCCAAATAGAGAAGAAAAAAAAATATCCATGTGACAGTTAAAAGCTACTACTTGGTAAAATTTCAGGGTAGTACTTAAAATCTCTGGTTTCTTTTCATTCTGGAATGAAAATACAGTGAGTTTTGTTCTTCATTTTCAGACATTGATGAATGTCAGGAGCTGCCAGGTCTCTGCCAAGGTGGAAATTGCATCAATACTTTCGGCAGCTTCCAGTGTGAATGTCCAAAAGGCTACTACCTCAGCGAAGAGACGAGAATCTGTGAAGGTTGAGTCCCTTGAAGCCTCTTTCTCTGTCACAGTGCAGTAGGAAAACCACTAATTTTTAGCTTTAAATCCCTGAGTGGATTTGGTATTATGGTAACCCACACCCTTACCTAAAATATTCCCTACGGTCATTATCTTTGGCACCGTTCATATGATTGGAATAAAACTTGAAATTCAAAGTTTGAATATACTAATGTTTATTCCTACATGTTAGACCTCAGGTATGTGTAGTCAGTAAACTAAGGTGGTTCTTAAGGACTTCTGGCTTCTCACTTCAACACCTTGAATCTCCTGCTAGTTTCACTAGAAGTTTAATTTACTCAATGTGAAATAAAGGTAATAGTGGTTTTCCTTTTGTGTTTAAGATTTTTCATAACTGTTAGAATTAAAAATCGTAAATAGACCCAAAGGTGTAAAGAATCTTTCATGGATTCTCCTAGTTTGAATTGTTGTAAGTAATTTTCCCCTTCTCCATTCGATTTGTAAGGGAAAAAAGAAACAACCCATGCCTCCTTTTCAAGAGAGCCTGTGAATCCTGAGGCTTTGCTAAATTTGGATGAAGAACCAAACTGCATTTGATATTGAAATTGTGTGGCCAAAAAAGGTTTACACCCGAAATACCTTAAATAAGAAAATCCAAAAATAAAGCAGCAAGATTATCCAGCTTTCCTATTATAAAGAGTATCTAAAAGGCCCTTTCTCAGTGGAGTAATGAACATGTTAATAGAACTGAAAAGTGACTAACCCTCCTGTGTGAAGAGGGTGTGTCTTTTCATTTTTTTTCTGAAATTTGTGAGGCTCAAGTTGCTCTAATTTCAATGGTAAATTAAGAACTTTGAATTGGAGAGCGAAGGCTAGACTAGAGACTAAAACTACTGCTCTTCAGCAGCTGTTGCAATAGCTGCTTACCCCAGATCAGAGCTGTGCTTTCCACACTCACCTTTAAATAAAGCATTTTTGTTATCTTAGCATGGTTTATTGACTCATGTTTCTCAGAAATTTTTACTATGACTTAGACCTCTTTTCCCTTGTTAACTGTAGTGTTTTTGCTTGGCCTCTAGATATTGATGAGTGTGTTGCACATCCTGGTGTCTGTGGTCCTGGCACCTGCTACAATACCTTGGGGAACTACACCTGCATTTGCCCACCCGAATATATGCAGGTGAACGGAGGACATAACTGCATGGGTATGCAAAATGTCATCTTTACTAGAACTGTCTGAATATCACACTCTTTTGGGGCCAGGCTGTGCTTCAGTTTGCTCAGCTGAGGCCAGTTCTGAAGCTGTGTGTTGATGTGGACTGTCTTTAACTCCCAGTTAATGTCATGGAGCCGGGAAATAGATCCCAGGGATTGGCATGCAGAACTCCAGTGCTCTTATTCCATAAAGAGAACTCACTATTCCCTGGTTTATTTTCACTAGTCATTTCCAAACAGTAGGGATTTTCTATACCAGTGGGTCTCATGAGCATCTACAATGTGTTTGTGGTTTCTTGGGAGTTTTCCTTTTTCCCTTTGGTGTCTTCGAAAACTGAAAATACGTCCAGTTTCAGGTAAGTCTAGAACAATGACCTTAGATAACCTCAATCCTTAAGTAATTTTTAAATGCATGTGTTTATGTTGCCTTCAGAAGCCAGAGTTAATGAACCATTCTCTTGTTTGGTGGGGGGGTTGGTATTTATTTATAAAGTCAGACTGTTGGTTACTTCACAAGTGGTTCTTCTCTCACATCTAGACATGAGGAAAAGCTTTTGCTACAGAAGCTACAATGGCACCTCCTGTGAGAATGAGCTGCCCTTCAATGTCACCAAAAGGATGTGTTGCTGCACGTACAATGTTGGGAAAGCCTGGAACAAACCCTGTGAACCATGTCCAACTCCAGGGACAGGTAAAATCTGCTTTAATCCTACTGTCTTGTTACTTTGTTTGCTTATTTGCTTCTTTGTCCTATTACCTAAAGTTAACATTTTGGCCCCAAAAAATTCTCAGTGTAATCCCAAAGGGGACTGACAATACCCTGTCTTGACTATTTCTTGGTGTGCTAAACAAAAATAAGTGTTTCCTCTGTATTTTTTCCACTCCATATTGAGTGACGCAGCTTGAATAGTGTGAAGGCATCAGTCATTCCTCCTGGATGAACAATTCAGAGGTCTAGTGTGGACATAGAATAATTTTCAGTTATTTAGATTTATGCCAGAGTTCAGTGTTTTGTAGGTAAGAACAACCAGGGAGGCACAGCAGGCATAAGCAAGTTTTCTGAACCTGTGATTTCAGAACTCCCAGCTCCAAAGCTCTCAGTTTGAGGTTTCTGGAAAACCAGTCATCAGGCAGTAATTCTGGGGTGGAAGATGCTGGCTGACAAGAGATGCCTCCAGTCTAGTCTTTCTCCCAGGATAATTATTTTAGGAGGGTATAATTTAGTTCGTGATAATTAGAGATACTTTTATCCTGGTGGTTTGGTCTGCCAGAACAACAAGACTGCATTTCATTACTGAGTTTTTCGTCTTTCCAGATTTTTCAGTTGTGTCTCACATCTGAGCTTGATCTTCTTGGTTGCTTTTACATTTCCTCTGTTGAAAATGAATGAACATGTGAAAGCTCAATAAGCAGGGCAGTGTGATGGGAAGTAAAAAATACTTTTCTATAAAAGAAAGTGAAAATAATAAAGAGTTCATTTTCAGCTAGTCTTTATGGAGTTCAGTGCCTGGAATAAAACACCCATGAAAGCTTAACTCAGAAAAATTCATTGGTGGGAGAATCACCAACTTGGAAACCTGACATTCACTAAAAGATTCTTTAAATTTGAAAAAAAAAGAGAAAAGATGCCTAGCTAAAACTGAAAAACTCAGGGGCAAACACATTTTATTCTTTAGTTGACTTGCCCCAAGTTTGCTGCCACTAAACCCATAACTCTGGTGCTACATCATTCATGATATTAATGTAAAGGATGCATTATTTTCATTCCAACTGGTTTATCCTGGTGGCATAAGGGAAACAGCAGGTAATCTAAGACATTTTAATTTTTTAAAATTTAAAATTTACTCACAGGCAGTAATGAGGCTGAAAAGAGGACTAAAAATAATAGAAAACAGGTTCTTCTTCTTCTTTCTTAAATAGGAGGAGGGAGCAGTCAGGAATGGGAGATGGAATTATGCTTGAGAGAGGAAATTTATGTTTGCTATCAGAGAGAGCTCATAAAATTCTTTCCCACAGCCATTTATCTCAGTACCATAAAATTGTCATCATGGTGACAACATGATGGGAAAAATGCAGCAAACTCCTAGCAGGGATTCATGCAATTAATATTCTTGGGTGGAATAAAGAATTCTGCTTTTAAACTGGTGAGACTGAAATTCTCAATAACTTCGGCAGCTTTTAATGATTTGTTAAAACAAAAGCTGCCTGTTACTGTGCAAGCAGCTGTGGGGTTGAAATATTTCAATATTGCCTTCTTAGCTCTTCTAAATGCCTTTACTGTACTTGCAGAAGTGGTTGAACCTTTTTCACCAAGAAGGGATCAAACACAGATTCCAAGTGTAAATGGTTGAATAGCTGTGCTTATGTCCTGCAATCAATTGTTTTCAAATCTGGGCAGGGGTTACAGATCACAGGCAGGGGTTGTGATACACTGACCTTAACCAGAGTGCCAGACTGAGCCCAGTAGCTCATTAAGAGAATTATTCTGCTCTGATGAGGATTGTGTTGTCCCTCTAAATGAACCTCACATGCCAATGCATTTGACTTTTCCCCTGGGTGAAAGGAAATTTATGTTTTTATTTCTGCTTAGCAATCAGTCTCTGTTGGATGACTTTAGGTGGTAAAGACTGTCTTGGTTTTACACGTTATGCAGATCACAACCACTAGCATACTAACTGGGTTTTGTTTGTTTTTTAACCAAAGAAGAGTAGAAAAATGCTTCACTACTAAGAGGTAATGAAGAATTTACAGGACTCTTAAATGGTTTGATAATTTCAGGAGTGCCTGATCTCAAGGGGGCTTTTTCCTGTGATGTTACAGATGTTTTATTGTCCAAAAAAATGATGCACAGTGAATAGTGTATGGGGTTTTGGAATATTTTTAAAGTCATCCATGCCAAGCCAAGCTTTCAGAAAGTAAATCTCTGGCATGTTTCTGCATGGATAATTTGGCACTTTGTGTAAGTGCATTGTCATGCAGCCCTTACCAAGCTATATGCTCTTTTTCTACACAGCACAAACTGAAAAAAAAAGTGAAAAACTGCATTCAGTGAAATGCATGAAATATGTAGGTGGCATATCTTAGACACAATGCAAGTAATATGTACAATTTATTCAAGATATAATTATAAAAGAGTAGGAGAATGCTGGGTGGTAAAGCACTGTGGTAGACACCTCTACCCCTTTTTTATATGAGGATTTGTTACTTTTGCTTAATAATGTACAAATACCTACCACATACTTTGAAATGCTTCCTTAACAGTAGTTTGGAAGTTAGTATTGAGAGATACCTTTTATGGATTATTTGAATGTTGATATGATCTAAAAAGTTTCTCGATAGAAGCTGCATGGTTATTGTTTGCAAACACACTCTTAAAGCAAATTTACTCATTCTTACTCATTCAAACCTCTTGTGTCTTCACATTAAAATTATTTCATTCAAACAAGTGCACGATTCTACTGATAGTGTTATACAAATTTGAAGTAATTATAGTTGTAGGCCTCTTATTTTTCATATTTCTACCTAGATCAGAATTTATCACTGTATTGTAAATGTATAACTTTTTGTGTGTGTGTCTGGAGAGCACTGTTCTACCACTAAAATCTCATCCTGCAAGAATTAATTGAATCCATTCTAGAAATTTTCTCTTTATGTTACAAATCCACTCAACTTCGTACAATGTGCCTTGAAATACATGGGTTAATTTATTTTATACTGTACACTATGCATTTCCCATACTCCAAGTAGGAAAAGAGGACGTAAAAGGAGCGTATTAAAACAATGTTCTTTTCTGGAGCATCTCTTTCTAAAGCAGAGTGTCCATTCTGCTCTATGGTTTAGTGCAGCTGGGTTGTAATAATCAATCTTCACAGAAAATAACTGAGATAGTATGGTCAAAGAAGCCCAAGCACTGGCAAATTGTATTTATTTCTCCAATTTGAAACTGCTGCTGCAGATTATCATTACAGATGCCCGGAAAACATGAATAAACCATAAAGGGTAAGCTAAGGAGTTACATCTAAAGAAAAAACCAAAACCTACTGAACTGCTGCTTTCTCAAACCAGACGTTAACTCATGTGCCAAAGTCTGCAAAGATTTGAGAAAGGAGGAGTATGAATTAGCATTTCAGTTTGCATTCATTTGTTGGCAGTCTGAATTTTCAATGCAAGTTGTACAAGAGGCAGTGGCTCTTCTGAAGAGATTTGGCTTAAAACAGCATTGAAAAAATGCTCTTTTTTCACTCCAGCTGAGTTCAAGAACATATGTGGGAATATTCCTGGCTTCACCTTTGACATTCATACTGGAAAAGCTGTTGGTAAGTTTCACGGAACTTTAAGCAAAAAACATTTTGCATAACGCCTGCATAATGGTAACCAAAGTAAAGATTTCATGTGCCAAAATGCTAATGTCATTGTGGAGTTAAACTGGTGACATAAGTTGTGAGATCAGTTTTTGTGTAAAATATTTCTGATCTTTTTTTTTTTTTTTTTTTTTTTTTTTTTTGTGGATTTTGTTTT
>JAWWEU010000091.1:5696896-5706987 GCA_035583155.1 Acropternis orthonyx
GTACCTGGTTCTAATTTGTTGGAAAGCAGTTCACCCCATAATGTTTGTGAATGTTTCCTGATTTAAAATCATGGTGATATGGAGAAAGTATGAAGAGTCTTCAGGAAGAGGTTTTAAGAATGAAAGGCAAAATATTTTCTCTGTATCATACTGTATTTTGAACATTGATTTCTTTACTGATGCAAACAAAAATGCTTTTTTAAAAACAGAACAATTTTATCTTTCATTTGCCTTTTGGGTTTTTTTTAATGTTGTTCATAAACAAACCTGTGCACTGGATTTATGTAATATTTACAGAGGGTGATTATTGGCAATCAGTGCATGAACTGAGCATTGAGTTTCAGAGGGCTGTGACACTTAAAAGTCTTGATAAAATTACGGAGTTTATGGGAACAATCACTTAAATAATTTTCTTCTCACAGCTGTTTTCTAATCCTGTATTTTGTGTAATGCCTCTCAAGTGCTGAGATTGACAGGAGGAGAAAGAGGATACAGTAGACCTTTCATCAGTCTGTAGGTTCTTGTTTGTTCGTAGGTCTCACTTAAAGCCTTGAATGTCATTCAGGACCTGAGTGTCACACAATGGATTTAAGATCTTGTGTGGCAGATAATAAAATATAAATCCAAGTTACAGCTCCCTTTTCCAGCAGAGCAAAGCACAGGACTACTGTGAACTTGTTGGGCATTTGAATTAACTATGTGGGGCTCGTGGCAAGGAAGGTGCACACAAGCAGACGTGGGGAGCTAAGCTAGAAGCCCCTGGTTTTGTGCATGATCAGAGAATAAACACCTTTCTCTCCGCTGTGACTGTATTAAAAATCCTGCTTTTTAGCTTTAAATGTCTGAAGTTAGCTGGTGTGAAACCCCAGACACACATTCATCCAAGGAACTCCCATTAATAAACATGCAGCTTGTCCTTGTATGGGCTGAAAAAAAAACACTGGAAAGGACGTAAGTATTTGATTTGTAGCCACTTAATATGTGTGGCTGCAGGAACAGGAACCATTTTGAATCTTTTGTCTTCAACAGTAGGGTTTATTTTCTAAGCCCCCAGAGTTCCCTCAGCCTTTTGTCTCATGCCACCACACTCAGTTTGCCTGCCAAATTCATGGTTTCCTTTGGCAGCTGCTGATTCCATTTCAGCAATTATGTTTGAGGTGAATTCAAATCACCTACAGTTGTAAAGTCATAAATATAAAAGGGGGAAAACAAAGACAGGTTTTGGTTTTCCAGGACTATTACTGTTTATGGCCATTTTAGTACCCTCTCAGAACCTTTTATGTTTTTGAGAGCATCAGTGACTGCCAAACAGATTTTTGTCCAAATGGAATAAAAGGGACTTAATTGCATTCTTTTTCTTCATTCTGCCATATGTCCTGAAAATTTGCACCTACAATTCCTAGAAAATGCCTGGATGATCACATGTGATTGTACTCAGATTAATATTATGACAGCTTTTGCAACATATGTTCCCCATTACTTTCTATTGATTTAATATGTAAATATCTTTATAGAAACTCATTATTTCTGTCTGTAATGTGAAGGTTGGCAATGGTTAGATTACTTTCTTGAGCTCAAGGTGATTATATGCAGGAGAAACCAAAATTAATTGGGCCACTGAAAAATTCTTAGTTCTCACCTACCCATGTAATGTATTCCCTTCCGTTTTATGGGAATAAAACGGGAAAGAGTTGTTTACTTCCACAGCCACAGCAACTGGGAAATTAATTACCATTTTCTCTGAAATAAGCTGACTTTAAATGCTTCACACAGTAAGAACCTGTCCATGGGAAGCTACTGCAGAGTTCGGTCATATGCCAGATTATGCTGCAGTGGTTTGTCCATGTGCTGTTCCTAATAGTGATTTCCAAAAATGGGATTCAAGGTAATATTTCTCAGAAGTAACATCACATAATCTATTCCTACGCGACTTCTTCCATCAGCCCACTTTTATTTTTCTAGTAACAGAGACTGTATTTCCATTGTTTCCCTACCTGCTAAATACAGGGCAGTTTTCTAAAACTCAGTATGGTAGAGAATCCAGTGAGAATAAGCCAAAACTTCAAATTTGTGACCCAGCATCCATGAAGGTTACCTTCATGGAGAGTACCTATTCCTGCCTGCACTTTGGTTAGGATCAATATGGATATTATTGTAGAATGCTTACACAGCCATAGGTGGTTCCTTCAACATTCCTTACTGGAAGACTCAGGAGGGGTTGTTCTTTGGAGAGCATTAAAAAACGTTTAAGAATTTATTTTAAAAATTGCCTCATCAAGGAGGCTCATATATTCTGTCAGTATTTGCAGAATAGAATAAGATAGAATACAGTTTTGAGTAATAGATACGAAAAATTAAACATCCTTTAATATATTATTCTCTTACTCTGTTTTTTATATAGATGCAGGATGTACAGCCTGATACTGTTTGAGCTGCACAATTTTACAGACTGTTTGTTTATATTAAATCCCTGTATTTTGGCTTGAGCTTTTAATAATTATTTAATGTAATATTTAATAATATAACTCTATAAAAAAATTAAATCTCACTCTCTTCAAATAGTCATAGCATTATATTCTAAATCATGCAATTGAATGGGAACAAATTTTAAATAGTACAATGAGAGTGGCAGTGAAAGACTGCTAAATATAAATCTGGGTCTGTGAGTAAAATTAAAGGTGCCCCTCTACTAATAACTAGCTAAAGTTTCAGTTCCAGAATCAGTCAATCAGCATGAAAAAAAGCACATCTTTAATTAAAAAGAACGCTCAGCATATCGATTCTTAAAAAAATCATCTTTGGATGCTTTATGTTTTAAGGAAAATATTGCTCCTGTCAGAAATATATTCTAAAAGCATTTATTTTATGTTTAGGTTACAAATATAATGGAATGATGTTTGGAAAGGAAGGTGCATGGCAATTGAATGCTCTAATTTGAAAGAGTCGGTGGAACCTTCAGGCTGCCGTACCTGTTGGGTACTTTGGAAGCTGCTCAAGTTAAATAAATAAATAGATATATAAATGGATAAATAAATAATCTTTCCTAACCCAGGAATTCACAGCCAGTGATGTTATGGTGAACCTTTTCTGCATTTCTTTACAGATATCAATGAGTGCAATGAGGATCCCAACATCTGCCTCTTTGGGTCTTGTACAAACACCCCGGGAGGTTTCCAGTGCGTTTGTCCTACAGGTTTTGTGCTGTCTGATAATGGACGGAGATGTTTTGGTAAGTTATTGGTTGAGGAATGTAATAACTTTTTCTAAAAGATAACAGATACTCTGTAGAAGCCCCTTTCAACCCTTCCAAGTCATCCCCTTGTGGGGATTGCAAAGTGCTTTCAAAATAGTATGGAAAATACAGTCCTTGCATTATTCCTTTCAGAGCTAGACAGTCATCATATAATATTCTTGTTTTTTAGATACTCGTCAGAGCTTCTGCTTCACTAACTTTGAGAATGGGAAATGCTCAGTGCCAAAGGCTTTCAACACCACAAAGGCAAAGTGTTGCTGCAGTAAAATGCCAGGAGAAGGGTGGGGTGACCCTTGCGAGCTCTGTCCAAAGGAAGAAGAAGGTACACCTGCAGATTTAAAATTTTTAGGTGGTAAAAAAGGAAGAGCACGTTGGTGTTGTATCTTTTGATCATTAGAAAGAGAGATCTTTCTGGCATTCGCTCTTAAAGGCCTTTTCTAGAACAGTTTTCAAGTCACCAAAAGGAATAAAATTAAGTACAAGCAACCACAGAAAAAGAGAAGTACTGAGCTGTTGGTTTTGCTCTGTAGAGAACTGAACTACTCTAGATCTAGTCTGCTTTGGGCAAAAGAGCAGAGCAAAGTGGGGCAGTGCTAGGGATCCCTGAAATAACAGTTTTCAGCTTCTTGGGTTTCTCCAGGTACGGAAAAGCACAAAGCACATGCACATGTAAGCTCAACAGGTGAAAGTGCTGCTTGACTGACCCAAAGACAGTGTTACTTTTGCATCTGGCAAGACAGTGTAATGGCTGTGGTTTAAACAGTTGAGAGCTATGAAAAATGTGATACGGAAAGTTTTTGGATGGCTTTAGCCGTCTGTCATGGTTCTCTCGCTCTTTTTTTAAAAACGAAAACATATCTCTACAGTTGCTTTTCAGGACCTGTGTCCTTACGGTCATGGAACTATTCCTGGAATTGATGATACACGTGAAGGTGGGTATTCTTTTTGCTGAAAATAATAAAAAAAATTAAATATTTATGCTTAAAACTGGAGTTGGATATTATATGACAGCCTATTCCTCACAACTGCTGGTGACAAGAGGCTGACATGTAGAATGTGGACCATATGGAATGACAATTAAAAGAACAATTTTTGAAATTGTGTGGCTAAAGGCAAACAGAGCAGAGCTCATAGGTTTTTTTAAAATGCCATTTTGAAGACTTAATACAGAAATGTATCATCTAAATGACTGATAATACCTTCCTGCTTTTTAGACGTCAATGAATGCCTTGAAAGCCCAGGCATTTGCTCCAATGGTCACTGCATCAATACTGATGGATCGTTCCGCTGTGAGTGTCCCATGGGATACAACTTGGATTTCACTGGAGTGCACTGCATCGGTGTGTACAGCAACTGCAACACTTGAATTTAAAACATGACCTGAAATGTGGCCCGGTCTCTTCAGTTTGCGTTTATTCTTTACGTGCAGATACTGATGAGTGTTCCATTGGCAGCCCGTGTGGAAACGGTACGTGCACTAATGTGGTTGGCAGTTTTGAGTGCAGCTGTCATGAAGGATTTGAGCCAGGCCCAATGATGAATTGTGAAGGTAACCTGTCCTCCTTCTTCTTTCTGCTTTTCCCCCTTTATTTTTTTGCCCAGTCCTCAGCATTCAAATCACTTCCATTAACTAGGTCTTTGGTGCCGCAATAACTGGGAGGAGGCAAAGGTTCTGTGCTTGAAATACGTCATTGAGAGAGAAGTCCTGAAATTATTTAAGCAGTATTTTTAGTTTATCAGAGGCTTTCCCAAACTGCATGATGTTGTCCAAGAATCTATCCAGAACAGTTAAGAGTCTGCTGATGCCTCTCCTCTAACTACTTCGAGAAGTATTTTCTTCTATCTGTTTTAAACTAATCCCTTACTACTTTCGTTAAGCACCTCTTGTTTTTCATAGTGTGTGAACTGTGTAAAAGCACTGTACTCTCATCAGGTGCTGATCAGGATTCTTCTTACAATTTTTATATTTTATGATTCATAATTAGTTTGCTTTCTGAAGTAAATGTTTTGGGTTTTTTTGGAGTTGGGAGAAAAACTGGCATTTCTTGTCATACAGAAATATATTAAAAATTATCATATAACAAAAATCTGAAATAGGCCATATTGTCATTCTAAGCTCAATTAGTTCTGTATGTATTATGCCACTGTTTTTAAGCAGAGCATTGCTCAGTTTTCTCTGGTTACTCAAAACCAAACATCTGTAACTTTCTGGTTTGAATTACTACAATTCTGATAATTTTAGCTGACAAGTGGAGCATAGGTACAATAAAACCTTCTTGGTGGTTGCTTTAAGTGTTAGCAGGGAGTGATTATGTTGTTTCTTTCTGCTCAGATATAAATGAGTGTGCTCAGAATCCCTTGCTGTGTGCTTTTCGTTGTGTCAACACTTACGGTTTCTACGAGTGCACCTGCCCAGCTGGGTATGAACTAAGAGAGGACAGAAAGATGTGCAAAGGTAATAATGACTGATGATAAACTTCTCCCTACCCTCCATCTCCCTGCACTGGCCAAAGCATAATCCAAAAGCTTCTGTGCATCTTGCATTCATCCTCGCAGTGGAACGTCACGAACAGCCCAGCAGATGATGATTTACTGTTTCAGAACTCACATGAGAACAGTATTTAAGTGGTTTTGTCAAGTGATGGGGACCATACAGCCAAGGAGGCTACAATGGTGAAGTCCATCTTTAACATGGCAAGATGATACAGCTCACAAAATTAAGACACCCGTACATCCTTTTTTCTTGGGAGAGTGCTGATTGTTCTCAGTAACTGCAGCTATTGGAAGGAAGTTCAAACACAAAACATGTTCTACTTTTTTTTTTTATCCAGATCTGGATGAGTGTGCTGAAGGTCTCCATGACTGTGAATCAAGAGGAATGATTTGCAAGAATTTGATTGGTACCTTCATGTGCATTTGTCCTCCTGGAATGACCCGGAGACCAGACGGAGAGGGATGCACAGGTAAAAGGGAGAAGACATCCACTGAAATACATACAAGCAAACAAATCAAAAATTCTCTGTACCTGTATATAGTAAACTAGAAAATAGCAATTCATAAAAGACACTTAAGGTAGCTAATGGTGCCAAACATTTTTAAACCTTAATTTTTGTTTCAAGGTTTGAGCCTTAGCTGGAAGGAGTTCTAAATGGCTCATCAGGATTTCAGAAGGAAAACTCTGTTAACGTACAACAAAATCCAAAAGTTTTTCAGACAGTTATTACATTTAAGAAATTAAAATGCCAAACAAATGAAACCTCGTTTGTTGGGTAGGAAGCTAAGTTATCGTAAATAAAAGGTTAAGTTTCCATTAGCAAATAATGCATCACTTTCTTAAAGAATTAACACTGTAGGATTCTGAAACTACCTATAAATGCCTTGAAGAGCAAAAGATGTGGAAACTGCCATAGTTCAAAATAATTCCCCATCCTGTAAGTAAGCAAAGAGCTTTCCCCCATCATTTACTCCATTAGTTGAGGGGGAAATGATAACTACATTTTACCAAATTATACTTGCTTCTAGTATATATAAAACCCTCAAGACAATTCCAAAGTCCTCTGCCAAAATTAAAAATAGTAGAAATTAAGCTTCCATCTCAGTGAATGCTTTAAATGAAAATATTTTAAAACAGTGTTCCTTCAGCAAGATATGACTCCTCCCCTTTACAGATCTTTATGACTTTTCCCGGGGAATATAATCTGTATTAGCAAGAACTTTTTCTGTACATGTAATTCTGCCTTTATTTCACCTGAGGTTTTTCTGAGGTTTTTTTTTAAATAACCATAAGAGTGTGTAATTGTTTACAGTGTCTGTGCCTTTAGCTATGGAAAAAAAATACCCTAAAATTGTAGACTGTTTCGGGGAAATAATATGTGAACTGAAATATGACTTATTGAAGGAAAGGTCAGATGTATTCATGGACTATTAATCATTACAAAGGGAAGATTTGTTATTCAAATCATGCACATATTCCAGTTTTAGTTAAATATCACTTGCCAGGGAAATGTTACAACCAGAAGTTGCTCTGCTGAGAGTGTTTTCTGCTTCTTGTTATAAATTGCAAAGAAAAACGGGTTAAATTATTGAATTTAGATTTATTACTAAATGTTTGCTATTAAAATATTACTATTTTATAAAATTATCATTAAATTATTATTTACATATAATAATGAGAATAGTTATTAAATCTTTCCCAGGAATGCAGTACAGAAGGAATGAAATAGGATGTTACTAGGAAAGTCTTTTCCAGGCTTAACCAGTTGTTGATTTTTCCACTTCTTTGAGAATATTACACAGAACAATTGATGTATTCTGGGAGTCTGACATATTTTCCTCTAACAATTGCTTTTTATTATTATTTTATTTTCATGAAGATGAAAACGAATGCCGGACCAAGCCAGGTGTCTGTGAAAATGGTCGTTGTGTGAATGTTGTGGGGAGCTACAGATGTGAATGTAACGAAGGATTCCTGTCAAGTCCCTCAGGCACTGAGTGCCTTGGTAAATGCCTCTTTTGTACACATTTCATACTATATTAAAGTGTAAAGGATGTAGAGTGACTTGGTACCTAACAGCTCTCATATCTACAGAAACTAAATAATTATGCTTATTAATATAATGAAAATATAATATTGATATAATTACACTATTTATAATAAAATTATGTAATTTAATAAAATTTAATAAATTACTAGTTTAATGAAATAAAATTTAATAAAGTATTAAATACATTCAATTGTTTAATAAAATAATGTTTAATAGAATATTAAATTAAAATATATTTATAATAAAAATGTAAAAAGAGTGATGTGATATGAAATAATGATAGGACTGAGAAACATCTTGAGAATATCGTCTAAGTGTAGCAGTCAGGGGCCTCACATAGAAGTGTCTTAGTTCTATAGGACATAAATCTAGACAAAAAATGGGTATTTTTAAAGAAGGAGAAATTATGTACCTTGAGATAAAATAAAAAAAACGGGATGCAGAGTAAAATTGAGTGTTTGCATATTCAGAACCCAACCTTAAGCACCGTAATACTGCAACAAGGCATCTGAATTTTCTGTGCCTTTAATTCAGACAGTGATTATGCATATAAAACACTATGATTTCACTAGAAGTTTGAAAGACATACTAAAAAGTTTTGCTGCGGGCCTGCAGATTAAATGCTGATGAAGGGGTTTGCGCTCACCAACCTCTATTTCCCTTTCAATATGTTCAGTGCACTGTAAAATTCACTGTTCCCTTTTTGGAAGTCAAACAGAACTGCAAAACCTTAACCTTTCCATGCCGAATTTTCAAGTGCAGGTACAACACTGAAATGGTGTGAATATTTATTAATACTCCTTCATCAAAGGTACCTGCGTATGATCTTATGTAAGTACTCTAAAGCCAGCTCAGCTCCCTGTAAATTGCCATCAGTGCTTGCTGACTTCATGGAAAAGCAATTAACATGGGAAGTGCAGAGTATTTCCTAAGGATTGAGACCAGATGGGAAGAGAATAATGCAGTCTGTTAACCCCAGCCAGTCATTAATGCCAAGGAAATACCCTGTTTGGAGGTCATTATTGCTGTCTTGTACTTAATATGTGATTTTCTTGCTATTTTCTGAAAACTGTGATTCGGGAAGGTTTGCATGTTGCTGCTTTTCCTTTAGGGTTTCCTGGCTTAGAAATTACAAGACAAAATGAGCCTGGCAGAAAAGAAACACAGTATTTCTTCGGAATTAAATCACAGTGGAGTCATAGATTACAGTGATTAAAATACATTGTCCAAACGTTTGTATTCTGTTCACACTTGAGATAATGTATTCCACTTCTCAGACTGGGGGCAAAGCATTTATGTGTTCCTCGGGTCATAGTCTTCCCTAAAGACCTGCACAATATACCTGTGTAGGAGAACAGAGATCTGCTGAGCCTTGCAAAAGGCTGTTTCACAGAGCTGACACTTCCAACGAGGACAGCTTTACTTAATGTAAAGGGTGAAGTTACCAGGCACCCAGATGAAGTTTTGCCTAAAGCCCAAGTTCGTGTTTTACCTGGTTGATGTAAGAAATGTACAGGTTCTGCTCCTCACAAAGAGAAGGTCAGCCAGGTGTTGATACATTTACACATTCAGGGGGATTGGAGGGACTTTTAAATTCTAGCTCTGAAAGAGAAGAGAAGAAAGTCTTTAATTTGAAAACTTGAGCATTCCCAGACTGTAGTTGATTATTTTAGTCTCCATTTTAATTAACAAATAAGAGAGGTGACATAGCCTTTTTAGAAGATACGATCTCTGTGAGATAAGGAGTTTCCATTAGCACTGGAGAGTGGGATCTCTGCTCTCCTCAGCTGCCTCTTTGAAGGAAACCTGTAGGAGCTTCATGACTTTCAAACTTTGGTCCCCTTTCGATATTGACAGGTATTAATAAAAAGGCTTAAATATTAAAATAGTATTAGACAGGGACAGATCAACAGTAAGGCCATATTTTATTCTTTTTTCCCCAACAAAACCTGGGAGTACCACAGAAAAAGTACTGAGTTCCACAGGCACTTCTAAGTGATGAGGATTTTGTTATTTAAACCACATCAGTGTAATTAGAGGTGATCAGACATGTCATTTTGGCCAGTAAAACAAACAAACAAACAAACAAAGCAGATTTCTCACCCCAGTCCAAGTAAATCGTTTAAATGCAAATATAACACAGGCAGCTTAAGTGAAAGCTCAGTTTGCCCACAGCCTGTTTTATTATCAAGCAAGTCTTCCTATCCCCAGATATGCCCCAGGGCACAGCTTCCCTGCCAGGAAAACTCTTATCCAGCTGGTGCAGGTACTGAGCATAGGGAATGGCTTGAATA
>JAWWEU010000091.1:5744166-5757479 GCA_035583155.1 Acropternis orthonyx
CCAGGCGTTATCAGCTGCAAAGTCTGAGAAATTTTATCACTTTTAGGAAGAGGGTTGCTCAAGCTTTAGCAATCTCATTCCTGCAGAGCACAACACTCTTCCCCGGCCGGCGGCACAAGCGTGTCCTCCAAAGCGTGACAGTTTTAAAAGAAAAAGACTTTGTAAAGAAACATACACAGACATAGGACGACTTAATATTAGGCTTTATGGGACTGTTTGTTTCAAGCTGTCCTAGTGTGCCTCCATGTGTACTAATCCTAACCAGAAAGCCTTTGTCACAGCAGTGTCGCTTCTGCAGTTTTATTCTTGCAGTCAAAGTCATCTCCTCTTTAAATACTTCCCTTTTATGACTTCCATCGGGATGAATCTCGTTTTCCTCCCAGACATCAAAATGCAGAGAATACAGGACATGGCATAGTCGAGAACACAGCAGCCCAGTTTTTGCAAAAGGACACAGACTCCAACCAAATGGTCAGGGTTAGTGAGGAATGAGGTAGTGTCAACTCTTCTTTGTAGGAAAGCCATTTTAAATAGAGATAGGGTATTTCTCCCAAATAATATCTGATCAGAATTGCGTTCCTACAAGAAGCATGATGCTAGCTTGTTCTTTTCAGTACAGCCCTATTTTTCAAAAGGCATGATATCTCACCTCTCCACTATTACTCATTTTCTGTCCTTTCACACTCACTGAAATACAAAGTTTGTATAAACAGAAATTAGAAGTTTCTGAAGACAAAAGATGTAGGAGAGTTGCTCCAGCTCTCTGAATACCTTCATGGCCCTCCTCTAGAACCCTTCTGACAGGTCCATGTCTTTCCTGTGCTGAGGTGACACCTGTCAGTCATATTTATAAATGTTCTTAGTGATGTGACAAAGTTTGGCCTGAAGATATGAAGCTGAACTACACAGTCCCAACACACTAAAATGTATTTGCCAATGTTTATCAGAAATGCTCTCTGTAGCCAGCTGAAATTTTGGTAAAGATCACAGTGTGACAGCCACCCTACATCTCAATCAACATGGCTCATGATTCTGAAGAATGATTACTTTGAAGCTTGCTTCCTTCCCACCACCACCACAAAACCACTCTGTAAGTATGCCGTAAAAGACACTTTAGGTAGTAAGAGCTGATAAAATTATGTTCTTGCAGAACCACCCTTGCAACACCCCCCAGTGCAAAAACACCCACACTTCATATTCTGATAAAAAAACCCAGGGATACTTAGTGAAACACGAGGGGCTGGACAGAAAGGGAACAGGAAATTCCTGTTCACATCCGCCAATGAAATGAATCTGATAACTGGAGAAACAAACAAAAAAAAACACTTGGAAGGTCAAGAACAATTTTTAACTACTGGCTGAGCTGATACTGACTTCCCTGCTCACCAAGGTTTATTTTCTCCCAGGCTTTGTAAGAACCCTACATCGGAATCAATCTCTCTGAAACAGTCACACTGCGAGGAAATTTACTTCTATACTGCAGATCATTTTGATCCAAAGCATGAGAGAGTACATGAGACTGTAGGAAACAAGGACAAAGAGAGGCCCAGGCTGTAATCCAGTGTTCGTTTCACTCCTACAAAGGTTCCTCAGCATTTAGGCATCAAAGGTACTAATTTTGGAAAGTTTCTCCTGTAGTACACCTAACTGGAATAGTGATGACCCACACATTAGTGGAACTTACCAGCAAATCTCTTTTCACACTTCTTAATGTCTAATGATGCTTTCATTTAAAAAAGAAATCCAAAGAAAAACTAAAACTCCCACATTTAAACACAAACCAGAAACAGAAAGCAAGCAGATTAAAAAAAAAAACAAAACCAAAACTAAAATCCAAACTAGACAGGAAAAGAAACTAAACCATCAAGGTGATTTTAAAGTAAAGACAGAATACACTTACCATATGTACATGGCCACAGATCATCAGGCCCACATTCTTGGTGAAAGCATGGACAAGGTGAAGCAAAGCAGGACGTGCATTTGGAGGACCTGTCATAATTAAGCACTGAGGTCTAGAATTATCAACAGATGAAAGGAAGGGGGAAAAAAAAAAAGATTGGAATTAATATGGAGTTCTTAGAGGTTTTTATTAGCAGAGAGGTTTCTTTCAAACATTAGCCATAACAACATAATCAGCACTGAAAATGCTATAACCTCATCTACTTTTACAACATTATGTTAAATTAAGTAAACATCAATTGTTCCAGAACTGTCAGTCGATCTATGACTAATTCAACAAAAATTGAGTATTATCATTATATCTAAAAATTTACACATTTAAGAAGCTCAAGAACATATTTTAGACAAGACTAGGGCAGAGGGATGACTTTCTTCCCCCATTTTTAAGTCACATTCCTTTGCATTTTCTAGCTTAGATTCTTCTGTGTCCAACAGAAAAATTGGAATCATATGCTCTTTTTTAAATTACTAATATTCAGAAGGCAGAGCCAAACTACTGCAAGTAAGTTTTTTTGATAAATCTCTGGCTCAGGTGTAAAACTCCCCTCAAGGGAGGAGACAGTCCTTCTGATGGGGCATAACTGGCTCAACCACACTGAGATAGAGGCAGCTGTCGCATCTCAGAAGGTGTCCTCCTAAACCATCGAAGACTCCCGAAGTGCCCCCAGACTCACTTCTGGGGCCTTCCTCCAGAGAACTGCACGTGATCCACAGTGTTGCACAGTGCTAAACCCTCTGGCAGAGGTACCTGGGTGTTCCCACCCGAACCTGAACCTATAAATGAACCCACTGAACTTTGTGCTTTGTGCGTTTCCCCCACTCCTGATGGATCAGGACTGTGAACCCCGCTGGACCAACAGACATCAAAACTGCAACAATCACATCTTGTCGCTGGATCCGTGGGTGGTGATATCTTTCTACTCTCATCCTTTCTTTCTCTTTCTTTCCCTTCTAACTCCTTCTTGAACTATATTTTAAGCCAGACTAGAAAATTCCAGTCAATGTCTTAGTGCCTTTTGTCTAGATAAATTAAAGCTGGCTAAGTTTAAGCTTGGTAAGTTTGTGAAGTGCCTTGCTTCATCTGGATGTTGTTTTAAAATTTACCAGGTACCTTATTCTACCTTAATGTTCTAAAGCCTGCAAGTAAAAGTTTGTTATGAATCTCCTGAGAATTTTGCTGTTTGCCCAGTGCACCGCCCAGGGTGACTCAAACAACCTTCCCCTAAACCTGCCAAGCAGGACAGGGTGAAACTGTGCATTTACTGCAAACCATGACAGCAAACACTGTGACAGTGCCCTGCAGGACACAGAATTTCCTATCTTTAACATCGGCTGTTACCTGAAGTTCTTCACGTGATCCTCCACTCCTGAGAGCCGAATAGAATGCTGCAGAGCATTCAGGTACGTCAAGGCTTGTGTTGAGGACCCCCAGTTCACATCTGTTGAAAGATTGGGAGTTCCAATATATTACTTATGCAGTCATTCATTGCAAAACTACACTATCTCAACACTAATGTTGGGTACCAACTGAAAACAAAAGATTTAAGCTACACCTTGATACATTGACACAATACTAGTCAACAAACCCTGCAGCTAAATAGGCAACTCCATTCAAAGATAAAATTTCAGCAGAAGTTTTAGTAAACAAGTTTAGAGTTTGATATACTACAATTATAGGAAAAGAGAACTGAGGTCTTCTTCCCTCAACATTTCAAAGACCACCACAACTTCAAAGTCAAAGCAGTTACACTTCAGAAAAAATGCTGTGTTATTTTATATCACAGCAAAAAAAAAAGCATTTTCTAAACGAAGTCAGGTATTTTCAGTGAACAACTGGTAGATTAAGCAGACCTTTTTAGCCTATTATTTTTATGAGGAGAAGGAAGATCCCACTATCCTCTCTTTTTGTTCCCATACACATCACCTGACAGCTACAATGAATTTATCACAGAATCAAAGAATATCCCACAAGGATCACCGACTAACCCTTCTCATCCAAGTACTTCATGTATCTTCCGAGACCAGCATGTAGAGTTCCTCATTTTCAACTTGATAAACACTTTTTTTCTCAGCTCTGCTCCACCTTGCACTTATGACACACAGTGCCCCCAGAAGCACCAATAAATCGTTCACAGCACTAGGAATGGTTTACTGAAAAAGCACCCACCACTCAAATCCCTTTTCAACTAGGAAAGGTAGAGAAGCACCCTCTCGCTTCCCCCATCAAGATAGCACAGGCCTTCCTTAGTGCCTTTTTTTGCTGTAACCCAAGCTCTTTCTATAAGCCCTCTTTTCTCCAATTTTCATTCAGGTGTTTATGTCTAAATGAAAGGCATGCATCTTCGTAATTTGGGAGGAGGGGGGACAGCAGTGACTACGCAGGCATAACTACATTTCGCTACAACTAAAAAGCCTGAAACAGAAGTTTGAACTAGCTAACCAAACAGGAAGAAGTTGCTGGTTTTCCTCCCACAAAGGCCATTACTTTCTCCCTCCTGCAGCCCTCCTTCCCCCTCCCCACAACCAAAAGAAGCCCCTGTACTTACCTGGTTTCTTGTAAGTGACATAAATGTACAGCCCAAGGACTATGACATATGTTAGGAGTGCTGCCCACCAATTAATGACAAACATTACAATGCAGCACAGAATAGCTCCAACAAGAGAAATCCACATATTGTAGTATTTGAAAGCAGGGCGCCAACCTAGTCAAAATACAATTTTTAATAGAAAAGGTGGAGAAAATTAATTAATCACTAATCCAAGAGAAGCAATCACTATCCCTTTTACCCCCCTCTCCTGGTGCTCTGCATCACATTTCATTTGAGTGTGTCAGTTTCAGTGAAGTACAAAATACAGATTGGAACATTCATGCTTTCATTTTCCAACACCTTTCAAATGAATTTGCATCTTTCTTAGACAGATATGTAAATGCTCCCAATTTTGCCCTCTAAAAGTACAGCTCAAAAGGCAAGTTGAAGATGCTTGTGCCAGGTATCTATTAAAACAGGCTACAGAAACCTGTGACAGTAGGTTGTCTGACAGTTGATTTTTGCTTTCAAAGGCAGTATAACATGAATCATCAGCTCATGACTCTGTCTCCTACGTACTACTAACTGTTTTTAGTTGTGCATTTCTACTATTTTCACACAATCAGAAATTTTCACTACATAAAAAGGACAGATATATCCAAGTAGATCTTGAGTATGTCAAAGCACTGGACTGTCACTGTTTTAGAGCCTTCTTTGTCCCAAGTTTATCCAAAATCAGGTAAATACACATGCCCACTCCCCACAAACACATCCAAGATTAACAAGTGTATTAAACACAGAACTATTGTCTGAACTGTTATGTCCATCCTTTGGCAAAAAAAACCCCCAACTATCTACCAGTTCTCTAAGTTAAGAAGCTTTTAAGGGTGTTATTTCAATACAAATGGATGTGGACTGGGTATGATACACATCAGTTCTGCAAGTACTGGGTTTTGGCTTAATCCTGTAATATAACTGACCTCCCACATTAATATAAAATGTGGCAACATGACCTGCACTTCCTGTTTCTTCTGGACTAGAAGATCAAATATATCAACAGAACTCTGAAGACAACAGAAGGGTGGTTCATCACCAGATCCTGAATTAGCAAGAAAGCTTTCTTCAAGAGTTTCTGAACAGATTCTGAAATATCTTGTGTTCCCTCAGCAAAGATAACAAAATTAGTAGCTCCCAAGCTCCACTGGATCACCCAGTTCTCAAAATTTCAGAAGACCCAAGTACACAACATATTACTCTTCTAATTCAAATGTGCCATGAGAATCAAATATATATTTAGTAATTAAAGTAAACCTTAATTCATATTAGTACTTTTTAAATTGCATTTATGCATAAAGGAATTGCACGCTAAACTCCCACCCCCAAAATGTAGTTCCTACCTGGAGATTTTGCAAGAGAAGCATGGAATACAGAGAAGTTAATCAAGGCATATGAGGCCAAGAAGAAATTAGAAATAATTGGAGCTATGACATTCAGTTCAGCTGCAAAATGAAAAACAAAGCAGGCTGTTATGAAAGAAATCCATAGCTTTGTAGATTATAAAGTAAAACTCTGCTACAAACCACCTTATTTTCTGATATACTCCTTTGGAGACACAGTTTGGTGCACCAATACACCCGGTTCTGAAGAATGCCAGCGAGAGCAGACAGAGCACTGATACACCTGCAGCACCTCCAGCTCAATTCCCAAACAGCAAAGAACAACTCCTAAGTTTAACACTCAACTACAGTGAACAGCAACAGTAGACAAAGTTAAGTGTGAGCAATATGATAAACAAGCTCATCTGTCTGCATTTTATTAAGCTGAAAGTTGCATCAGTGGTACCAGCACAGAGCATTATTAAAGACCAACACCATCACAACAGTGATGCTTAAATCCTCTTTAGTGAGAGGGAAAAACCTGATGCCCTCCTTTCCTTGAGGCAGCACGGTGCAAAACATTTATATGTGTACTGTCACCATTGGAAAAAAAATCAATATAGAATGTGCTATGCTAGTCTGCAAGTTTCTACTTGCTGCAATCAAGCTTCTGGTCAGTAGGGACCTCTCCACCTCAAGCAGACTTGGCGGAAAGAGCAAATTGGGAAAAGAAGTGTAAAAGCACTGGCACAGGACTCATGGGTGGACACAGCACAATTAGTTTTCTGTCTGCATAGTGAACATGTAATTCTACCTGTATCTTTTCACCTTTAGGAACAGCAGCGTCAGCACTCATCTTACTGTTGTAACGTGACAGAAAAACACACTTTAAAAACTATTGCTCAGTTTGTCCTTTACTGAAGCTGTTTGTAGTTATTAAAAATCTGAAATAAACTTTCATATTTATGAGATGTAACCTTAACCAAAAGATGTATTTTTCTTAGACTGATGGTATCTAAAGACAGATACCTGTGGTTATTAAGAGAAGTTCGGTATTGACACAGTTAAAATTTAATGCAGTTCTAGACAGTTGTATCTAGAAGATGGTACAAAGCAACTCTACAAATAAACAGATTTAAAATGCTGGCTTAGAGTTAAGCTGTGCATTAGATCTCTAGGACCCTGTCATCAAGTTACAATTTAGAACAGAATGCATTCTAAAGGACAAAACAGGACTGAGATTTATTGCAATTTCCAACTAACCAATCAGTATGAATCCAAGAGCAATTAAAAATGTTAGAATATATCCTCTCAGTGGTTCATTGTTCTTCCCATAGCCTTTAGCAAACATCTGAAATCCTGGGTAAATGCTGTCTTTGCACAAAGCCTAAGGAAAAAAAAATCACAAGTCAGCTTGCATTTTTTTCGAAGTGTATCCTTACTAATGCCATCTTCCATTGCATATTACGTTCCTGAATGAAGGTTTATAACCATCATGTACTAATTCTATTTTCAGTTGTCTTTGCATCTTGGCATTTTGCATTTCCAACATTATATCCTTCAGTAGTGTCTGTCTACAGGAAAAAACTTTGTTCTTCTGTTAGGGTCTATTTTACATTACTAGTGTCTTACAATCACAAAAAGTGGAAAGTTTGCCAAATACACTCACTAGTTCTCTGCCTCAGTTCTTGTGCTTCAATTCTGCAACAAAATGCTTTCTATGACTGACTCCCTACTGGGTTTTTTTTAACTCAATTAAAGAGAACTTTTAAGACAAAGAAGGAGACTAAATAGTGAAAAGAAGGTAAAGAAAAATAACACTCAGAAGCATCAAACAGTAACAGACTGTCCTCTCATTCTAAACAACAGGTTAATATTAGAACAATCTACTGATGTCAACTGGTATGAATCATGTGGCAGTATGTCAGAGTCCCCTTCCAAAAATCATGACTCAAAACTAAATGTTCTTTAAAATATTATGGTTCTGTTCCCCTACTTACCTGGAAGATCTTAGGTGCACTCACAAGAGATGCTAAGGCAGAAGACAGTGTGGCTGAAAAAATACCTGCAGAAATCAGTGGTGCAAATCCTGATACCATGCTCATTACCTGAAAGCAAAATAATTTCTTTAAAGAATGTGAAAAAGTATACTATACAAATGGATGACATCATTAGCCACAGAAAAAGGAAAATAAAGACTATGTACTCTCCACTTAAAAGCTGGGTGAATATCATACATTCACATGAACTAGAGACAAATCAGGGGATATAAATGAACACTATTTTAGAACAAGAGAAGGTGGCTTTTCACACAATATATGGTCAAACCGTGTCATTCTCAGGTCAAATAATCAATGGCAAAAGTCTTCATGGGATCATAAAAAGACTGAAGAAAGGTAATGGAAGAAAAACACATTGGAATTTGTTTCCTATTTTGACTAGCCCATCATTGACTAGCACAGTCCCATAAATCCTAAGTGAAAAAACAACTGAAATTGGGGAACACCTTGGGAAAGCTGATTGTCTTTCTCACCATCTCCATCAGTCTAAGCAAGGCTTTTTTCCCATTCAAAACTGTAATGTCAAGACACACTTGCTTTCTGTCTCCCCACGACCACATCCTTGCACCTCTGGAACCCCAGTGAGAAATAAAATGCCCAATTCTTGGTAAACAGGACAACTAACAAGTTGGCGAATGCTCAGTAAGCTAAGTGTAAAAGGAAAATGTTGGTAAGGCATTAAAAAAACCCAACCCCAAATTAGAATCGAAACAGTTTTTTAATTGCCACATAGACTCAGACCCAAGTACAGACTGGGAGAAGAATTCACTGAGAGCTGCCCTGCTGAGAATAACTTTCTTAGGCTTTCTGGGAGTGAAAAGCTGCACAATTAAGACATGAAACTATGTATTTAAAAATATTAATGGGTAAATAGACTACTTTTCTTTGCAAAACAAAATCCTAACTTGCTTTAAGACAGCCAATGCTTAAGAATTTTATACCATCTTGAGAAAGCCTGTTTTGTCAGCAGACTAAACCCTGGTTCTGCATTACTTGCACTGTTTACTTGCCTTTCATCCTGGAAAACTCACCAGATTAGCAGGAAAGCAACTGAAGGAAGGCAAGAGAGATGATGCAGAAGTGTCCTATTTGAAAGTTACTGTCACCTGCCATTGTAGGATCTCGCTGTCTAACGCAACCTTACTAGGTAGGACACATTCTCAGACACAATATATAGGTGACTGATGAAGTTTTGCTCATATTCAAGTTCATGATAAAGTTTAATGGTTTTCCCCAGACCAAGCTGACAGAGACTGCAACAGGCAACTGGATCTCTACAATACATCAGGTTCCACTGGTCAGTTCAAGGCATGCGTTGCTTAAAAAGAGAAATTGAGTAACTGCAGGTTGCAATAGATGACAGTGAAGTAGCTGTCATAATACTGTAATGAATGAAGGACAGAACTTCCTGGACCTTATTTCTACTTGATAACAAAAAAAGGTAGGCCAGGCCTTTAATCACAGAGGAACAAAACTAACAACAGATCTACTAAGTTATCCCTCCTATGCCCAGGTTTAAGTTAGCTTTATAAGCAACAGAGAATAAGTTACAGTTTTAAATGCCAATTTCTAATAACCCTACACTGTATAATAAAAGAGAGCTTAAGGGTGTAAATGCTTTACTGTCTATTATTTTAGAAAGAAACTTTTGCTATAGCAACATAATAAACAAACATATAATAATTTTTATGGAAGCAGCATGAAAATTTTTGTCCCTGCAAGAATAGCTTAATCAATCTTCCCTGGTTACAAACAGAATTTATGTACAAGTTTCCATCAGTTTGCTTCCCACCCAATGTAAAACACTGTTGTTTTGAGGCCTTCACTTTACTACACTTCCATCAACTTCTTTCAATTACTCATATTTACATTCTCTTTCTAGGTTCTGTCCAATGCCTCCAATTATGTACACTATTTTTTGAGTATTACACTGTTTTATCTAAATAAAATATATAAAATTGAGAGATACCTGAGCAATAGCTATTCAAAGAATATTTGGCATTTCAAAAGCTAGCAAGTGATGCCTTAGGTTACCAATGTAAGAGACATCAGGAAGCTTCTTCTAGGCTGGAGGAATATACAAGGGGAACCAGTTCCAGCAGAACCAGTATTCTGTTAAACACCCCTCTCTCCACCCCCAACACAGACACCCTAATCCAAACCTCAAGATCACAAACCAAGGAGCCCATACATGCAGCACTGGAATTTTCATCCCAGAAAGAACATGTAGAATGGGAAGGGCAGAATGGCCCTGTAACCACTGGTGTGGTACCACGGGTACACAAGTCCCTCCTGACAAAAGGGCCTCGTAATGTTTGCTTGACACTTGCAGTTTAGGCAGTTTCTTACATTCCAAATGTTTGTGATAATGAAATACCGTATTTTGACTACAGTTTTAGTTCCTGGGTCCAGCCACTGTGGAGCAGAAAAAAAAATATTTCATGCTACTTCCAACTTTCAACCAAAGCTGATCAAATTCTAGTTACCCAAAGCTGTAACTTTTCCTAAGGAAGTTTTAGGCTGAGGCTGGAGAGGCCAAAACAAGTTTTTGAAGTTACTCTTTTGCCAGGTGACAGCCTGGGCATAGAATAATCACTGACACTGAGCAGAGAAATGACTGAAGCCTGTGAGGGGTGCCCCTAATTTACTTGCACTGACTACAACAGAAATTAAATATAGTCCTTTTATGCCTGTCTGACTAAGCCTGTCTCACCAACTGTCCTTATTTTAAGTTTCTCATCTGAGATTTTCACAGGTGCTGTCCAAACACACTGAGCTGCCTCAGCAGGAACTCCAGACCAGCTCTCTGCCAGAAGACCTGGATGCAGCACAGAGTGTACTGAGGAGATAAAGTCATCAGGCTGCGCACACAAACTGGCACTTTCAGGCTCAGAACCTGCAGGTCTACAAGCTCTAAGACAGATGCAACACTCTTTGCTCACCTCAGGGATTTATTTCAGTTTGTGAAGAATTTGTTCTCAAGTTATTCAATATACAGAAAGAAGTTATGTTTGTTTGATGAGCTTGAGAGTCACACAAGCTTAGAGTCCCCATTCTCACACACACCCATATGAAAAAAAACATATCTCCTTTGTATTAGCTGTCATTCAGAGATGAAAAGTTGAGGACAGTTCGTTTACGAAATGGACAAGAGTTTATTGTCAGGTAAACAGCCTCTCAGACAAACAATTTCATTCTGGCATTCCTCCAAGAAGACAGAACCAGACTTTTCTCACAGAGGAACACCAAAAGCTATGAGGATAGAAAAAAAATCTGTGAGAGGCAAAAAAAGCAAGGGGAATTTCCCACCGGGCATTAGAAAAACAACATTCCAGAGAGAAGGTGGCTAAGCACTGCAGCAGGTTGCCCAGAGATGCTGTGCAGTCTCCATGACAAAGTTTCCAAAACCCCAACAAAGCAGGGGGTGTGAGGGGCACTGCATTCTCTGTGCTGCCTCTGGCCTTGAAAGTGACTTTTCCTATTCGGCAGTCACTTTTTTTCCCAGAGGGAAGTAGGAATAATTTGGGAGGTAGAAATAACCTATTATAAGTAGAAGCAACGTTTATGGTAAGCAAAAGTTATGACTTAAAGAAAAACACACAATGAGAGGAAACCAGTTACATGCTATTTGCGGCTGTACATCCCACAACTGGTTCTTCTGAGCTTAAACAGATGAGGAAAGTCACCAGATTTTGCAAAATTATCACTCCCACAAGAGCAATTCTGACTTTCTCTAAGCGAGAACAAAGTGACACCACACACATACTCAAGTTATTGCACCATAAAAATGTTTTACTCTAATGGAATGGTCGGCACTGCAGTGTTATTTCAGCATGTATGAAATAGGTTTTCCACACAGCTTTGCAGATAAGGCTGTCAGCCTAATGTGCCAGTGCATGTACTTGTTACCAAATCCAACATCCTTTTTTGTTAGCGCATTTCAGCTTAATACCTAGCTACCTTTTTGTACACCTACAAGAAAAATTTAGGGCTACCACAAACCAAATTGGAAATCACTTGGCAGAAAGGATGCATTCCTTGGGTTCTTTCAAACACTTGCCAATCTCATGGACACCCCAATTACCTGTGAAGTGTATGTGGAAGACTGTGAATTACCCTCTGACTCCTAGAAGATTTTTAAATACAGTAACATCAGCTTTAAAGGAAAATTCACAACATTCCTACCATTAAAGATGTAAAACATTCTTAAAAAGTCAGCATATTTTCTAAGAAACTTGTAAAATTAATAAACAAGTTACTGATACAGGCTACCTATGATTACCATGCATCACTACTGAGACAGTATGTCTATCCCCATCAGTGAATTATGACATTCAGATAAACTAAAGAAACTTGCAGTACCACGAAACCAGTTTACTCAGTAGAAAAGCAAATATTTATACCACTTGTGTATAAACACCCAGAAGTTTGATATGCATATATTCTTCTACATACCAGCTACAGCATATCACTTATCTATCCCAGATAAACCTTGTCTTTCTGGAGATGGGCATATTTAACCTATGATTTATCTTAATATGCAATTTTTAAAAAATGAAAAAAGAAAAAAAAAAAAAAACACAAAGCAAAACAAAAACCCAAACCAACAGAAAACAAAAACAAAAAGCAAAGAAACATAAAGCAAAAAGCAAACAACCAAACAAAAAAAACATACACTATCCCAACTAAAAACAGACATAAAAGCTAAAGAGCAGATTTAGGAGATAATTTTATACCTGGAAATTATTCATCAGCCCATATGGACACTTGGTCTCACAGGATGAGAAATCATAGTTTAGTTTGCAGGCTGCAGCAGTGCAGTTTGTCAGCTCGCTGACAATGGTGTCATTAACATTCCCTGTGGCATCTCGAACAACACAGGAACCTACAGTGGACACAACAATCAAAAAAGGCATTAACAAACTGAACCTCAACTTAAGGACGTATCAAGCTCAATTCCCTTTTTATGTAAACAGAACAACACTAAAATACAGCATTCTTTTAACATATTTCAGTACTGAGCACATCTTCACTCTGAAGAAAAAACACAAACAACCAAACTAACTACCCTCTTGCCTGAGATGGCCTACAGTTTTTTAACAAATCTGAGTCTAATAAGAAAAATAAAGTTTTAGCACAGAGCAAAACAATGTCAGTAGACCTGCAAAAGTTTAATGGCACAATTTTAGCTTAATATACTATTTCTCTGAAACATGAGTTCCCACATAGCTCTTGAATTGAAGTCAGTATTATGGACAACCACTTGATTTGATAGGATTGGCACAGGTTGGGCAGAGAAGCTGTGGCTGCCCCATCCCTGGCAGTGTCCAAGGGCAGGTTGGACGGGGCTTGGAGCAACCTGGGCTGGTGGGAGGTGTCCCTGCCCATGG
>JAWWEU010000091.1:5768682-5786642 GCA_035583155.1 Acropternis orthonyx
CAATAGGGTATGAATCCTGCAAAAAGAAGGGAGACAAGGACCTCTCCAAACTATAAAAGCTTTCAGAGATTTAAAAAAGTCTTTTGAAAAATGTAGATCACCTGAGCTGGAAATATCCAACCAGGGAGATTATGCTTACTAGGAAATACTAACTGCAGCTTCCAAACCATTCAAAATTAGTAGGTCATCCATCTAGAAACTTTTAAATTGGTTTTGGAAGAAAATGGTCAGCAACACTTAGTAACTCTTAACACCTAGAATTTGCTTACAAGAATAGTCCCATACAGAATTAGGGTTTGGAGAATCCAAAGCCAGTTTCACATCTCCTCTGAAGTGAGCAACTCTGCCCTTGGTTGGGATGCATCAAGGGAAGTCCTTAACTGCTGTTTCACAGCTACCAGGGCACCCTCCTCCTCCCAAGGCAGGGAATGCAGCTGCTTCAAGACTTGTAAGGAAGTTGCTAACGCACAGTGAAAACTTGCCGAGCTCAAGTTAGGTATTCTGAATGCCCGAGTTCAGCATGTTTTAACCAATTGTCTTGCTTGCAGCCACCACTATCAATTCTTGTATCTTTGGAGAATACATATTAACCATGGTTTCTCTTTGCCAAATTATTAAAAATAAATTAATATGTACTTGTAATAAAAAAAAAACCTCGAGCAACCCATAATTTTTCACTACTCCAAATCAGTTTTTTCCACTGTACTTAGTGTCTAGACTTTCACAGCTTAGAAGATGGCTTTTTGTAACATGTTCAACAAAATGTAAATATTTAACTCTGGTCAAGTTTTGCTATATGCAGGTAGGTAATATCTTCAACACATTATTTTGTGCTTCTTGCTGTCCAGATTCAAAGTGAACACACATTAAGTGAATTCTCTCCATTTTCATTCATTACTTAAAAAGTTCATATGTAGTTTTTCTACTATATATGAATACTTACATGAACTTTTTCCTTCTTGGAAATTATGCAACTTAAAAACTCTAAAGTGTGAGCAAAGAATAGATAATGCCTTAAAATTCTGAAATCCTGAAGTACTTACTTCCTTAGAATTCAGTAAAAATAAACGCAACCCGTCCTAAAATCATGGGATTTTTCACACCTCTCATGCATACAATCTTCCTTTTATACCTCACTATCACAATTCCTCTCAAAGAAACGATTATTAGAGAGATTGTATCTGTAAGAAACTTAAGTATAACACATCAAACTTACCAATACACCTTTTATCCACCCGAATTTGACCACCCCTTTGCTGTCAGGTGTGTACACGGCAGCTGCTTCCCCAGCTGGGGTGCCTTCCTCACCATTTGCGTAGCCATCCTCAAAGGGCTCCTTTGGAAAACAAACAAAAAAAAAAGTTTATATTCTATGTGACTGAAAGAGCAGAGTGGGCGTGTGACACTTCTGTTGTAAAAAAACCAACCTGTCTACTTCTGTAAACAGAAAAATTGAAAGAATAACACGGCAGAAGTTTTGAGCCGTTCCTTTATGTTCTTTGCATGACGCACATCCCAGATTCCAAGGAATGTAAAACAAACTCACAAGAGCAAACTGCTAGAAGCCAGTGTATTAAGTATTTTCAAGAATCAGTTCCACATCCCTAAGAAAACACCTGATCTGTTAGGAAAAAGGCTGGAAGATTTCAAATTCAGAGACTTTTACAGCACAGGAGGTTTTGCTCCTTTATTTGAAAGCATTTGCTGTTCTACCGCAAGTTATTGGTCCCAGCTATAGCATTTCCTGTAGTTCAGACTTACCCGCCATTTGATCAATTTTTCAGGAAATAAATTATTCACTTCCCTGAAAACTATTCTACTATTCATTGTAAGGTGAAGCTGCTGCAAAAGAACGGCAGGGAGATTGCCATTTCGGGGAAAAGGAAGGAAGTCTCTTCCCAAACACTTTTCCCCGTTTAAATGGGAAAGAGGACAGATGCATAAACCATCAGTCCCACAGACAAACACAAACTCAGGGCTTTTCTTTACAACTCAGCTCCCAACCTCACAATTCAGAAACCTTAACTGACATACATTAAAAAATCATGTGTGTATACACATGTATATGCTTGCCTAAGAGGCAGTTTTGTTTTGCTAAGCCAAGCAAACACCTGAACATTTAAACCCAAATACCTCCTACATTTGCTGTAAGAAATCTGCAAGAAGCACTCAAAGCAAAGTATGTTAGTTATCCAAGGCAACAAGTATTAAGAATGGATGCACTAGAAAGACCCTGAATACCATTCAACAAGCCAGCTCAAACACTGTATTGTGAAGCAGCCTGCATCCCAGAGGGCTTAGAAAACATTTAGAGGTACAATCCCAGTGAGGTAAAGGGCAAAACCCCCATTTGCTAAGTAAGACACAAAACAGAGTGGACAATGCTTTCAAGAAGTATGTGTTGTGCTGAAGAGAAAGACTAAGAAGGATTAGGATGAGGTATTTTATTGAGCTATTTCTACTCGTGCACCCCAGCACAGACTCCAGAGGAAATATTTTTAAACCTATCAGTTATGAAGGGTATCATCTATATCCCCTTATAACCAGTAGGAAACATACAAAACAGACTTAAAAAAATCATATTATGTCAACCTTATCCAAAAGTCATTACACCACAGACTCACGTCAGTGCTTCTCTCATTGACTCTGCATCATGAAATTCTTATACAGCCATGTATACCTGTAACACATCTGGAGATCCTGTAAGCCATAAGCTTTCCACCACTAGAATCATGATCATTTTCCAGATCATTACCTGCAACAGCTTTCTTGAAGAGTGAATTTTATCAACTTCAGGGGGATTAAAATAAAATAAAAAAAAAATAGACATCTACATCTTTTATATATATATATACTTGCATGTATGCATGCATATATATTATATACTGTGTTATATATATTAAACAGAGGACAAAAAGAAACATAACCAGGAGTTACACAATGAGCTGAACTGCAGTTCTGGATAGAACTAGTGGCTGTAATCCTTGGGAGATTTGCACTGCCTTTGATCAGATGAATCTATTGATTTGCTGATTATTTGCATTCAGCCACTCGAGCCAAATCAAGTAGTGGTATGTGATCCATTTAGGGCGGTAAGATCAAAAAAAAGATAATTACCCCTCTGCAACATTTCAGGCACGCTGACCTGCCTAACCCAGAGGATGAGCCTGCCTACTGCCCTGCTCCAATAACCTAGAAATGCAGGAGCAGACCATGAAAATCCTTCTAGGTATTTATGCTTCCCCCAGATTCTGCTGTTTCCTGCAGCACTCACCGCAAGTTTCTCCCCACTGCTCCCCCACCCACTTTCAGAAGCGGGGAGGAAACAAAGACAGAAAAAGATGCAATAAAACAAGGGACAGATTATAAACATGTTCTCAACAACAACAAAACCTCTAATCCAGCATGCAACAGTATAACCACTTATTGATATAAAACCCATTCTTATCTCTTCACAGAAAACCATCACATTATACCTGCAACAAACTCAATGTTAAACCATTATGAAGGGAATGACATTCATATTGTCTGTGCAATTTTTAAGCTTTGGCCAAGAAAACTGCCAACATTAGGTAGCATCTTCTGGTATTACAAAAATGCGTATCATGTCTCTAATAGAAACACCCAAATTGTTCTTTGCAAACACTGAAACATATGTGATTAATGTGGTTAATGTCTTTTTTTTTTTTTTTTAAACAAGGCTGAGTTTACTGCACATTTAGACTTTACAAGAAGGTGGAAAGTATCTTAGTATCTAGTGTGAGAAAGAATGATATACTTCAGCATGTGAACGTGGCTGGCCAGGTATGGGCAGAACCTGCACACATCAACAAGGTGACCCCCAGAGGTCACTCCAACCTCCAACCATCATGCCACAGCTGCATGTTTTACTGCAGTGCTCCAAAAGAGCCCACAGCTCAGCCTGCTGTACTCTGGGAAGGAGATGATGGCTCACAACTGGTATTTTGAGTTATCAGTTACCAGATCAGCCCCAGGACGCGCACACTGTGAACACAAGGAAGTTTTGTTCTGTATGTCTCGTCTCTCCACACTATGCAATATTTCTTGGGAAAATATTTTGAAGCACAAGCAAAATGTAATAACTGAAAGGTTATTCCTGGTTATCAGTCCCAGTGGGTGCCCAATAAAGCACCAGTGAGAAGAGATATTACAGTGTGTGGGCACAAAAGAATTCCACTACATAAGGCTCCAAGTTCAGCCCTTTAATGTGAGATTAAGAAAGCACCACTGTGGCCCCAGCTGTAAATCAAGCAGGCGTAGTATTTTTCATGCTTGTGCTCATGAGGAAACAATGCTTCTACTCAAGTCACATACTGAATGGAAAAAACTGCACCAGCACTATTTTAGAACAGCAATACATGTACGATGAAGATCTTCATAAACAGTAAAAAACACTAACCCGCTGTGGATTTGGAGGGGGTGTAACAAAAAGGGAAAGGAAATAGAGGTTTTGGCATTTCAAATCAGAAATGCTCTTATTAAGACAGCTTTTAAATCAAAATAATCAGTCAAAAAAATTAATTTGAGCTGTTAAAGGAAAAGCAAGATACATTTACATGTTGACAATTCTGTCATACACTGAGAGGACTTGAGACAAGAAACAGTTAATTTCTGCTCCTACACAGAACTTTGCATCGCTGTATCACAGTATCTGAAAAATACAAATAATCTACTATTTCATCTCCAGTACTGGATCATAACAGTAAGTTATTTGTGCCAATTGTGAATAGCATCATAGATTAGTAATGAGAAAGTACTTGGTAGTCGCAAGAGATCTGAGGTTTTTCACACACAGCCTGGAATACACCAGTGCACGGAAAGGTTTCTAATCAGTAAAAACTGCTATTTAGTTTTACTTGAGAGCCTCTTGATAGTGGTGTATGTCATGCAGCGGATTTGTCTGTGGTGAACTTATCTAAATCCCATCTTAAGGGCAACATGCTTGGGCTATGTTGAACTGCATGTGGTAGTATCAGAATAAACAGACACGAAGTCTTCTGCTCTTGTTTCTGTTCAAAAATCACAACCTGGAAGCCCCAAGTAAAGGACAGGACCAGCAGGTTTGTATCTAAGACTGCTGAGTGGTTCTTCAGGCAGGCTTTGTGGACTGCCTGATTTGGAGTGTGTCCCAAGCAATCACTAACCTCTTCAGCTAACCATTCCCATTGCCATCAGTCTCGTGTGGAAGGGGAGGCCAAAGAGGCAGCTGAGACTAGAGCACTTAACTGCTTTTTCCATCTCTCAATTCTGACCAGTTACAGGTTGAGCACATGCCATGTAGTGCTGGGTTCGCCTCATAAAAATTCCTTAGAAAGGCTTCACAACAGCAGCTTTTTCTGTCTTGGTAGGATACAGCACTGAAGTTGGCTTCAATAGTTTATACAATCATAATGTTAAAGAAAATGAAGAGCCTCATAGTTTCAAGCTCAGATTTCAGCATGGAAATACATTTAATCAAGCTGCTTAAATTTAAAACTGCTCTGTACCTACATATTCTGACACTGAGCATAGTTCTCTCATGATTTAACATGGTTGCTGGGAACAAAACAAAACAAAAAAATAAATCAGAAAAGCCATCTGAGAGCCATTTTTCCCAGTGAGGTACTGACAGAACAATCCTGTGCAGCAAAGGGTTTCTGCAGCAGCAGCAGCAGTCAAAGCCTCAAGAGCAGGAGCTCTGAGGTCAGAGATGTTTGCAGGAGCCCTTCTTCACAGGACAGATTTTCACACATCTTCTGCAGCCCTTCACTGCATCTTCCAGCGTTAGGCTGTTGCTGCACCTTCCCAGAACGGTTTTGTGTTTCCATCTCTCAAAGGTTAATTTTGTAGGCACTGCCATTTTAAATATATTCCTTATTGTGGAAGGAAGCAAGCAGTAAAATGTATTGACCCAACCATAGCATG
This sequence comes from Acropternis orthonyx, assembly GCA_035583155.1. Taxonomy (NCBI): domain Eukaryota; kingdom Metazoa; phylum Chordata; class Aves; order Passeriformes; family Rhinocryptidae; genus Acropternis; species Acropternis orthonyx. The sequence continues at coordinate 5,774,608 of JAWWEU010000091.1, forward strand.
CCAGCTGCCTGAACAGAGGAAGAATCATTACTTGTAGAGATTATACGCTCAAATATCCCGACTCCGGAGCTGCATGCTGTTAAAGACTATGGCTGCTCAAGTACAAAACCAGACAGAATACTTTCAGGATTAACACAGCTCAAAACATACACAGAAAATGATCTTAGGAACATTTGTTTTTTGTTTTCCTAACTCAAACACCTTTTACCCAGAGTGTGGATAAAATAAGAACAACAATAGTTTAAACAAAGTTACCAAACTACAGCAGAATTACTAAACATTTTGCTTCAGATTATGCTAACACTTGACATGATTTTTAAACACTACCTACTATCTCTTCTTGGAAGAATAAACCTTCCACCTTCCCTTCTGGAATGAACTTTTGAATTGTAACTCCCACCACCTGTGACATTTCTAATGATCTGAATACATTATTTTAGAAACACACTGCATGCACAGAGTAACTGCACAGATAATCCTGGGGCAATGGTGTTTACCTCTAATACAACAGTTACAACTTCTGCAAAGAGTCTGGACTGGTACAAGTGTGATACTGTGTGATAAGGGGAGATACTGTGTGATAATAAAGAATAATAAACTAGGCATTAAATGTTGTCTGAAGGGCACCAAAACGTATCAAATGCATCTGTTCTTTAAGCATTACTCTTGCAGCACGCTAATATTTGCAGTAATATTCCCAATTTTTGCCCAAGGGTCACTTTGGTAAGCTGTTTTCATTTTTTAATGCTTTTATCTAGCCAGTGGTGAAAGAAATCAAGAGCACTGAGCCTTCTTCCCAAAACACCCAAACCTCCACTGAATGTTTTTAAGCAGACCATTGTCCAGGGACACCAGACAGTCCTGTCATTAACCCTTTATCAGGTAAAACCTGGAATCTCAGTCAGGCAATAAAATTCAAAAGCATTCCAGTATCTATACATGAGAGGAAAAATGAGTTCTCACCAGATTTTGACTCGATCTGGTGACAGTGACTACTGTTTGTAACCAGTTTTTCAAACAACCCCTGTTCAGAGAGGCCAGGGTACCATTTTTAACTCTGCTTACAGACTAACAAAAAAAAAAAAAAAAAATCACAGCAAGTTTCTAAAACTGAGTTTTAAAACCACCTCTATCGGGTCAAACACTTTCCAAGCAGTCTTTTTTTGTGCAAGGGAAATAAAACAGGTCTGAAAGGCAGGAAGTATCACAGGTAATGACTTTTAAAATATCTTACTCCGCATAGGGTTCTCTTAAAGAAGAGTCTGACTGGACGGTCTCTTTTGTAAATTAACAACACTTGCAACACTGTCATTGGCAAACAGCTGTTTCTTCTCTATACTGATCTGTTTCAGAAGTGCTAACCCTAAAGCTTTGTCAGGTATCCTCATTGCTTTCATTTAGCCCACAACGAATTTACCTAAACCTCCCTCCCATCAAAACCCTACAACCATACCACATCAATATCCAAACCTGACCGAAACTGTTACTTCAGAAAGGCATTTGCTATTTGGTCCTATCAAACAATTCAAAATAATCTTAATGCAGCATCTTTATTAGAACTAGAGACTGGAAACTGACACAACTGAAACTCAGTGCCTATGAAAGCAAAGTGATGAGAAAGAGAAAAGCATGCTGTCTACATCTTTCAAACACTTGAAAGAACTTTCTCTGACCTATCCTAAATAATTCCAGAAAACTATCACCTTTCTACATAATCACAATTGAAAAGACTATAAAACCAGAAAAATAATTCTGTAATGAGTAAATCAAAGGGGGGAAAAAGACCACAACACACACCTGTAGTACACACAAACTTTAAATACTGCATGCAGTTCTAGTCATTCCACACCATTCCTACTCAGATGGAAGAAAGTTTGGAAACTAAGAACAAGTGTGAACAACTCTCAACTCATGCTTTGTATAGCTCTCATTCTTATGAAAGAGCACTGAAAGTGAAAATTCTAAAACTGAAAGCAGGTTACGACTTTTTGCATCTTAGTTACATCACTAATTTACAACTTACCAACAGATTGCAATGGTCTGAATCTTTGGTACTTCAAACTGGGTTATCTCTCACTTGAAACTTACTACTCATAAAACCACTATCTTTCAGAAACACCTGGAACAGTTTACAAATTTCTGATAATTCATTAGTTAAAAATAATTTTAAGTTAAGACAACAGATGAAGGTGTTCAGGTTTTTCAAACATTAGATGAGAAGCTGGACTGATTGGTATTGCTACGAGCAGGGGAAAAACCCCAGGCAGGTCGTACATGCAAAGGAAAACACAGCACAGGAAACGTTCAAGACACCTCAGACAGCCTAAACACTTTTTTTAGCATTTTCTTGAGAAAACAAACTCAAAACACTATCAGGCAACACTGCCAGTCACTGCTTGTTGACAGTGGCTCTGCAATTTCAGTCACATTAGGTACTTTACTGCTTGGTTATGAAAAAGGAATGCATTTCAAATTCTATTAGCAAACTTGCCGTAATTCCCACTCCAGCATCATAACAGTCATAATCTAAAAAAACCCTACTAACCCATTAAATGGCATCCAGAAGTTACCCAGAGCAACAAGAGGAGATAAACTGTCCAGATAAAACATAGTCAGTTCTTAAAACTTGGGATTCTGTGGAATCAAACAGGAACAGCTTCAACCATTGGTTACTTCCTTCAATCAAAGGAAATCCTTTGCAGGTTTGCAGCCAAGAGACCAAAACTTAAGTGCTTTGGCTATATTACCTTCTCTACAATTACACATTTAAAATATAGTAGCAAACGCCTTTGGCATCCACTTCCAGAGATTTTAAAAGAGATTGCATCAAACACAGAACATTAATGTTATCTTAAACTGAAATTAAAGAGTGTTGTACTTTGATTACAACAGAGTAATTTTAAACAGAAGAAATTTATAGTTGCAATTAACATGTCAACTGAAAAATTAGCTACGTGTCTGTGCCATCAGCTTGTATTTCTCTGTCTTGAACTCAACAGTGCACTTAACAGAAACCTTAAACAATGTTTTTTCTGTATATGCCTATAGACACACACACACATATATATATAGGTACAGACAGATTTTAAAAGCCATTTTTACTTTAATTCTTCTAAAGGGATAATCATACCCTCATCCTCCCAACTCTTACAGTAGTATGATGCATTAACCAGTCTAGTAAGACTGTTAATCAAGAAACTTACTCAGGCGATTGACTTCATCCTAGGAGTAAATCCTAAATTCTCTCAAGGTGGTATGCTTACAAAGGATAGATAGGAGCTTTGTTTATGAAGATTAGCACCACTTTAATGTCTTACCTGCACACATTTTTCTTGACAAACCTCTTAAGTTTATTACATGAAGGTTATAGGCTTTTCTCTTTAAGGGGATGACTAGCATTCTTCTGTTCTAAAACAAGATGGGTACAAAATGCAACCTGGTAGATGTTTTTGAAGGAAAAAGTCTGGAATCCATTCAGAAATGAAGTAACAGGGAAACTGCCCACACTTAAGAGTACTTTAAGTAGTGAAAATAGAAACTCAGTGATCCTGATGACCTTGATTGTCATGGCAGTGTCCAGCAGCCCCTAACCTGTCATGTCACCCAAGTAATCCAGGCATCAGACCGCTGTGCAATACTCCCAAGGTGAGCTCATCCCTTCATCTATCTGCTTTCTCTACTGCACCACCAGAAATTTTGAGTTTTCGGCCTTTTATAAGCAAAAAGAAGATTCAAAGCTTTCCTAAGCAACACATCAAAACAAAGTCTCTCTCAAGGCAGTTTACTAATCAGTGCCTCTGGAAACAGTGATAGTGTCAACACCATTTGATCTGCTTGTCATAACATCAGCACAGGACACTTTCAGAATCAAATCTCTGCACCTTTCCTGACAGGAAAGGACTAGCTGTATTTCCACAGAAGAAAAGTTCCAGAGGGAAGCACTGAAGCCTGAGATTTGAAAGCCCACAGCCAGTATGGTTTGCCCAGAAAAATTCCTTTGAAGTAGTTTTCACATGTGACACAGTAGCAAAGCTTTGTTGACATCTGCAGGTACGCAAGAGCAGTACCCTTCCTATCTGAAATATAAATAATACTTATTTCCTTCATACCAAAAACATTAGAGAGCACCTTGCAAAATAACAAAAACTCCCCGCATCTTCACATCTTGATTCATATACCCCTCCATAGGCACAGGATGACACAAAAAGTCTGGACAAGTTGATCATGAGAACCAGAGACAAATGAGAAAAAGTCCCTGTTCAGCAGCTTTGCAGTGTGGCCACCTCAAGGAATACCCACAATGCTTATGGTCTGCACTACCAGAAATACTGTAGGCAAAGTCAGGCCTTCCTGTCAAGAAACAATCAACACGGTCTGCCACTGTAAAAAACAACTACAAAACCAACCAAACAAAAAACCTGAAACAACAACAACGGACCAAAAAAACCACAGCAAACCAACAAAAAAATTCCCAAGCCTCCCCCAAAAAAGCCCAAACTTCCTTTGCCAGGCTCTCCACTTCCAACTAACAAAAACCCGCACCACTAATCTGGCCAGAAGGAAGCATGACTTCCTGCACAAGTACAGGGGCAACCAATCCATCCACCCTAAGAGGAGAAAACACACACAGTCCACACTTCAAGAATGCACCTTCCCTTCTGCACTGATGTACTCAATCCTTTCCAGAAGTGCTCTGAATGATTTATCCAAGCAATTATTCCTTACAGTGCACTGATTGCAATACTCCTTTTGATATCCATTGTTCTGAAAGGAGAAATCACACTTCTCCGAAAAACGGATCCAGGTCCTGAACACACATCGTTTTCACCTGAGTATCTGAAACACCTGAAAGACACCAGAATGAAGCAGAGGAAGCACTTGATCGCAAGAGAGCTGAAGTAAATCCAATTACCAAGTCTCCTGCAGAGAGGTTTTGCACACTCAACTATAGTCCAAGAAATACAAGGTTCTGCAATTAAGTACCAAAGAGAATCCATTTCAGTCTTGTCAAGAAGTTGTTTTGAACACACCAAATTTCCAAGCTGTTGTGGTTTAAACCCAGCTGACACCAAGCTCCTTGCAGCCACTCGCTCACTTCCCCACGAGGAGGACTGGGGAGAATGCGAAGGGTAAAGGCTGGAAAATCTGTGGTTTGAGCTAAAGACAGTTTAATAAAGAAAGCAAAAGCCATGAACATGAGCAAAGCAAAACTAGAATGACTTCAGTGCTTCCCAAGGACAGGCAGGGGTTCAGCCATCCCCAGGAGAAGAGGGCTCCATCCCATATAACAGTGACTTTGGAAGAAAAACCCCATCGCTCCAAACATTTCCCCTTTTCCCCTCTTTTCCCTCACTTTATACACCGAACATGGGGTTATATGACCTGGAATGTCCCTTCAGTCAGTTGGGATCACCCGTCCCGGCTGTGCCTCTTCCCAGCACCCCTATCCCCTCCCCAGTGTGATGGCACAAAAAGCCTTGGTGCTGCATAAGTTCAGCAACAACAAAAACATATATCTGTATTATCAACCCTGTGTTCAGCACTAACCCTAAACACAACCACTGGGAAGACAATTAATTCTACCCCAGCCAAAACCAGCACACAAGTCATCTTCTATACTCCAGACCAACAAAAAGGTTAATTTGTGGCATTCCTGGACTTTCAAGAGGTGGGGAATAGAGAGCCAACAACACTATGCAGCAATAACCTTAATAAAAGGTCATATTTTTATTAGAAGTCTAGTTCCAAGTGTAGTAAGTTCCTGAAAAATTACATTTAACCTATTGCCTTACAACAGGCTAAAAAAAGCCCATTGAAATAAACCTTAAAATCATTTGAGTACTGCCTGAATTTTTAATGTCGGGAAGTGGTGCATACAGGTACAGCACAGGCCCTGAGCCAGCACTGAGCAGGGCTGGTACATTCACACAGCACAGCACTCACTTGTACTGACTGCCACAGCCAAATCTGACAAACAGTTCAGAAGTAGTACTACTTAGAATAGTCTGAGGAGCCTCTGCCATGTAAACTGTCAGACTAAGATGAAACATTAACCCAGTGTCAGGGTTCCTTTACAGCTGAAACAGACACGGCTATTTCCTTTGAACTAAAAACCCCCAAAACAAACAAAACAAACAAAAATCAAACACCAAACAAGTAGTAACAGACTAATCTGAAACAGAAGCAGTTAATTCAAAGAAGGAAAGCTAACTAGCAAAATAAGCCTCCTTATTAAAATGGAATTTTAGGATCTTTTTATTGCCATACCCTTGAATCACTTAAGTTTGTAAGGCACAGATAATGCATCCTGAGTTTGTTTTTATGCATAAAAAGGAATTTCAGTAAGTCTGTCAGGCATAATCACGATGCTGAAGTGCAGAAGAAAACTGAAGACCTTCCATGCACTTAAGCTGCAAAACCTGGATAGCTTCCAAAGTACTGAAAGGCGAACAATTTGAAGTCAACTATTTAAAAGAAATTCTTAGTAGTGACAAATGACCATAGTGTGACTGCTATTACCTATACCGAGAAGTGAGGAAAATGGGTTTGTGGTTGCTCATGAATGAATATTATATGAGGTTTTGGAAAAAATTTGAAGAATTCAACAGAAGATGTAGTACACTGGTTTAAATTACTCCAAGATACTGATCTCGCCAAGCTCCTCCTCTGAAAGAATGTTCTTCAGGAATGAAAATCATCTGAAGTCTAATCAAATGCAGTACCAAAAGGGAAAAAAGTTTATCTGAAGATGAAGATTCATTCTGCTGCACCTTCCTCTCTAACCAGTTCTAAAATAGGTTATGCTGAACTACAGTTATCGCTGTTCTTCCAGGCTGTTTTTTGAAATGTTAATAAAGATGAAAAAACTTTCTGAGAGTGTTTATTTCATCTTTATATAATGCTTGAGTTTTTATTTTGTACCACACACAATACTTGTACAGTAGTACACGTGTACGAAATGTTAATGTTAATAAATATATGCATATTAGCAGAGCACACTGGAAATTTCTTATTGGTACAAGTGTGCAGTCAAAGGACTGTGCAGATCACTGAAGTTTTGGATCAGGGAACTCAATCACCACAACCAGCACATGAATTTGCATTTGAAGGGGGGGTGTTGGCTTTCTGTAAACCAGATCAGCTCCCAGATCCAGCTAAAATCTGTGAGGGCACAGAAGTTCACCCCTTTCAGCAGGAGTCCACACTTGTGCTGTGAAATTAAGATTGTTAACATGGTTCAGTCATTTCCAGCTTCTCTGGGACAAAAAAAAAGTAGTAAGAACAATATTAGCAGTTTGCTGAATAGTTTCAAGTGTTTCAGTTTCCCATAGGTGTTTTGGACTAAAGACTTATCACAGAGATATAAGAGATCCAAGCTTCAAGCAGTTAAAAATACAAGACCTGGAGCACTAATATTACTTTGAACAAAGGGAGCAGTACACTCTTTTTTCTCTTGATAAAAATGGTTATAATTAAGGGGGATATCAGAGTAAGCAAAGTGAGAATTCTCCACACTTGAGAGTCTTAATCTTCTGGGAGATGGGAGGAAGGAGCTTCTAAAGACAGACCTTACATAACATGACCAGCTAACTTGATGACCTAGAACCATCTTTCAGCCTTTTACGCAGCTTCATCTGAGTTCTGCTTTCTTTAGAGGCTAAGCAGACATAAACCAAGAACTGAAAGAAAATAAATATTAGAGGTGCAGCAATTTTTTAACGTTTTCAAGACAGAATACATCCTTTGTTACAAAGTAGTGCCATACACAGCCTTCTCACAGTCCTTATGTTAAACATTTAGAGTTATCAAATAAGAGGGAAAACTGCAATACTTCAGAAAGCACTTATCAATGCCAGAAACACAATTTAAGAAATTTACAGTCATCCAACTTGAGTAAAAACAAAGAAAATAAAACCCTCAACTCTCTGAACGAAGACTATCAGTAATGTCTTTGTTACTTCTGTGATCAAATTCAGATGGCAGGTGGATGAATTTTGACATGGGAGGAAGCAAAGCACACTTCTTTTTGTTTTGCTCTATAATTTCAGCCGGGGGGAGTGGAGGTGGTGTGAAGATCGTTCTCCTAGATCATTCCCTTGTAGCCTTGTCAGGGCTCTCGGTGAGTATTTAGCTAACAACAGAGCAGAGCTGCCAGTAGAGGGCTTGGTTCACACCGGCTCCACTCACCGAGCCGTGAGCCACTGCACAAAGCTCAGATTAGAATCGCTCACACACAGCGGGGGTTTGTCTTGGGGGAAAAAACAAACAAACAAACAAAATAAAACACCAAAAGCTCCGCAATTAATTAAATTCTATACAGAAAAATCGCAAATTAATGCACATCAGTGGACGACACTGTGAAATTCTGAATACTTTAGGAGAATACACCTTTCAGAACAATAAGGTCTGTGACATTATAGCACAGTAACTGATAAACTGAGGAATGCAGAGGCAGGTGGAATGTCTTCTACAGGCTGTATCTTTATGTACAGGTGTAGCTGACCCAGGCAAAACAGATATTCCTAAACTGTAAGACAGGAATAGCAAGAACACTTTTAAATCTTCCTACTATCTGAAGGCAGATCCCCTCAAGAGGGCAGGGGACACTGCAACTGCAACAAAAACCTGCATGTCATGGTATGCTAGTGGCCCTCCCATTTCTTTGCTAATGAACACCCTCCCACCTCTGCATCTCTGGAGACTAAAGCATTCCCTTCCATCTACGAGATAAACAACTTGTAACCCCATCACCAAACTCCCTCTCTCATCTCTCTAATGCAGAGCAGGATTAATGCACACCAGTTGGTTAAGGAACAGACTGATCACCTTGGCTATCTGGAGCCAAGGATACACTAAAAGAAGACCCCTCCCTTGAAATGTAAGACGACTGACCAAGATCAGTATTATGCAATTCATGCACCTCAGAGCACTGCACCATCACACAGCTGTGTTGCCACAACCCATTTCAAGAACCCCTTTTCTACTAGAAAAGCCACTGTTGGAACAACCACACAAACACCTATCCTGCCAGGACTGCAAGACAAACCCCTGAGAAATGGTACCCCTTGTGTACATGTATGTGCGTCTTCCTTAAACAGTGCATCTTCTTCCAACATTGCTCTTCTGTGAGAATAGAATCGGTGGAAGACTTAGACATATGAAGCTCCTGTAAACAGAACTAAGTGAAAAAAAAGAAAAAAAAAAAAATCTGTTCTATAACTGGCACTAGCATCAATGCTCTAACACTCCCTGACATTTGTTTACCTACTGAAAGCAAACAGAATAGCATAAACTCTAACTGCAAGGTGAAATGGCTACATTCAAAGCAATGAACCACACTGCCAGAGAACAGTTTTGGACCAGTCCTAACACAAAGTAACTGCCAACCTTGGTTGACCGGGTCAAGAGCAGAGGCATAACAATAGGTATTCACACAGAGGGAACTTAATTTAGGGGTACTACGATGTTTGTACTAGCTGCCCTTGACAGACAATGCTGTACCTGTTAAATCAGTATGAAATCACAGCTAAAGAGCGAGCTTAACCCTTCAAGTCCCTGAAAATACCTTCTTCAGGGATAGCATTATTTAACAGTAAAGATCATTATTGTTAATCAGCAGGAACTGAAGTCACCTTGGGAATGGAGACAATAAGCCCCCTGAAAACAGCAGAAAAAGCACAACAGCTTTGTGAACATCTATATGGAAGTATGGCACCATCTTCGTTTAAAAGTTATCAGCTCTCTACGTCCAGAAAGCAAGTGCATGATCACAGATGCAATGAGATCGGGTGAAATGAACGTAACCAATGCCATTAGCATGCATGGCACACCCTTATTAAAAGCTTCTGTGTTCTCATCTTCACCTTGGAAAATGTTTTGCTAAGTTGGAAGCAAAAATAACAGCCTGCCCTCTTCATATAAGCCCAAATAACTGCTAGCACATTAATTGCTTTGGAAATTAAACATCCTACAACAACAGAGGAGCTGAGTTACTCCATCCAACTACTACTTAAATTCCGGAGTTTATACAGTTTTTAAAAATTGATACTTAATATCAAATGTAACCATAATTGCACATTCCATCCCCAGTTTGGTTTTTTTGGGGGGGAGGGCCCACAGGAGGTAGGTGACTTTAAAAAGTACCTTCACGTACACATCTATCCAGACTGCAGAACAAATTAATGACATCTAAGAAATTAATAATTTTATTTAATTAATGCTCACAATGAAACTGTTTTGCTAATTATCCTGTAATTAGGCTGTCTACTACTCCTCTATGCCACAAACTATGAAGAAAATCGCTTGCCATGAATTTCTTCCTAATGACGATATAGCAATCCTAGAAATTATAGTTCCAGAATACATTAGAGTCTGCACTCAAATGTCTTAATGGTGTAAAGAGCTTTTCTGACTGCTGTAACCTGAACACACCGAAAAACCCACCTGCCAAGCTTAGAAATTCAAGCAGTGTTCTGCTCACAGTGCAGAGTAACCAACACCTGGTCATCTCATCACGGGCCACAAGCGACAAATTCGGGGGAGGAGGCAGGAAATCAGTGTGTTTTCATATATATCATGAGCACATATATGTGTTTTCTATTTATAGTGCACCCAGTCCGTGCACAAGATAGCGATTGCCAATTTCTGTTTTATATTAACTTAAAATCAGACTATAGAACCTCATTTAACTCCATCAGAAGGGGACCTGGAAGGCAGGAGCAACTCGCTGTTATGGGTAGTAATTATTCTGAGATCTAATCTTAGATGTTACAAGGAAGTACCTTTGTAATACACCGAACAATTATTTCTACCACAGTCGAAGAGGCAGATTTAAAAAAGAGACTTAAACAATCACCACAGCCTCCCCTCCTCCCAGAAAAACCCTACAGACCAGCAGCCTAATAATGGAGTGAAACGGGGAAGTCTGGCAAGAACAGACGTTTCCTCATGAAGTCCACCTACAAGGAGTGAAAGGGGGGATGAAAAGAGTTCTGGAAACAAAATATTCTTCCCTTCACTGGGACGTGGCCCATATGCTCCTTTATTTCCCCAAAGCCAGCGGAAAAACCCCACTGGAATACGGGCGTCTTAGAGCACAGCCAAAAACTGCGAGGAAGCAGCACTGCAGCAGCTTTATCTGGAGTCAGTCTAATGATGATAGTTAAAAAAAATGTATGAAATTAAGTCTACGTTCAGCTAAAGCTCGTGTTTTAACCAAGACAGCCTGCAATGCAAAGGCAGCTTTCACTGTAGCTCATCTCGAATAACACAGTCCAAAATAGAAGAAGCTTTGAGCTTCGGAGCCTTCCTTTCGACGCCGGGGCCACTCGGCACCGCTGGAAAGGCTCGTCCAGGGTCTGTGCCTGTGCAGATCCAGCAGCATCTGCTCCGGATCCGACCAGATCCACCGCGCTCTGCAGATGCTCGGAGACAAAACCTCCGGACGCTGCTAAAGGAAGCGCATCCTTATTTTGTTTTTAGGGTTCTTTTATTTAATTTTTTTTTTGAGGGGGGGGGGGCGGAGGGGCAGGTTATTTGGTGTGGGTTTTTGTTAAAGCGTCTCTTCCGAACATTTCCACTCCCTTTCCCGGACTAACACCTATGGCAATCCCCCGGATTGATTCCCGATCTGCCGGAGGCGACGTGGAAGTGGAAAACCCGCTCGGCTCCGGAGAAACAGACCTGCAGCTCTAAATCCCTCCTCTCACACTGTGTATGTGTGTGGGGAGGACACACACCATCTCCCAAAAAACACGTGTGGGGAGGCGGTGGGGATGGATACCGCTGCGTCACGAGAAGAAAAATAATAAAAAAATAGCAAAAAGTGAGACGCGAGTGAACAACGCATCCGCGCTGGTTTGCGGCCTCCCCGAGGCAGGGCGAGCTTTCGGCTTTTCCTTTTTTTTTTTTTTTTTTTATATTTCCCGGGGCCGAGGAGCCCCCGGAGACGGGGAGGGAGAGGGATGGGATGGGGAGAGCCCCGGGGTGGGATGCGGAGGGATGGGATGGGGAGAGCCCCGGGGTGGGATGCGGAG
>JAWWEU010000091.1:5792604-5805166 GCA_035583155.1 Acropternis orthonyx
TTTGTTGAACACAGGTCTGCCAGATTCTCAGGTTTTGTGTACTCTTTGTTCCTGCACGGCAAGCTGTAGTCAATGTTGCAATGCAGTTCTTCAGTGCTAAGATTTTAGAGCAGGTCCTGTGTTTGTGCTACTTGAACCACAATGAGGGTTATTTCCCCTTTTGTGTATCGTCCGCCCAGTTGCCCCTTGATACAGTCATTGTTAGCATCTAAAAATGTGGTTTCTGCATCTTGATCCCATGTCACATTTCCCCAGCCAGCACACAGCCCAATTCATTCCTTCTTTTCCTCCCTTCGTTTCTTCTTTTCTATTCTTTCCTTCCTTCTTTTTTCCCTTCCTGTTCCATAGCAAAGAGAGTTAGTATCTGTGTTCTCCTACTGTGCTGTTTATTGTATCCTCTATAATTATTACAGGTGTTCATCCAAATCAGTGTTTAAGTAATACTGTCTTTCTTTACCAAGAAACCTGGATGAAGTCCTAACAAATACTGTATTGTCATGTGGTAACTTACCTGTATTTGTATTACACTAATCCAAGCTTACAAGGAAAAAAGGTAATTGCAGCAACACTTTTGAGAGGCTGCCAGATAAATCCTATGATTAAGACACTCAGAAATGAAATCCGTTTGCTGGCAGCTGGATGCGGTGCTGGAAAAATCTCTTCTAGGGGGTCTTTCTTGTTCTGACCACACTTTTGATGTGTGCCTTCAATATTCCACTGCCTCTGTTTTTATGGACCTTGTGCTAGTCAGACCACCTCCAGAATGACGTCATTCCTAAAACTTCAGAATTCCTAACATTCTCTGAAAGCTGACATGCAAGGTAGGTTTTGGATAGCTTCTTCAAAGCACTTCAGTTTTAATGCTCGGTCAGCAAAGTATTTATTTAGGAGTGACGTGGAGGGTATATCTCATCCAGAAATACAAGGTTTTGCAAGATGCTGTGTGTTTTTGGTAGCTGGAGGAAAGATATTCAGCACCTGATCCCTGTCCTGAGTTTGTGAGTTTCCATGTCTAGTTTTAGGTGCTGGTTTATCTTTAAAGTTCTGGTTGTCTTAGTATCCAAGAGACTGCCTTTCATCCTGTGCCCGTATCAGTCCAGTTGAGACCAGTAAAGCCCCACAGGCTCTGGAAACCCCTGCCAAGGTGTACATGTGACACAGTGAGATTAAATGCAAAGACCTTATAATTATGAACTTCAATTATCACATATCATTCAAAGCACTTAAAGTCTGACTCATTCCTTTTTTTTTTTTTTTTTTTTTTTGCCCAGCATTTGAAAATTGAAGTGTGTATGTACGTGTGTTAGGAGGGAGAAATTATTCAAGGGGAGATAGAGTTTTTTATCTTAAACTACTGTAGTTATAGGCAGATATATCAAGAATAACTTGAGACTATAGACAGCTATTGCAACAATTCAGGAAATGTAAATAAAAAAGCCAACAAACAGGTTTTTGTGCAGTCTAATGTATCTTCAAAGCAAAATGATACTCTTAGTGAATTTTTTTTTTGTTATGTTTCTAGTTTTAATAATTTCTACGTCTCAGTGTCTCTAATATTTTATCGTAGATGAAGCTGCAGGGTATCACTGAGGTGCTGCTGAAATGTAAAGTGGGCAGCCTGAGCGCTCAGTAACTGTTCAGTCCAGACTACAGAGTACTAATTTTGATTCAAACCGTGCAGACAACTTGCTCAGGACAGAGCTCTGGGTTGATCTCACCAGAGATCCTCCTATTTAATTTCTCTGTGAGCTAGGAACCTCTTCTGATACTTTCTTCCTGATACCTCCATGTGAACAATGTCCATTTTGCATGATTCAGTTGTTTCTTTGGTTCATGTCTCTGCTCTCTGGAACTAGAGGCATGATGTTGTATCAGACACAAAGCTTCTGGAGATTTTAGTCTGTATAGAGTGATGAGATAGCCAGAATTCAGGGATGAGGAGCTGCTTTACCCTCCAGGGATGTAGCTAAGTGATTTCTGTTTCTTGTTTTTCCTTTTCAAACTGATATTTTTGGGGTTTGGTTACTTAATCATGTTTCTAGAAGATAAAATAACTTCCCCGTCTTTCGTTATCTTCCAAAATGTGCGTCGTTTGGAGCAAATGCCATTTTGTAAAGACGCCAGAGGAGGCGGGTTGGCCAGCAGCCCACCAGTGTCCAGAGATATCTATATTTTCAGACGCTCAAGCCAGTCAACCACATCCTACTCACACAATTAATTTTCAGTCCTTTTCTTTTAATTCTTCTTGCATTATGACAGTGAGTCCATTAGTAATTTTTTCTTTCATGTTCTATATGCACTCATTATCAAAATTGAATGGAAGTTACCAATCATTTAGGCTACAGACATCCTTTTGTGGCTTTTTTGTTTTCATCTTGCCTACTTCTTTCATGTTTGGAAAACTCTTATGTTTTGTCCTACCTTATTATAATGTATTATTTTTGATACTTTTTTCTGCGTTTTTCTTACAAGAAACCATCTATTGTTATTTATTATTTAACAACTGCTTGGTGAAGTCACAGAAGACTAAAAATGTAGGAGACTAAGTATGTGAGCAAATACAACCTGCTGGATCCAAGATCCTGGGAGAGCGAGAGGTGAGGCTGCTCAGCTCCACCTCCCTGGTCCCAGCCAGCAGAGAGGCAGATGCACGAAGGGCACACCTACACACCATGTTCCTGATTATTTAAATATTGATCAACTGTTTTACATCTTGAGGATTATAACACAGTTTTGTCAAAAAAAGAAAAAATAAAACTAAAGCAAACCTAGAAAATCCTAATATTTCAAAGTTATTTTATGCTTATAAACAATAATCCAGAACTAATGGAAACTACAGAAATTAATAAAATGGCATTTTGCATTCACAGCCTTTGTAGTCCAAGTGATGCTGGCAGGTTCACGTTGACTTATTTTACTGGTTTTGGACCATGGCTACTCAGACAGTTTTACTGCCTCTCATGTTCCAAACTGTCACGATTTGCCTGTAAAGTGTAACTACCAGCTTGAGTGTAAGGAGTTTTTCGTGGTTACTGCCTGATGTCACTTGATACAAGTCATATCTCAATGATAACTTATATGCATTATATTTATGTGGAGTCAGTGGATTCCATCTATGTAGCTTTCCAGCAGCTTAGACGTGCCAAGTCTTGCATGCTGACCTTATAGAACTTAAATCAATTTGAGTTAGATTTGGGATCTACCACTCATCAACCGAAGTTCTAACATGCATTTGAGTGAGACTGAGAACCAGAGTAGGCACTGCCAAAGAGATTCTTGTGTGCTACATGTCCCTGCAATGAAAGAATTTTTCATTCCTTTCTACTATTGAATTTGCCAGGAAGATGGATACTAACTAATTCTAGGATGCTATTCTAGGTCAGAAATCTAAGGAGAATTTAGCTCCAGGGTCTTTCTAGTAGGTGCCATAAAGCTATTTGGCAAAGCAGAGTGAAATAACTGCTTAAAATAGAGTGGTTCAGACTTGAGGAAGAAGTCTAAATTGAATGTTTGAGTGGAAATCTTTATATCCCCCTCTGATATGACAAACTACATGTCCCATATGCCAAAAGCATAAAGTGTTGTTTGTTCATTCATTATGTATTTTTTTCATGTTACTTTTTGAGTTCGTAGAGTTTACATGTTCAGGAAGTTAAGGTGATAGGAAAGGAAGATTACACTACTTCTATATGTCACCAGTGTCCTCTCTTATGCCTTTAACTTCAATTAATATTCAAATATCTGGGGAGGTATGGTATGTAATTGTGATGCTTATGGTGTATGGTTGGCATCAGAAGACAGGATCCTGGGTGACCAGGCAGGGAAGATGCACCTTTACCACAACACTAGGGATGTCTGCACAGGGGAATTGTGTCCCACACACGTACCAGCCTTTGGAGTGCAGCCACTGGGAGGCAATCAAGAAAGCCTGTTCATAAGCAGTTTTAATAATTAGTTCTCTCCTTTCATCTTCAGAACAGGAAATTAGTGTAGGAACACAAAGGAGCTAAGGTGGTAGACGATACCTAGTTGTGGCAGAAGAGCATATTCTGACTTGAACTACTTTACAAATGGGAAAACTGAGGCATCGAAAGATGACAGCTCAAATTGCATCTACAGTGTTAAGAGTGGAGGTGGATTATCTTGAACATACAATACTGTCTTGGTTTTCATTTCCACAGTTTTGTTCCACCCACAGATTCATTGAGGAAATTACTAATAGCAAAGGCAGTCAAATCCATTATAATCTTTTAAGTAGTGGAAGCTGAAAACACACCTTTGTATCAATGCACTTGTTTTTGCATTGCTTTCAACCTTAGAACTACAGATTGTATTACAGATATTAGTTGTAGGTCCTTTGTGTAACTTTTAAAGATATGTTGCCAGGACAAGTTGCTGTATATTGTATTCCTGAACAATGCTAAATACTGTGGTCAAGTGTTTTTTTCACTTGGGGTATTTTTGTATGTGCTATTGAAGTCTTTAAATGCTCACATAGTGACTCACCTGCTTCCTTTCAAAGAGTTTATCACTAATCTCTGAAAATCATTACACCAAAGTTTTAATTTAAAAAAAAAAAAAAAAGAAAAAGAAAAAGAAAGGTAGCTCCATATCTTTATACAGGGCTGAAATCCAAATTCTTTTTTGTTTTTTCATCATTAAAATGTTTTTGTACATTTTTCTCTAGGATAAGATCAGGGTGATCTGAATGAATGGTCCCCTGGAGAGCTTAGGAAATTTAATATTCATGAAAATTCATTGGAAAGGATAGCTGTACATGTTACTTCTAAGTAAGCATGAATGATTCAAAGAAAAAAAAAAAATGTGATGAAAACCCCATCATGGTGCTACAGCACTTAAAAAAGAGGTACAACCTGTGAGGGTGGGCAGGCCCTGGCACAGGTTGCCCAGAGAAGCTGTGGCTGCCCCATCCCTGGGAGTGTCCAAGGCCAGGTTGGACGGGGCTTGGAGCAACCTGGGCTGGTGGGAGGGGTCCCTGTCCATGGCAGGGGGTGGCACTGGATGATCTTTGTGGTCCCTTCCAAGTCAAACCATTCTATAATTTGGTTATTCTATAAAGTTGTTATAATAATAATAATCAATCAGTCACTCATTTGCATTTGAAATCATACAGACAGTTCTGATTGATTAGTGTCCATGAAAGAAAAGAAAAGGAGTAGACAAAAATCTCCAATTTTAGAGAAGTAAAAGTGTTTAGAAATGGAAAAATGCGAGACTGATAAGACTGCAGTTCTTTAGAGAGGTCAAAAAAGAAGGGGCTTAGTATATGTGTGGAAAGTTCTGTAAGGCAATGGAAGAGCGAAAATAGGGAGCAATAGTCAACCAACCAATTAGAATGGAAATTAAGTAAAAAAAAAAAAAAAAATGGCAAACAGCATAATAAACTCATTGATGCAGATGCCAAAGACTTAGATAGGTGTGAAGAAAGGACTAGCCATTCAAACGACCAATAACACATCAGTGGTTTTCAGGCAGAGGAAGATTTTTTTATTAAACTTACAATCTGTTTCTGTCAAAGTATATCTCAATTCTCAACAAGGATCAGAAAGAATTTCTCACCAAATCAGTGAAATAACTGCTGTCTGAATTTCCTCCATGCTTGTTTCTGGCACTGGTCACTTAAGAGACTAGATTTCCAGATGATGCTTATATTATCTTACTTTATGTAGTGGTTCTGCTCCTAGGAAAACACCCCTACTCAGAGGCAGCCAGCGGAAAAAGTGGACATCAGGTACCTTTATAAATGCTGGGAAAATAAACTGGCAGCTCAAAATCTGATACAAGTTCTGGTAGAAATATTCAAAAGAGAATCTATTCCTTTCATTTTCTTCCCCCTTAATGGAAGGTACCTAAAGCATCAGCAAAACAGAGGACTTGCTCCTGTTTTGGCCGAATAACTGGTTCATATTTTCATAACATCCTGTAAGCAGTTCATTTAGACCAAGATGGAGAACTTCTGCAGTAACTATAGCTCATTCCTATCCCACATGTCACGTTGTAAAATTTATTTTATCCGGTTTCAGAAATAACTTCTTCAACTGTGTCAAAAAACATATGGCAAGTATCACCCCCACACCTCGCAGCCTATTGTCATCACCCATTTATGTCAAAGGGAATTAATATCCTAGGCACTCCTTAATCTTCACAATGGGCTAGAAGAAAATGCACCAGAAATACTGTCCTGCAGCTGTCTCTGCACATCCTCTACTTGTGAGACCTGGTTATCTTTCTCGACTAGGACATCAAAATGCAAAAATAACTAAATTTGTCGTGTTGCAGTGCTCAGTATTCCTTATCTCTTTACTCTGTCAGTAAGCAGCAGTTTTTACTCCTATCCCTGTATGGAATGATCTCCTCAAAGGACGGTTTTGTTTTATTTTGTAATGGAAATGATAACTAATTCTTCATTACTTTTGTCCTCCTATTTGGCCCCTCTAATGACTAATCTCGTTCCTTGTGTGACCAGTGACTTTCCAAAGCAAAGACACACCTTAGACAAGGAGTTGCCACCATTCTGTCACTATCTTGTCTCATTTACAAGTGAAATTCTGAGTCCTGATCTGATTGTTTCTCCTGAAGCTATTGCTAGTGCTGTGTTTTATATTCCTTGTCTTGTTCTGCTCTGTCTTTCCTCTTGGCCTTTGTCCAGTAATGCAGCTTGAGTTTTAGCAGGTTGAAAGGCATCTCATCCCAGATTACAGTTTTCAGTACTCCTCTAGGCCCTGAGTGTTAAAAACTGCTTAATGCTCTACACCGTGTTGGAATAAATATTGAGTTGAATAGCTATATTATATACATAGCTGGACACCCAGCTTAGCAAATTATATATAAGCATGTGTTTATCTCCTTTGCTATTCAGCAAGGCACTGAAGAATGCATTTAGCATTAAACTTGTCCAGGTCCACTAAGGTCAAGCAGTTTGTTTAAGAGACACGACAGAGGTGAATGGCTAAAAGAGATCCTTTGTTTTGCAGTTTGGTACATGGGAGGGGGAGGGGGGAAAGGTAAAAAATATGGACATTAATGAGGAAGTTTTGAGTTGCAGTTGAAATACTTCGCCTCTCACCAGATGTGTTTAAATGTTGTCATCGAGGTTATTTATTTGGTTACTCTTTTTTCTCTGTTTTAAATGTTGTCATTGAGGTTATTTATTTGGTTACTCTTTTTTCTCTATTTTTTTTTCTTTAGGTAAGGAAATGTATTTGATAGAAACTGGAAATAGAATTGAAAAATTATATTTACCTTGAATTTCCCTGCATTTAGTTTTCTAGCAACTGAGCCTAGTTGTGAGCCACAGACAGTGAACTCCATAAAAGATGCTTTTATGATTCATACAGGGTTTTCCCATTTGAGCCTACAGCTCCTGCTCCTCAGGTGAATGTATACCATGATCCATCCATAGGCATTGCAACTTGTTCCTGTATAAAATATAAGGATAAATTCTGCATATTATTTGGGGGAAATGCTTGGTAAATTTTAAATTCTGATTACAGCTTTTGCAGGAAATAACAAACAGTATATTTTGTGTGAAGGGAATTGCACATTTCAGAAATGTAAGTTAGACAAAAATAGTGTGGGGTTTTTTCTAAATTCGTATTTCTGTTAGAATACGGGTGCCACCATTACTTTGCTAATTGGACAATTATTTCTATTTAGCTAGGATATCAATGTACATACTTCCATGTTCCAACAGAAGAGCACATGTTTTCTCTTTTTTATCACATAAAATAGGTAAATGCTGAAAATGGCATTTAGGAAGGCAATGCTTGCCACTTCACTCATTCCTTAGTTCTCTGTCAACAGATGGATGAAGTGTCAACATCTCAATCATTTGGCAACTGGATGCAATTAAATGGTCTTGTCTATTTATGAAATATTACCACTGCTAAAATTTAGGCATTATTAAATAAATAGAAGACACTAGAAAGGCCATCCATAATAAGATTATCTGAAAGCTTGTACTTAGCAGTGCTCTGTGAAAATTGCAATTGCGATTTCATAATCAAAATATTTTTCATACATTTGATTCTTCTCTTCAACTGGATTTCTGATGATATTTCGTTAATTAAAACCCCACAATGTTTCTAATTTTCCCAAAGAATTGGAGTGGCTTTTCTTGGAGAAACCAGGGTGACTTTAAAACATTATTTAATGTAATGATTTTACCACTGAGGACAACAAAATTAGAACATAACTTTACATTAAAACTGTTGTGTTAGCTATTTATACTTTACATATTGTAGTACTCACAGTTCTGGAAAATAGCTACTGTTTTGAAAAAAAAAGTAAATTTTAGTGGTTGAATGAATATTCCTTTAAGATAATTGACTCATAAATGTAAATATGATTCAGTGAGAGTTCACAGTACATATTTTGTTTTCTGTTTATCCAATATGCACAGGAAGGAAAGGTCAGGGCTAAAGGCAGAAAGTTTAGGAATCCAGGATAAAAAGTTACAGAATATAGTATGTTTTAAATTTTTGTAGTTGTTGTCATCTCTCTATCTGTAATATCCAGATGTACCAAAATTCTTGTTTTTAATCTGGATAATGTCATACTGAACACTAAACATTTCACACATAGTGTTGAAGGTATGCTTGATTTCTTCACCTGCATTCTGACTTGGACATGGAACAAATTTCAGTCCCATTTTTTACTAGTCAAGCCATTCTGCAGATACTTGGGGAAAACACAGTACTGAGAAAAAACTTAGATTCTGCTGGATGATTTTTCCATTGTTCTGTGTTGTAATTGTTTCTAACTTACATTTATGTTGTCCTTCTATTTTTTTTATGTAGTAATTGATAAAAATTGACTAACGCTTGGCTAATTTATTGTTTAAAATAAACAAGCAACCCCATCAAAAAGACCCAAAAAACAAAGAACAAAACAAACTCACAAAACAAGGTCAGAGTGTGTTACCAATCTCTTTATTTTAGCCCTGCCCTGTCAGTGAAATATTGCAACCTCTATTCAAATTCTTGTCAGATTTAGAGACTGTTTTGGTAGTAGGCACCCCTTTGCCTTGTTCTGAATCTGGTTAGTGGGTCAGTAGGTTGATAACTTGATGGCAGTTTTATTTTCCTAAGACTTGTTTTCTGAATATGAAATAGCATTTCTTCAAAATAGTGAATTTTCAGAAATAGCTCTAGAGTTTCATCACAACAGTGCACTAACTGAAATACATCCCAGTAACTCACAGGAACTATGGATCCATAGGGAAGGTGAAACATTACCACTCTTGCATGAAAACTTTCCTGGAAGTGCAAAATAAAAAAAAAAAAAAAACATTATTTATTTATTTATTTATTTTACAGGAAAGTAGGTGGTCTTTAATTAAATAAGAATTCATTGCGACAGTTACTCTGATTTAGGCAGTACAATATTAGAAAATTACATATGTGCTCCTATATATTTGACAAAAGTATTATAAGCCTCATGACTAATTGGGTCTGAATCATTTGCTGTCTTCTTAATTTCACAAAAGCAAAGCTGTATTTTGGTTCTTCTTGCCTGGTAAACACAGGAGTAACTACTTGGTATGTCAAATTACAGCCAAAGATTCAAGGGTGCAAACAACCTTCAGAGAACTAGCTCAGATGCTTCCTCGGTGGTGTTCTGACTTGGGAAAGTATGTGGGGAAAATTCTTTCCTCTCCCTCTCACCATTCTTTTCCTGCCAGGATAAGGCTGTTCTTTTTCTTCCTTTGCTTCCTCTCTCTCCCTCCTCACAGTGAGGATGAGCCAGGTCTTTCTTTTGCTCCCCACCTCCAGACTTACAGAGACACCAGCATAAACATAACTTTTAGCAGGCAAAGAGCCATTCTCTGTGAATAAATTTGCTGCTTTTATTCCTCATTTGTGCTCTGCAGGACTAGCCCAAATGGGAATTGCCCAAGGACAGGAATAGAACAGCCTCTTCCAGAGCTGCCTCATGGTGCCAGCATCCTACAACCTGGCTGTGCCAAAGCACCTTGTCCTCCTCTTCTTATGGGAACACTAGGATGTTGCCTGCCCTCGGTATACAAAACACTGAATTAGCCACTTGAGTTAAAGGTTAACTCCAAGAGCCCTTTAGTTTTGCAATCCTATTCTCTGAGGAAAATCAGTTATTGTACTGCACAGAAGCCTCGGCTCACATGAAATGAATGAATCCATTCAACTGAGGGGCCTTGTCTTCCCTGAGTCAGCCTGAAATTGGTGGGGAAGGCAATTGGCCTAGTCAAGTTCCAGTGACCACCCCCCACCCCCTGCACAAAGAGTCCTAACTCCATCTGCTGTCTGTGGAGAGCAGATAGGCCAGCAGAGTTCTTAAAGTTTGAAAAATTAGGGAGCTGGCACACAATGCAAGATGTATGTTGGGGCTGGCATTGAAACTCAGGGTAAGGATAGGAGAGGGCAAGATTTTGTCAACCAGTCTGCAACAAGAGAGCTGTTCTACACAGGGTTCTACCACTGGGCAATAAATCCTTTTCTTCTGGATGCAGCGTGATTCTTCATATTTTTGATTCTTTTGATTCTTTTCCTCTCTTGAAAAGAAGCAGTAGAATTATCACAGCCCTAGATGACCTAGAGAGGCAAATTTGACCAGGAAAAAGGTGCAATGGACTAAGACCATGAGAACAATAATGGGCAGGGTGAGGAGGAAGGAAAACAGATTTTCAGAAGGTGTGTAATTGTAGCTTAGGAGTAAGACGAATGAACTGACCCAATGTCATTCATGATACATGTTTGCCTAATAAAACCTGCAACGGTAGATTTCCCACTGTCTCTCTCTCTCCTCCGGTGTTTAACTGGCTTTGGTGCTCTGCCCTTGGAGAGCTCATTTGAGCAGAGGTTTCTGCCTGCCCTACCCTCACACCACAAAGTTCTCCAGCCTCTCACATGAAAGCCTCATTGTTAATGTTTGTTCTGCCTTTCCATATCTACAGAATCTTTCACCTAGCCAGGGCAGGTGTAATGTCAGGCTTATTCCATGCCAAAAGTGTCAGATACATGTTCCTGGATCAGTCTTTACATTCTTATCCAACTTGTCAATACACACGTAATATGTTTTCATGGAATTTTTTTAATCTGTACCACAAGCTGCAACATGTAAATGTTTGTGTCTGCAGTGAGTATGTACTTTTCAAGGGCATTTTTGGAAAAACAGTGTAAGACTTCTTAAAAGAGTGTCTCCTGGTTACACAAAAAGAGCAATTAATTTAATAGCATTACTTACACCATAATGATATTATTTTATGAATACCATGAGTTTTTAAATACCTGCTTTTGTCATAGCAATATTCCATCTCCTGAAGAGATCATTCCACAGCATTTTCAGGGTTCATTCACTGTTGGTCACACTTACACTTTCTTACTTTTCAAAATATATCTTGTATTTTCTCTTGGAAACACTCATGGGGAAGCAGGTACTTCAGCACGTCTTCCTCCTCACAGATGTAGAAACAGAGGGGGGTTAACAGTGATGGTGGAAGAGAAAATCTGTGCTCCTGCATCATGGACTAGCTGTCAGATGCTTATAGGTCCTAAAATTAGGGAGAAGCCTTACATAGATACGGGGCCCTGCTCTACATTTAGTCAGTTCGGTAAAGCTGAAGAGGTACAACAAAAGCAGACACGAGCTTTTCTCAGAACTTTCTGAAACTCAGTATTCGTTATCAAAACACTGCATAAATGTTATAAGATCCACGGTTCCAGGTGTTGGCTTGGGCTCTGATTGCACTTGAATTATTTCTGAGTGATCAAAAGCGAAATTAATAGTGCCTAGTAAGAAAGTTCACTTTATGCTATTTACAGTCTAGTCTAATCTCAAGACGTTCAGATAGCTATGATAAACATCCCTTTGAACTGAACCTCACCTATTCCTGAAGGATTACAGAACACTGAGGTCTAGGAAGGCATTAAGTACAACTGCTGTCTGGGATTAAATAGTCTTCTGCATTTCTTAGGGGCTCACAAAGCATTTCACAAAACTTAGATATCTACACGTTGTGCATCCCCGTGGATATTCCATGTATATTACAGGAAAGAGCAGTCTGTTGTACTTTATTGAAAGTAGGTGATCTAAAAGAAGGAGACTTGCTATCTTAGCTATGGAGAGGTTGGATATGAAAGAGAGAGTTTTATGCTTTCCAAAGCAGGCATCTATTAATAGAAATCCGAGCCTGGAATATATCCTCCACTGTAGCCATAAGCAATTCAAAAACATAATTAACAAATATCCAGCGGATGTCATTTGTGTTCTAGGCTGTTAATGCCAGAAAGCTATAATTAGGACTATGAAGTCCTTTGATAACTTGCTCTTTGAGGGATGTGCTGCTTACTAAGTTTTGGTAGAAATTAGACTAAAACAGTATCATCTACCTTCTTAAAAGTTGGAAATCTGCATTAGACAAAACCACCGCTCACTGTGAATTGGACTGAAATAAGTTGTGGGTTGGTTACTTAACATTTAAATGCAACCGTCATGAGTAAATTGTAGCAAAACTGGTTACTTTCAGTAGAGTAACCTCAAACTAAGTGCTGTATGAATAATGTTA
>JAWWEU010000091.1:5805219-5822310 GCA_035583155.1 Acropternis orthonyx
TACATTCCGGTGATGTTATCTGTGTCAGAATAACAGTTGCTTTGGGGAACACACTTAAACTTACAATTTTTAAACATGTTTAAATTCTGTTAGAACTGATTAGTTTTGTTGATCAGGAATAGGATTGGTTATTGCTGAAATGCTGGCATATGCTGAAGGCCTTTGTTGCGCAGGATGTTAAGTGACTCTCTGCAGAAACAGTGATTTTAATAATAAGAAGAAATACATCTTTTCCCACATTCATCCACTGATAAGTCCTTTCACATTTCTTTCCACTTTTGAGTGCTGAGTTTACTCGTTTTGTACTGAAAACGTTAAAAATGGAACAAGGTATCACACATCCAAACAAACCACTTACAAATACCTCTCAGGCAGATTTGCTGAGGTTTTATATGCATTCTGCTGTGTTCTGAATCTTGGGTTAGATTTTCTTCATTGCTGTGATCCACATATGAACGACTTACTTGACATGTCTTGATAAATTCATATATACTTCAGCAGAGCTTAGAGTTACAATGCAGTATAAGTATTTCCACGCACTGTTACATTTCATAATGCAGGACTATCTTTCCTGTAAGTCCAATTCCTATAATGTGGATAACTGAATTTTGAGAGAGATTTAAAAATATTTTTCTTATTCATATCAACACATTTATAGTGTTATTAAATTGCGTTTTAGTTATCAGGCACTATAAGATTACAACTGTGGATTTTTGCATATCTTTGTGAAAACACTCAACATGGTGCACAGTGATTTTCATCTGATGCAAAATGTTTAAAAGACTTCTAACACAGTGTTCACAAAGTGTTATGTGACTATAAGGTAATGGAAATGTAGACACCAGGATGTGTGCATGCTTGTGTCAACTGGATATTACACTGTGAGCCAGTAATTAAACATTTACAGAGGGAGACAAAAGAATGCACCTTGGGCAGAGATCTTTCAAAGCAATATTCAGGGTACTAAACTGTTCAGGAGATGCACAGTAGTAGGGGAGTTGGAAACAATATTCATATTTTGATGGTGATATTGGCAATAAAATGGTCTTAGAGTCTTGCACCCTTGGTCAGATGGTTTCCTTGCAGCACTATCATTTCTGTCCCTCTCTCATCTCTTCAAAAGTAGAAGCAAGTATTCTGAAAATTTGCCTGAACAGCAGTGAGTGGGTTTTCTATTCCTGTTGCAGTGACCCTTCCCAGGAGGATCAATCGAGTGTTAATCTGAACAGGTTGGATCTGAAGAATCACATCACACAAGGTGTTACTGAGCATTTTTGAACTGAAAGCTCACTTGGCTTATGCTGACCTGTGTTGGATAGAATGATTCTGGTCATTTAGAGTTTGTCCCAATTTCATATAATTTTCACATTAGCAAGTAAGATCATCCTTATTTGAGGATGTGCAGGTCTGCACGCTGGTAAATTGCTTTCAGCCTAATGTTTAGGAGGTGCAAGGTTTTCAGAATGTCAGTTTTGCATAGCACAGAATTCTTGATCATCTCCGTGACTGGCTGGCTGCAAGCAGGACAACATGTACCTCAGAGAGCCTCCAAATGTTCTTTGGATATAAAGCACTAAAAAAGCAACATTGCTATATACTTAATTTTGTACAATGATAAGAGAGATCCAGTGATAAAAGAGATTACTTTTTAGCCATTACTGGAACAAACACAATTAATTAATAGATGAAGAGAGGCTGACATGCATGGTATGTCAGCAATTTCAGGTTTTGTTCCCATCTTGATCCAGCATAAAACCTCAGAATTACTCAGATGACTGTCCTCTACCACTTATTTTTCTACCTTTTCATATTTAGAAACCACTGTGTGCCTCCCCTGGACTAAAACATTGTGGAACACCCAACTTGTAACAGTTCCAAGGCCCCTGAAGTGGATTGTTTAGTTAGGCTGAAAATGTACAATTCCTTAAGCCAAGCCAACCTTCCTGGTGTTGTGAACCATCTGTCAAAACGTTCACAGAGGCTGGACCCCAGAGAACACACGGTGAGGCCAAAAGAAGGGAGCTCTGTGGGGTTAAAGGCTGTTGACATGATGTTCCAGTGGATTTAGTTTGGATGTTAACTGGACTGGACATTGCTGACTCTGTAGCTGGGTCTCGTGGTGACCTTGTTCCTGAGGTAAGGATTAGGACTGTCTAGGAGTTTTCAGTCCAGCCACATGTGAGGTAGACTGTTGTGGGTGCCACAGCTGAACTATTCACAACATGAGCCCCAGGCAGCCTTTCCTTATCACTGGCACTCTTACAACATGCCTGGTAATGATTACTTAACAGGAGCATGAGAGAAGACAGGTCCCTAATAGGTGAGAGACAGCAGAGGACTGGTGCAGAAAGCGCTTGGAATTTAAGGAATACACAGAGAAAGCCAGTGCAAGCAAATGACAAGTACAGGGGTTTAGCAGGTCCAAACTAAGCTTCTTGAACGATTACTACCACCAGGAAAGGATTGAAGGCTGATTATCTTGAGAAAGAGACATGCCTATCAGCTGCGTGAATCAGATTAGTCATAAGCTCCTCTGGTAAGCTTTGCTTTCAAGTTCGTGCTCACTTTATCTTCTGAAAGGCCGTTCCTTTGAGAACCAGCTTTTCTAAGTATCCTGTAGGAACCTCAGCTCCAAAGGAAACATCAAAATGTCAGTGCCTGAGTTTGTGCTGCAGGTTGGGGTTATCTTAATTCTGGACTACAGACTGGAATATCAGGGGATCTCTGTGTATCCGTGGCCAGGATTTTGAATAATAAAAAAGACTGAAGAGAAATTCTAAACCTGTACTCAAGCAGATTAACTACAAACCTACTAAATATTAGTATTCTAGTTCCTGGGGTGGAAAAAAGGCCATAAAAGTGCCACATACCTAATTAGCCTTTTTACAGCATGTACAAATATACAAAAAATCAGCAAAAAACCCTACCTGGGGTCCAGTGCCCTCTCAATTAATGCTTCTTTTGGAGATGTGGCCATATTTACACAATGCATACATTTAACTATATTGATTTGGGCCTGTTTCCCAATTCTTTAAGTAAGTCGTGGGAAACATAAACAAGAAACTCTTTATACAAATCTGCAAGTGTTTCATGTTGCACACATCCTCCAGTTATTTCTCCTCTCAGTAGTGTTCCAGACCTAAAAAAAAGTAAAAATAAAAATAAAATTACTCTGACAAGTACAAGGCAATGTGTAAATTGACCTGGAAACAGGATTGCTTGTGAAGTCTCATTAAAGCTGAAAAGCAGAAGAGGGAAAGCTGCAGTGTAATAATAACTGCGTGGTGTTCTGCTTCTCAGATGAGTGCTCTGTCTTTTCCACGGCATCTAAACCCCTATGTATGTTGGGATAGATGTTCTATTTTAAAACACTAAGTAAATATTAAACTTCTACACTCTCTGTCTTATTGTTTGGCTTCTTTGACACTTGGCTGTAACTGGTTGCAAGTTTCTCAGATGAAGTCACTTCGTAGGAAGATGGCAGAAAGCTCTGAATAACAGAAACAGTGAAAACTAGCAAAGACAGATGTTTCCTAAATGTTACAGTGCTTCTCTCGGAGGGCACAAGCAATGGTAACACTGTCCCAGCTACCAGAAGGGGAAAAATTGCTGCTGTGCGTGGGTCAGCTGGGCTCAAGCAATAAGCCTTTCTCTTGCTCTTGCCCTTTGAAAAGTGGTGAAACCAGTGTCAAGCACATGCTGTGTGATGGACTGAGTAGCCACACTGCAGCACTCACTGCTGAGGCTCTTCCTCACTCATTTTACCTGCCAGACACCCTCTGGAAGGACTTGCTCGCTCTGTTAAATTCTCTGTTCTTTGAGTCTATGGATACATTTTAGTTATGTGGCCCTGAGTTTTTGCTTTGTTGCCTGGACGAGGTCATGAGTTAAAGCCATGATCAAATAATGTTTGCTTTTTTTCATTACTGGTGGGAAAATAATCCTTTCAGTGAATGATTTACACAGGGGGGAGGGGGGGGAAAGAGAGAGAAAATGTATGAACTATGGAGGTTACCCTAATTACACTGATTTGTGAATGCCTCTGGGAATTTCATCCACATATCTAGGGGTGTCTTGAATACATGCTGCATTTAAGGCACAAGATTTTTGTGTTTTGTAATTACAATTACCCAATTTTGTGGTAGAAGGCTAATCCTAAAAACTAGAAAAAACAGATTGAGAATAAGTAGGCTTTGTTCCTACAATGGCTGATGTCTTTGGGAGTCAGCTTGAGTTACCATTCATATCAGAGGTTTCCCAAGCATCCCTTGGTCCTACAAAGCCAACTAAAGACACCTAGGAACCATTTTCTTCTGTGATAGTCGAGGCTCCTGTGCACTTCAGTAGAGTATCAGAACTCAACATAAGAAACTCAGCATCCTAGGACAGAAACACAGGAACATAGAAACACAGGAACTTAGTACCAGAACTCAACACAGGAAAACTAAACGGCATGCATCTCAAACAGAGCACTACCATTAAACCAGGCTTTGATTTAAAAATTATCGTATTCCCCTTTCTAACTCTTGCCAATATAGGCAGAATAGTCTTAATATTGATTAGGGGAAAAAATAACTGTCTAGTCAGTGTGCTCTGAATATCTTCTGTACATTAATGTAGTTAATGATAAATGCCTTTAAGAAAGAGTGTTTGGCCAGAATGGAGATTTTTTTTTTTTTGAGCTATTCACTTGCAGACTGATTTATTTGAATTGGTGGCAATGCAGTATTATAATATGTTTGTAAATTACACTCAACCTGATAAAATTTACTTCAGCAAAACTGATTTTTAACCAAAGCTCCAACCACATACTTCTTCAACATTAAACTATTATCAACTTAATATCTGCAGCTTTAAAGCAACCCCTTCCAAAAGACATCAGTTAGGTGCACCAAATTTTGTTGAGAGATTTGATCTACAAAACAATGCTAATGAAGATTAAAGTATGTCCCTCTGTTGCAGGAGATTGTCCCAAATCAGTAGCAGAATGCCCTTCTGTCCAAGAATGCCTGTAAAATTTTCCAGGGAACAAAAAAAATTTGGCTTGCTTTTTCTATTCTCAACAAATATTTATTATCTAGTTTCACACCTGATTACTTTGGGATCATCTGCAAGAAGCGTATGGTTCCAACAATCAGAAATACTTCTAAACTGTTCTCACTTGGAAATAGAGAGAAATGCAACTTAAGGTGCTATGTTAAAGTATCAGAGGGTGGGATTTGTCACACCTAACTTTAGCCATTTAAATTTAAATATCAGGTTTAAATTACTTGTCCAATTTCTCAGGCTGCTATAATGGAGAGAGATAAGCACTTTCAGTGACTCAGCCACTTGAAGACGGAAATGTAAGACAGATGGGAAGCGCCTGTCTTTCCACTGGGGAAATCACACAGATTTGGAATTTATGGAAGATATCCAACTTTCAAACAGGTAAAAGTAGTTAAAAGAAGTCCCAAAAAACCACGTGCTCCAGAACAGGGAAAACCACAGAAAAATTTGTCCAGGATTGCAGGGAAATTACTTGTCACGTGACTATGAGACTACTAAACTTAAGCAGTAAATTAAAAAACAAATCCTGAGACTAGCCTTGAGGAAAGAAGAACCATTACAATTCCCCACACACACACCCCGTTTTCTTTTAAAAATATACTGATTTCGGTGACTAATGACAATTTTGTGCTTGCTTTACTATATTTCTTGTATTTATTCTTTGTTTGAATTTTTTGCATGTACATTCAGGGGCTAGAAACAAAATGCAGTCAACTGCTATCAGCCATCTGCCTTGGACTTCTGGCCCCCATGGAAGAGGAACGTGCTGGAAAGGGACTCACACAAGGATTAAAAGTCCTGCATTGCCTGGAAAAGGAAACAAGTCAGGTGTCGAAGTGTGACAAAACTGATGCTTGGGCTGAGCACTGGAACTAGAATAACAAGGGGATGTTGAAGCGCTGCTTCAGTTCATTTCCTGACCAAAAAAAAAAAGAGTTGTAAAATTTATGAAGCTGTTAGCTCTGGCATGGAAGGGATGGGGATAACAATAAAAGCATTGTATAATTTGAAAATATATTAACTTGTCTTTCTTTTCCCGTATCTTCTCAGTTCTTAACTTCAGAGTCATTCCAAAGAGACTTTTGGATCTAGACAGGCTCCCTGCAGCTTCTTCTGCTTGTTTCCTGCCTCTGAGTTTTTCTGAGATCCTGGCTTGTAGTCTACTCTCCTCCTACACTTCCTTATGGCACTGCCTTAGCGCTATCCAAAAATACATGTGTTCCATAAAGAAACCGCCTATTTGCTTGGAACTGGTACTGATGTCCTGGGTCTTGCTAGATTGTACCTTCAGCTCATTAATATCCTTCCAAAACAGTTCTTTCCCAATGTAATGATCCAGGTCCAATGAGTCATTCTGACAGTCAATTTAGCCCAAACTGTGCAGAATTGCAGAGTTGAGGCAGAACTGCATCTCCAGGAAGTCTGTGGTTGGTTTTCTTTCCCCATGAATTGTTACATGTGGATGTTCATTTGATTTAGACACCCGATTAAATTATAAGATTATGACATCACACACAGATACACTAAGAAGGTGTGTTTTGGAGCCAATCTGGTATACAGAGGGATCAGATTCTTTCCCTGCTTGCCCAGTTTTAACAGCACTCGGGGCTGCACACCATATTCAGAGTCACAGTCAGGTTTGTGTGTGACTGGCACCAGACTGCATTTCCTTCTTCCAGTATTCTATAATATGGAAAGGCGTTGGCCAGAGATGCACAGAAGTTTAATTTGGAGTTATAAAGAAGTCTTGAGCCTCTTATTTTTCCCTCCTGTTTCAGCCACTATCCTCCTTCTCCTTCGGCATTTTGCATGCAGACAGGCACGCTAATACCTTTATTACATAACTGTTCAGAAATGCTCCCATTTCACAGGAAAGATGCATCTCATTCACACACCTTATGCAAACAAGATATAAATTGCTACACAAGTGAGGACATGAACAACATTATGCCTGAAAAGGCTATTGAGGCGCAGCCGTCATAGCCCTTCCCTGCGCCAGATAGCGAAACCCTCCCTCTGGCTTGTTTTCCTCTCCATTTGGGGCTGGCAAAACCCTGCTTCTCCATCACTAACAGGGAAGGGCTGTGCAAAGAGAAACAAGCCCCCTCTCCACGTTCAAGGTGGGGTTTACCCCTGCTG
Organism: Acropternis orthonyx; assembly: GCA_035583155.1. NCBI lineage: Eukaryota > Metazoa > Chordata > Aves > Passeriformes > Rhinocryptidae > Acropternis > Acropternis orthonyx. The sequence continues at coordinate 5,812,408 of JAWWEU010000091.1, forward strand.
CACCCACCCTTATGCAGCAGATTCGGTGCCAGCTGGACGATGTTTAAGATGCTGACCCAAATGGCAGGATTTGCGTGAATAAGCGTGTGGGTGAGCTTAAGCCCTTGTAAACGTTTATCGTCACCTTTGCCACAGTCTGATGCAGCTGTAGAAATGCAGACTGAGATGAACTACAGCTGATGCATGGGTTTGATATTTACGGAGATGTGTGTTCCTCCAGCTGGAGGCTTCGCACAACTGCGGCACATAAGGGTTCGCCTCAGCTGCGGATCTGTAGTCAAAGCACAGGGTTCTTCTTTCCCCTCGGCTGGAGTTTGTGTCCTCTCAACAACCCTCTGAGAAATCAGCGACTGGAAGACCTTTGCTGACTGGTAAATTTGTGCAAAATTCACTGAGGCAGATGATATGATTATGTTTTGACAAGGGACTGGACTGTGATAATTTCAGAAGATTTCCCTTTTGGTAATACTTAAATAAGAGGAGCTGAAAGCAAGTTGTATTCCCAGATTTTCAGGCACTAAAATGCTGTAATCTTTAATTACACTTTGATAAGGTCTATTCTCCAGAAGAGTGCTAAAGCAATAAAAATTTTCTCAGACATCAGTGAAGGTGTAAACTATTAATATTAGTTGAAGCAATGAATAGGCAAATGGAGCAAGGACCCATCTTCATTAGTAATTCACTGTTCTTAGTAGTTCATTATTTCTGAGTTCCTCAGTTTCATTATTCTAAGGAAGTTTCTATATGCAGCAGAAGATGTACTGGTACTCTGTAACTTGAATTAATTAAAATTTAAATTAAATTTAAGGCTATTTCAGTACATTTATTGAAAGAAAAGAAAAAGTACACTGAAGTAAGTGTGGAGAGTAGACACAGCAGGTAAGGTGCTGACAGCTGCACTTCCCTATTCCTGAGCTATTCCCCCTCCCCCGTCTAACTCTGGTACTTTTCCTGTAATGCTCCTCACTGCAGGGCAGCTTAGGAGTGTTTTGGCAGGGAACAGTCTGCTTATTCTCCCTGGAGACTACATAGAGATCATAAATCCTTTTGGAGTTCTTAACCCTTATATGCAACTGACAGCTTTAATCTTCTGCTTTACTAAATTCAAGCAAGAGGCAGTGCAAGCACGCGGAGAGAAGGACACATGTTCAGATTACTGGGGCGCCAGTCACACACTTTCTAATGTTGTTATTTAATGGGTTTTTTCAAGCAGACTCTGCCGTGCGCTGCAAGTGATCTGTTTGAGATGCACCACTGTGGTAATTAATATTTACGATAGAAATGGGTCACTGAACATTCTTTTGTTAAGGAATTTTTGGGTTTAATGGTGACTTCCACCTCCTTTTCCTTAAATTATAATCTCTCTTACATTCCTTTCCTTCCTTCCTTCATTCCCTCCTGGAATAACTGGCACCTCTTTCACGCCTTCTGCTGTTAATAGTAAGAGGGAACTGGGTGCCAGTATTAATTGTTACATCAGGGTGACATGTGAATGCCAATGACCTTCTTGCAGAAAGAAATGATGACCCACTAAGGCAACCGAGTCAACTGTTTAGATGACAGAACATTCTGTGCAAATCTTTTTCCAGATGTCTAAATAATAGAGAGAAATCTGCCCTGGCACACCTTCCTTCTCACTTAATCATTAGACCATTATGATTATGATACTATTCCAATAATGTTTTTCACTGGCACAGCACTTCTCCACATATATTTCAGAGCATTTGAGTACATGAGGGAACATTGTTTCTGCGTATAGGACAGAGATAATAAACTACATGTCCCACCTGGAATACGATTTTGTTTTTGCAGACAGGAAGAAGACTGATGTCCTGTGTCTTCTTGTCACAGAGCTGCAAGAACCATTTGTGGAAGATATTGTAATGCTGAGGTGTAATACTTGGGGTTTTTCCACTGTTTTAGCAAGCTTGTTGTTAGGGTTTGACTGGCTGTCTGTTTCTGAAGATGACAGAACATTGTCTCCTTTTTAGTTTACAGGGTTTTTTCACCTCTTTTACATAAGGATTGCTTTCACAGCACCGATTGCTTAAGGCAAGTGCTATCTAAATGTGTTTGAATGTATGCAATCATCAGAGGTATGTTTTGCAACTCTTTGTCAGAATCCAATAAATATACAGCAATTAAAAGTGAGATTATGGCAATCTAGTAGGTGGGTAAACAAGTTTCTAAAAGGACACTTTCCACTCTTAAAAATTTGCCAGACTAATTTTTAACATAATCCAGCAGTTCGTGAGCTGCTGTGAGGCTTAGTTGTGTGTTAGATACTATAAAAGCATGTTTTATTCAGAATTTGAAGATCCAGAAACAACATGTGAAAATTGGTACACTGGTGATGAGGTTAGATGTTACAGTTTTACCACGGCCCCAAGCTTCAAATGAAACAATACCCTCTGAATGTAAACAAAACAAATACAAGTATCATGATGTTTAAACAACTCAGATTCCTCTAGTGGCAAGCTGTGCTTGCAGTCAGTGGTACCCGATGGGGGAGCAGAAAGGGGCAGAATTATAAAGTTCACCCTCTCAGGCACTATATGGATCTGCTTTCAGATCACAGAATTACAGAATATGATCAGCTGGAAGGAACCCACAAGGTTTGTCATCCATGGTCTGCAGCAGGAATTCAAATAAAGCACCTATTCTGATTTAAAAAAAAAAAAAAAAAAATCTAGTAAACCAATGTTCCCAAGAGCAGTAAAGACATAGCAGAGCATAAGGTTCTCCAGCTTGGTCCAAAACCTAAATTGTGCCTTTTTTTAGCATGATTGAACATCTGATATAGCTGTTAAACCATTTATGCTGAGTGCCCTTAGTGTTCTCAGAGCTTAATTTGCTTCTGGGTACCTGCCCCCACTTTTCATGTGGGGTTACTGATAGGGAATTGACAGCCAGGTCCAGTTGTAGCTCAGTGGCAGTTCCAGAACGTGTTAAGTATTTTAAGAATATTTCATTCATATTCACCTAGTGCTTATATAAAAAGTTGAATTCCAGTCCACAGCAGCATATGAGTAATGCACCATGTACCAGAACAGCAGTGATTTCCTATAATTTCTAAGTTTTCTCAGTAATGTGTGTGTTATTAGGAAGGTTACTCCTACCTGTTTCAAGGTTTTTAAGCTGTTACTAGAAAAACGGTAGGAAATGTTGCATTATTTGCCTCACATAAGGCTCCTGCGACACAAAGACAATAGAATATCAGACAGTAATTCCAGAAAACGTCTAGGATATTTAAGGTATATATTTATAAAGGACCGTTCTTTACAGACCGTTGTATGTAGGAGGTTTGGATGTCATCCAGGATGACTCAGTCTGTAAGGCTTTGCTGGGTCTGTGACAATTGAAGTGACATAAATATCAATTATAATCATAACAAGACAATGCTGTTTTTCCAGCCATAAAGTCTCCATTATGCCTTACAACACTTGTTTTACCTTAGGCAGCCCAAGTGTCCTTAAGATACTATTTCTTAGCCCACTAAACAGCTTACTGATAGAAGTGTCTTCGGTCAGAAAGCTTGTTTACACCTTGCCAACAGCATCGTAAGTAATTAAATCAATCCTATTTCTTGTCCCAACATCCCACCACTCCGGTTCCTTGTGCTTTCTGAAGGTGAATTGCTGCTCTCACCTCATAAGGACCTTAAAAAAACCCAAAAAAACCCCCACCAAACAAACTAACTCCTCAATAAATGTCTTTCCATCCGTATAAGGAGAATGAGAGGGGAGGGGAAAGCATCTGAGACGTTTTCCAACCCACATGCACCACTTAAGGTGATCAAGAAAAAAAATAAAAAGTAGTAATTCCAGCAGGAGGCTCTGCCTCGAGTGGAGGTGAAACAACAGGAACAATACCCCATGTCAGTGGTGAATGGGGAAAGGGTGTCTTGGTGTTGAATAATATGAAACCAGCCTGAGTTATCAATGCCAAAGTTAAACATCCTGATAGTGAGGTGAGGATGAATGGGACGGAGCTCGTAAAGTACCCGATAAAGGAACAAACAGTGCTACTGCTGATAACTTATTCAAAGCTGGCCTGAAGGCATCTGACTGACAGTCAGCCACCATAAAATCACTACAAAAGCCCAGTTCCCCTTTTTAATGGGAGGGTCTTCTTACACACCCCTCCTTGGAGTGTGTGAGATTTCACCCTTGTCTGGGGAAAACCCCTCAAAGATACCTCTGGAGGCAGGGAGAGAGTTTTGCACGCAATTGTTAGTTTGGGACGGCAACACCACCCTCTTCTTGATAACTGCTTTTTGCTGACTTCAGTAGAATTACTCCTTTATAATTGCTTCCACATAACTTCAAAAATAGCACACTATCCTACACTATACTGGTAGTTATACCTACCTATATTGTGCAATACGTAATTCTGATTAAGGTCTAATTTTAGCCTAAACATTACCATAATAAATAACTTAGTTTTATATATCCATAACTTGGTGTTATGAGATAAAATTTCCATAAAAAATTTTTTAGCCTCGGGACTGTGATACACTGACATCATGGAGAAGCAATTTCCTCATCATCATCTTACATATAATTGTCCCACCTGAGCAATGACTGTGGAGAATTAAATGCCTGCATCTCACTTTACTGAGCAGTGAGTCTGGTGGGGTTACAAAACCTGGAATTCAGTTCCTGAAATTCCAACGTAAGGATGGCATTTTGGAAAATTTGAATTAAAAAATAAATTCCCGCTCAGTCCTTTGAGGTATAACCAAAATCACTGCTGAAAGGGCTTGGACTGAAAATTTGTGCTCCTTCGTAACTGTGATAAATCTCACCAATTACATGGACCTTGGAAATGGCTCACAAGGAGTGCACCTATGGAACTGCAAAACTATTTTATGAAGCAAATGTTGAAACAAGTTCGCCTGATCAGTGCTGATCTATAATAATTGCTCGTGTGGAATCGAGATAGACTGCAAAACACAAAATTCAACCTCACCCTTCCTCCCCCTGCTTTGTTTCAGGCAGGGACATTTCTGGTGTACTCCCTGGGCTGGAAGGAAACGGGAGTTTGTTTTTAGAGCTTTTGCCTTGAAATCCTTCTGTCCTTCCCCAGCTTCCTTTCCTCTTTCTCAATGCCATGTGTGAAATGAAATGAGAAGTTCAAAAGACTGTCGACTGACAGTGTCTGAAACAGGCAGTGTTTATGAGAAAGGCCTGGCACTTTGTTTTCTCTCTGATATGCCATGTATCAGCAGCCTTGGAGTCAGACATGCAACTGCTCCTAATATTTGAGGTTTAAAAAAAAAATGCTGTGATGACCTTTTGCATGTAAGGACTTCAAAAGAATGTAAAAGAAACATAAAACTGTTCGGCATGTGTGAAACATGAATTTAAGGCATCAGATGGGCTTTCCTGTAAGTTCATTAAGATGTTAATAGAGCAGTGCTATTTATCTTTTCAACACTCTCTATGTTCTGAACATCAGGATTCCAGCTCCTCATTAGTTGGGGAAAAAAAGATTTTTAACCATGTGTTGATTCAAAACACAGAATAATGCCAAGTGGAAGATATTTTCCTGGCTCTGGAAGTGGAAATCTGTGTAGAGTGCCATAGAAATGGCAGTCTTTGGAGAGGGATTTTAAATACTTTAGGAAATATATAATGTTTTCTTTGGTCTTCTAATGTTTACTCTTGACACAAGAACAGTAAAAGAAGTTCACTAGACTTGCAGAGCGTCTGAGGAGAAAATCTGCCCTCAGTGGTCACGTTTTTAAGGTAGTGCTAGTGCTTGGGATTGCCCATGTTCTGTACCCACCACGGGGTGGACGAATAAAGCCTGAGGCAAATAAGTTTTAGATACAGAAGAGGAAGGAAAAAAGGATACCTAGGAAAACCCAAGCAAAACCAAGGAAGTCATTTAAAACAAAGGTGATGGTGTGGTACAATAACACGCTGCAGCTTTGGAGCATCCCAAACACTGCAATTCCACAGTAACAGTCCACTTGACAGGCGCCCCATCAGTGTGATCACCATGTTCAGGACATCAGCAAAGAACCCTTCCCTTTCTAAATGGAGACAACATTTAGTTCAAGTCAAGTGTCTCAAGGTTTTGCACAGTTCATGTATTCTAGAAACTCAACACCTCCTGTAACTGAAGCAGTTAAAATAAGAAAGAAAAGTTTTTTTCTGTGAAAACATTTTCTGATTTTCCTTCCATGGTTATTTTAGGGCAAATTAAATTTTCTCCATTTTTTTTTACCTTTCTTTTTGCAATGGAATGTGGCAGAATGAGTAACTCTCAAGATAGAAAATTATGAAAATTGGAGGAAAAATACAAGTAATGTGCTACAAGTTATCTTTTACCAAACTTCCCTCGTTTTGAAAAAGATGTACTATGTTGTCTTCAGTGGGAGGAAAAGAACAACGGGATGAGACAGGAGAAAGGAAAGAGAGACGGAAAATATGTCTGACAACTCGTTTCTGGTTAAATTTCGAAAACCTCCCATTTGCCACTTTAAAAATTTTTTGTCAAACCATCCAAACTCCCAAAAACTACAAAAACCACAGCTCCTTGTTTCCTGCCCTGAGTTGGATCATCCAGCATCCTGGGTGTCTCTCACTCAGCCTTGTGCAACCCATTGTGCTCTCTGTAGTGAAACCCACAGCGATGATATTTAGAAAGTTAATATGTCCAAGCAACGAAGCCACTGATTCCCAGCCAAGAATTTAATCAACGGGACACATTTTCCTCAACTGTGATGTCTTCATGAATTAATTACTGCAATTCAAGATTTTATGTGTTGAAAATATGCTCGGTTATTTACAGGCTAAAGCAGAACACTTCATACGAGGACAGATGATTTGCTCTGCTAATCTGGGGCACAGTTAACCCGGGGTTTAGTCACTGAAAATAAATACCATGTTAATAACTTCCTGTGCAGGCAGTCAGGAAGAATACCTAATTTTCTTTTTTGAATCTAATATCTTAATTGCAGGAGCACAGTGAGTTGTTGTCCTGAGAGTAAATGAGAGGAATAATAAAACATGAAGCTACAACTTCTGTGAACTATGGATTCTCTTATTTTTCTGTCTTAATTTTGTGGAAAATTCATGTTTCCAGACTTACTTTCTCCTTACAAGGCAGAAGACCAAGATGAACCCAAGGGACTTTCACTTCTTCTAATTTCCACAATTTTTCCAACTCCACAGATCTGTCTGGTTAACCTTTCCTATGAGAAATGAAGCTGTCATGTTCCAGTCAACCTGCTGCAGTAATGTGAGAGTTAACTGCTAATGCATGTTGCAGAACTTGTACAGTATTACTCTTAATAAGATTTTTAAACCTGACCTTGGTGTTTTCAGGGTTTTTTTTGTAACAAGCATGGATAAGCATCTTTTAATTAGTTATCTGTAAAAGAGGTTAGTTCTTTCGGCAGTCACTGCTGGCAAGAGAAGGTCTGTAATAGCTCTGTAATACAGATAATTCAGATAGTGTTATCATATTGGTAAGGTCTCCACAGACATGGTTACTATATATGGACAGTATATATAACAATATAAAGGTGCAACAAATAACAATTAAGCTAATGAGAAGTACATCAACACATTAAAATAATCAACAGCTGGCTATATAACAACCAGATGTCACACTTTTTCTGTGACTCTTTATGTTCTTTTCATGGTTTCATGGCTGTCTCAGGTTAGATCAGAGTGGACAGACTGTTTTTTACTATGTTTGCACAACAGGTAACAAAATAAGAACTCAATCCTTCCTGAAGTCCTCAAATACTGCTATAATATTAAAAAAACACCCCATCCGTATAAGCAAAGATGTTTCAAGAAACTGTACAAGTGTTTATTCATATAATTAAAACCACTGTATACCTGCCCTCTATCCTCACCACCATATTTAAGCTGTACACAGTTGTTGGGGTGACCAGCTCCCTTAAATTACTTTCTGGTCTTTCTTGGTAAACCAGAACAAGCTCTTGATTCAAAAGGGAAAAGAGAAATCTGGCACCCATAGGCATTAAGACTGAAATATCATTATACATGGAAATTATTCCATTTCAAAGGAGATTTAGAGAAATTGTTCTAAACTCTGTAGATTTTCACAGCTAGAAGGGCAAAAATACTGGAACAACATGACCTTAAAATCAGATATTTGAACTGACTTTGGCTGACAAACTTCACCTTGTGAGAATTTAGAGGGTAAAATAAATTCTGTTCTCTGCGAAAGAGAAATTTCAGCAGCGCCTGACCTTTACAAAGAAAGCTGTACCCATTTTGCTCAATCCTATATCCTGAAAGTTCACATGGTGGTAAGAGCACCTTATTATGACTAAACTGTTGAATGTATTTGTTGATAAGCTGATTCTTTCTTTCTTATCCTTCTCATTAATTAATTAATGAGACCTATTGTTTCAGCTACAAGGCTGAAAGAACAACATAATCCATGACATTTATTTAAGGAAGAGAATTCATTAAATACTTGGCTTAAATAGCTATTTCAGAGACTAGGACTTTGGCTCTATGCAATTGCATTTGCATCCACATGCAGGCACAAATATATCTTCAATACTTTTCAGGATTTTGGAATTAGAGGTGCAAGTGTATGTAAGTGTATTCAAAATTACTTATAAAAAAAAAATTGCACTGCTAGTAATCCATAGGCAATCAATCATCAGGTTGTCATAGTTTTCAAACACATTCCAATATGGTTAATTAACTTAATAGCAGATATAATTTATAAATTTTATCCAAATCTAAAGAGTCTAAGACCTAAAATATTAATTCATACCTTACTTGAATGCATTTATGTATTCATTAAATGAATGAATTACTTGTATGACTTACTGCATGTAACCAAATGTGGATAACAAATCAAGCAAAAGGGAAAAAAAACCAGGAAAACCCAAACAGTTTCACATTCATGGTACGTGAATGTCACCTTGAATAATAAGATGGGATGCAATGCTGGCCAAGTCACACTTCCCCAGGTGCTATGCTTTTCTTGTGTTCTGGGGGCTTAAAACACAGGGCCTGATCTGCACTAAACTTCAGCAATGACTGTTGCTGTTGAAGTCCAGAGCTGGCTTTCCAATGACCCCATTACATGCCAAACATTCTGGAAAAAAAAGGTATCTGATAAATACTATAAACCTGGCAATTCTGAATTAATTTAATGTTTTCCTGCCCTCCTCCCCAGTTAAGAAAATTGCCAGCTAACTTCACTGTTGTCATTAAGCAACATTTCTAAAACATTAAAATGCAGATAATAAGTGCTTAGAGATGAACTAGACATGTTAAAAACTTGCGAGAGCAAACAGAAATGGGACCTTGGAGGGTGATTAAATCATGTTAAAAGAAGTCCTAAAATCATGAGACTACTAGAGGAAAATCTAGGGGGAAATTAATCCATCAGTATGTACAATGTAATACCGGTGATCGACAGTAAATAATGCACAAGGTCTCACACGAAATGATTGCATAACATTCATTACTGGCAGGTGATTCATTTTGTGATAATCACCCATTCTGAGGACTGCAAGAGAAGGGTTTGAGTGGTTCTGATATAAAAATACTCTCCGTAATTTTTTTCCCATTAATAATATTTGTAAGGGAACACAGACTATCTAAAATATAAGTTACATACCGAAAATACTTCTCTGCAGCTTTGTAATGACTGAAGTAAACCAAGAAGAATATATAGAATCAGTTAGGTAATTTTCTGCCTGTTTTGCCAAATCATAATCTAGAATCATCACGCAATAGAAGATGTGCCTGTCACAGTCAAAGTTAGAGGTATTTTTGTGCAAGAGCAGCCCTGGATTTAAACATGCATATGGGGGAGCAATAGCAAATATAATCATAACAATTTAACCTAAGTAGGCTTGTGGTAAAAAAGACCCAACCACCCACCCCCGGC
>JAWWEU010000091.1:5840469-5853154 GCA_035583155.1 Acropternis orthonyx
TCCTCGACATGCAAATTTTTGGGAGGTGCTACACATAGAAAATTTTTGGAATTACATTAGGCTAAACCCGAAGTTTTTTTTAAGCAATGTTGCTGTGAAACTCGGATGAAGAACAAATAGGAAGAAGCAGAAAAGCCAGAATAATTTCTATGGCACCCCTTCTTTCCACATGAGAAGGGAGGACAGTGTGAACCCCCTCTCTGGGAAGTGCTGATGTAGGTCCAGGCTACATCCCTACCTGTCTGCAAGGGTAAATTGAACTGATTCTGTGCTCCACACAGTCCCTCACAGAGACACAAGCAGTAGTTTTGAAGTCTAGCCTTTCAGGAACAAATACTTAAATGGATGCCACTAAAATGGGAATTGGTGGTAGCAGGCTATCCAATCTAATCCAATCTACACCCTAAAATCTTATAGGAGTCCCTGTGACTTTCAAAATGTGTATTTTTGCACCATTTTTAGTTAAGAAAAGTCTACCCCTTTGTCTCCTACTCAAAGACATTTCCATCTGCACCTGCAGAAACACAATCCCTGTTTTAAATCCCTAGGGAATCCTCAGCGCTCTGAGAAGTTTGCTTTCCTGTTATTTTTTCATGTTGTCTACATAAAAATCATGTTTTTCACTACTCAGCATGCTAAATCCCATATCCTGTTTCCCAGGTCTGATCCTGAAAGGCTGGAGACTTTGAAGTACTTACTGCTGCCTGAATTTGGATACTGTGAACAAATAACCCACGAGTCCTTTAACAAATTCCCACCAATTAAATGACCTCAAGGAGTATTACACTGGGGATTCCACAGCATGCTTTGATGATATGCTATGAGTGGTGGTCATTCACCTGCAGCCCCTCAGAGTGCCCCAGTTAACACAAGGGCACAAAATTCACTCAACAGTAGGTGCCCGTGCAGAGTGTTTACCCCATGGTTTAAGGCCACATCCCTGCAGTTGCATGCTGCGCCCAGCTGCCAGTGTGCAATGGATCTACGAGTAAGACTCTTCCACTCTGAGTTGGCAGAGGGAAGCAGTTTGAAATTACGTCAACACTCACCTCACCTACCATTTCCAACCCTTTCCTCCTTGCCTTTGACACAGCACCTTATATCAAGAAAGTAATTCCTCGTAATGCCTCATAAAAGAATCAAAAATCCCAGACAACACTCCACCGAAATAAAACCACCCACACCCCTAAATGCCCACAGTGGCATTAAATTCCCTCATATTTTCTTTTTCTTACCTGACTGTCTTTCCTTATGTCTGCAGGATCATGATCAGCACAGTGAAAGGGAAAATGGGCTGCTTTGAACTTGCAATGCTACCCCTTGTAAAGTCACCCACAGCAGCAGAGAACATGAAAATGTCAACCAGAAAACTACCCCAAAAGCTGTGGAAATGTGTGGTTGATTAGGCTGTGCTGCTGCCACCGGTAAATGGCTCAGCTGTGGAGGGCTTTGCACTCCAACCATCAGGAAACAAACGTGTAAGGAAGAGAAGCTCTGAGAGTTTTAGAATTACAATATTCTACAACCTGATGTGGAGATGGAGCAGTACAAATGCCAGCAAACATGTTTTCTATAGTAAGTAAGAATGGAGGATTTTGCAGGCTGTAGCAGCTCCCACTCAGAAGGAAGACTTATGCACACTGGAGAAATTCACAAGATAAAGTTCATTTGGAAAAAAAAACCAAAAAACCACCAGTCCAAACAGTAACACATATAATACATGAATACATATTTAATTTGCAATTATAATTGCAATGATTGCATATGCAAATGAAACCACTGTTTGGACAAATTGCACAGTAACTTGCGACAGGAATGCGTAAGAAAACACATCACAGTATTGCTGGTTTGTCCATGTAACATACACACAAAGTGCAAATGCAGTCCTGAAAACCTGCTTGAATTAGATGGTACCAGACTGTATATCCAGTCTACTCAAGGGCTACCTTTTATTTTTGTGCTATTTTTATTTTGTGCTATTTTTTCAGTAATCAGTACTAATTTCCTGATACAGGACTGACTAGAACTGTGGAGGAGTCACAGAGCAGAGTGTATTTACCTTATACCTTGCTCTGCCTACTGAACTTGTTTGGGAGACTGCAAACACACAGCAAGGAAAGAAGTACCAAGGACCTGGTTGTCCCTCAGAGCAAATGCTTAGTAGATACCTTTTACTCCAATACAAAAATAACCAATCTCAGAACATCCTTAAGCAGTTCAGTGTTTTGGAGGGAAGCATTTAACATAAGACATTATCATTGTTGGAAAATCAAATATGATGTATAAGGTACCATTCTTCTTCCAAACGGCATGCTGCTTCTTCTAACCAAAGAATAACAATTCTCTTCCTGCAGTACCTGCAAAAGTCCAGTGAAATATGTTCCATGGAAAACAGCACATTAATTTTTTAATTTTTTTTGCAGGTCTTAAATCTTCTGTATTTTACTTCATTTTGTTTTTGTCTCAGAACCGATGCAGATTTCCTGAGGACTGAAGTTGTACCATCCTATCTAAGGAGTGGTGCGAAATGCTGTGACTCAAATAGCTATCACTGAAATCCTATTCTGGCAACAGCAAAAATACACGTCACTTAAAGCCTTATTTTAATTGTCTAACAAGGTTAGACAACTAAAATATGGAAGCATAGTTTCTCAGAGAATTCTTATTTACCACGTGGTCACTTGCTGGTACCTATTTACAACAGCTTTGCTGTTCTAAACAGTCTTGGTTTCCAAGGGATTACTCAGAGAATAAACAACTACCCTGTGGGAATACTGATGGCACAATCTGGTCCCTAGTGATTATTTTAACTTGAGTTTGAGACACGCAAGCTACACCTGGAGGTCTGTGTCCATGGTTGCAAACTCCAATTGCTTCATAGTCTTCATAGTGCTTTTAATTAAAAGCTGGATTATTTATGTGCCTGACTAACCCACCCAATTTGTCTAACCCACCTATCTGTGTTAGTGTGACCCACAATGGAGGTTTCAAACTACTGAGGGCCTCCTCAGAACCACATTTGATGTTTTTTCACAGCCCCAAGCCCTAAACAATAAGCAGCAGCACTGCCTGGCTCTCCCCAGTCCATCTCATGCTCTGCTTCCATCCGAGAGGAATTCGCCCTGTATTTAAGGTGGGATTCTTCCATTTAGCTTCACAAAAAAAAAAATCTTTAAAATCTAGTTCATTCCACTTTGCCAAGCTCTCTCTTCTGCCCAAAAAACCAAACCAAACCAAACCAAAACAAAAACAGAACCAGCTTCCTAAGAGAGGATAAAGACAAAAGGCAATGGAATTCCTGAAGTCCATCTAGGAGTGTGTGGAAAAATATGAGAAAGCTAAACTGTTCTTGCACAGTTCTGTGTAGGTATTAGACATTTCCCCTGTTTTTCTTCCCTTATCATACACTATTGAGGATATTTACTTAAAGATAGAGTCTTTGTTTAGGTATTCATCTTTCTTTTTCTACTTATTAAAAATCTGAAATCCTAACCCTCTGCTTGTGACATCACAGCAGGACTGCTGTGGAAATTATTACACTGCCAGGAGTTGGAGGACTGTGACACCAGGTAGAGGATAAACAGGAGAGGCGGATGAACTGTAAGGAAACAAGGTTCCCTTTTTGTCTAAATATTTTCATTAAAGAAAGAACAAGGAAAGGGAAGGAAAGTGCACCATATGTTCCTGAGGCACAGCTACTCCTTTAACCAAGCCTTCAGGAGGATAAAGCGTGAAAGAGCCCTGTCACTCATAAGGGAAATATTAGTGTACAGTTTCTTTAATGTAGACCTTTGGCTCCTATGATTTATTTACATACCTTGATATTTTTTTCTTTGAGGTCCTCAGGCACCAGTGTCAGCAACAGTCACAGACAGGCATTTGCTGTGCTGGGTTGCCAAATAACCTCCAGGAACCTGTGCAAGGACACATTATTGTCAGATACCTTCAGAAACACTGAATTCTCCAAAACCAAAATTACTACAGAAATCATAATTCTCGCGCTTCTCTGCTTCTGCAATCACATGCACATTTCAAACTTCTCTTTCAGAACCCTGAGCATACAGCAAGTGAAAGTTTACATTTTCATTTGGTGTTTAACCCCAGAGAACAGGAACTTTAGTGGAATCACTGAAGGTAAAGTGAAAATGGGCAGGTTTTCACTCCACAGTAGCAACTGGCTGCTGCTGTGTGATAGTGTCTATATGAGACTTCCACTGTATATTCATATTGTTGAGAGAAAAGTCACCAAAAAGCAAAACTGTCTGGGCTGACAGCCATCAAGAGTGGTGTGAAACAAGGATATATAATGATAAAAATTTAAACATATTATTTAAGGCACATAAAAGCCTTGCTGGAAACGACAGCAAGTTCCAATCCAAATTCCTGACCGCAAATCCAGCAGTATGTAGAGGTATAAAGAAGGAACAGAAAAGGAAGCACAATTTTCTTTCAGAAGCAAGGGGAAATGAAGGGGTGTCTTATAAGCAGAATCTAGGGTAAATGGGACAAGAGATTGAAAGATATTTTAGCTATTACTTTCCAAAGTATGTGAAAGAAAGAAAGATGGTAAGGAGGGTTTATGTTCAAGATGTAGGTTCTATGGCCAGGCACCAAACACTATTAATCATACAGTGGATGCAGTTGGAGAGGAATGCATGGCAGATTTCACAGTGAAGGAGAGCAGCTGCCTTGCAAGAGATATCTCCACAAGCAGAGATCATTATCGCTGTCTGTGGTCCAGACAGGGCAGTAGAGAAACGTGATACTTTACTCACTATTGCTCACGAAACTTGGGTTAAAAGATCAGATAAAATTGTTGCACACAGAATAAGAGGTAGTACTTCACCAGGAACTTCTGTCTCACGAGATGGTAGTAATCTTTCTAGTTACAAGTACACAGAAAAAGAAAATTTACAAATGGGCACTTGAAAAACACAAGCCTTGCTTTAATTATTTGTCCTGCAATGCTACTTCCCAATGGAACCACTACTCTGTACATTGGAAATTGATCATATCAGGCTCATCAGAAAGGAACAGTGATGAAACTCTCTAAAATGCTGAATAATGCAATAACGTTCTATACACAAATGCCTAGATGTAATCTAGATCTGCATCAGTAACTCTAATCCCCGCCCCCCCCTTTTTTTTTCACTCCAGCTTCTCAGGGGTGTATGTGGTGGGTAATACGACTTTAATGTTAGCTTGAGTCAGCTGATGTGAATTACAAATCCACCTGATGGTGAAAGCAGAGCAGAGCTAAACTAATCAAGAATGAGCAGTGTGAAGCAACCAGGTCTCACAGGCAAGAACTGCTTTCTTTTGCATGTTTCCATCTCCCTGCAGGCTGTGTCATGCCTGAGTGCCATGGGGCCCGTCCATCCACAGCCCTGCTAAACATCATTTCCTTTACTCAGCCACAGAATAGCCAAGCCACAGTCTGTCTCCAGCTCAGAAACTGAATGAACCCAAGCCCCTGTGAAGGTCCCCGAAGCAGAAAATTCAAGGCACATAATGCAAAGTTCCTGTCTCTTCCCTATATGCATTTGTGAGGTGTGAGAAGGGCAGAACCCGCAGGTGAGCGCTCCAGCCAGGCACATCTGTGTACACAGATTAGAGATCTATTATTACTGTGTTGTCATGATTAAGTCCTAGTCACAGAAGCATAGGATATGACTTGTTAGCGTTCACTGCTGAGTTCTGCTTTGAAAAGTCTCCAAAAAGAACAGGCTTGGGATTTCTGTCTGTATTATTTCTCTTGAACCTGTCTCACAAAGGCTTGATCTGTGAATGAAAGGTTTGTTAGTTGCCTCTCCAGTACCCTTCATTTGCTCATGTTTGACCATTGAGAGGACAGGTAAATATGTCTCTTCTCAAATAGGCTAAGCAATGGAACAGGGATTTGCATTTTCTCAAAGACATGGGATTCACATTTACACTGACGGTTGCAGAACCCAACTAGCAGGACTTAGGAGACTGTTCTGGGGGTGATGGCCAAAATCAAGAACCTTTCACTCATTCTCCTCAGACTGCCTTTATATAGCAGTGCTGCTGGGTATAAAATGTGGTAATACTATCTTTGAGATGATTTGGAGGGGATCAGGAGAGGCTGTGCCTCTCTGCTTCCCATTTCCTCCTCAGTGGAAATCTCCAGTTTGGGGTGGAAAACTCCAAAGCAATACTTTTTAATGCCATGTTCTACAGGGCATTTGTAATTCAGGGGCTTAACATTCCCAGCTTTCCCCCTAAAGACAACTTGGGTTTCATCTGTGAATCTTCACCTTTTTGGGGAAAAGACTCTGGGGGTCTCAAGGTGTAGTGAAGTCAGGTTGGGAAGCTCATTTTGTAGGGAAATCAACATGGTTATTGAAGGCAGAACTCAGGCACTTGCCCAGCCCTTCCCTACATGAACTTTTGCAGTTTGATGCTGGAATGTTTTCACAGGCTCCATAAAGTTTGAAAAAACTACTGAGAAATCTTTTTTTTTTTCCACTGAGAAACTGTAGAAAATTGGTAGATTTTCATCCAGTCTTAATAAAATGAACGTTACCAGTAAAAAGCACACAATACCTGCAAGTGTCAGTCCAACTAAATGAGAACATAATTTTTCAAAGTCACAATAGAGTTGAAGCTACAGTGCTGAAAACAAGGGTGTTAGTCTAGCGTTTTGGCTAAAAAAATCTTATACTGTTATTTTTACTGGAAGCATAGCACAAGACGTTCAGTCTTAGCAAGGGGTTAGGATGAGAAGGGGGAAGCTAAGCTATTTCCTCAAAATGCATGTTCTGTCTCCTATGCACTCAGATCTAGGGGAAGAAATATTGTGATTAGACAGGTATCAAATAATGTAATGTTAAATAGGGTGGAGCACCATCTTATCAAGTGATTTTAGCCTTTAAAGGATTTCTTCTCCTTGATATGAAAACCTTTGGTTATAGCATGATATACTGATCACTAGTAATCTGCTGCATATATTAATGTATTTTTAAAAATAATTAAAAATGGAGCTCAGATGTTTTCTCATTCCTTCAAAGCCAAGGAATAAATTAATGGGATGTTGGCTTAGTCTTCCCAGCACTGTTCAAAGCAAAAACAAACAAAACCCCTTTGAATTCTAGTGAATAGTTACACCAAGAGTGTTCAACCATGAATTAGTCTCACATTGCACTAACATGACGTGAAGAAGCACTGTAGTCAGTCCATGCTGCAGAGCTCACAGAGGAGGGTTGTGATAAATAAAAGCTCTTTAAATAAAGCTGTACTGGCTAGGGAAGAAGGTAATAATAGGGGAAGGTGAGCAGACTTTTTAGTATTTATAGAACATACAAGCACTTAATTTACTGCACCTGGTGCCAAGACAGAAGGAAACAACATACTACAGAAGGAAAAATACTGTGTAATAAACAGAGTAGAATTTAACAGAGTTTAAAATGATCAAAATCATCTGTAACTTCTGCTAATAAGCCCCTGTAAACTACTGCTTAATGCTAGATTATTTTGGAGCTAAATGAAAGGTTGTTCACAGCCACATACACTTCATCACATAAATGCAGATGAAAGCAGATTTGAAAGTGCCATTATGAATAATGCATTATTTTTGAAGGATAAAGTGAAAAAAAGTGAATAACAGCCTGTGTTAACCTGGAATAGGAAAACATTCAGGTGGTTACATCACTCTCCAAAAGAAACAAAGGCCAGAAGTTTCTTGGAATGGAGAGCTGTGCTTATGAATGGGTTTAATTCCTAAAAGGCTGCCAACGAAATACAAGGAGGTGAGAGCTCTTCAACTTTTGTTGAAGTTTCTCAGGTGGCACTCTGCCTGCACTCTCATGTGGACTGCTTCTTACTCAAATATCAGCATTAAGTCTAAAGCTGAAGTAATGACAAAGAAACTTTAATTTTTGCAAATTTGCACTATCTGTTCCAGGAAGTCTTTCCATTCCACTTGTAAGTCTTTTTACTATATAGGAATTTCTGAAAAATCCAGTTTGTATTGGTGGTCATGCATTTTCTGCATTTAGTGATTCAATAACACCTTAATGTTACAACTATGGGTGGCCTCAGCATTGTGTCTTGCGCTCACCATTCACATTTAATAAATATTTATGATCCATGAAACGCAGAAATTCTTCATTCTTCACTCTAGCAAAAGTTCCTTTCCTACTGAGAATAAACCACATTTTATTTAAAGACAGACTAGATCCTTGCATTTGAGGCTGTTGCATATATATGTGTGTGCAATTTTAAAATATACATATTATATACAATATAAATACAACATATTATATACTAATTATACACTTGTGTGCGTGCACACTTTCCACAGAAACGTGGAATTGTTTATGTTGGAAAAGACCTCTGTGTTCATCAAGTCCAACCACAAAGCCAGCACTTCCATCTAAATCATGTCCCCAGGTGCCACATCTGCATGTTTTTGGAACACTTTCAGGGATGGTGCTCAACCACTTCCCTGGGCAGCTTGTTCCCATTTTCAGTGGATATATTTTTATGTATATACTTGCATATTTAGGTAAATTTACCTCCACATGTTTATATAAAACCTATGTATAAGCCACATATGTGATGGTATAGTGGTTGTCAAATTCGAAATAAACCCTTAAGAGAATCTTTGGGGATCCTGTTAATTTGTAATGAAACAGTTTGACTGATGTGAACAATCACTCCTAATGTAAAGCTCTGGGCATAGTTTCCATTTCTTTTAAGATGAAAATCTGCAGTCGAGGGCAGAGACATCCCAGTGGCAAGAGCAACTATATCACAGTATTTCAGGCAGCTGAAAAAAGCTACCAGAACAATTACACACCGTTACTCCAAGACAAGATACTCTTTTCCTCTTAAATCCAACACTTTTTGAAAGAATGTATCTTGAGGTGACTTCACTAGAATTCTGAATCAACATACAGTTCCGTAATTTAGGGAACACGCATTGAGTGCTACAAATACAGTTTTGTATCTGCCGTGTCATTGATCAGCCAAGGACGTGTGTGAGTGATAACATCCTTAGATCAACCCTGAAATTGATGATTCGTTGCGTAACTGTTAAAAAAAATACAATAACTGTAATATTTTTGTGCAATTATTGTCTAGAACACCAAATGGTTAAACCAAGTAGAAAGGATTGTGGTTTGAACACCTGAGGCTGTAAGGGCCAAGCCCTGGAATACTGCATAAGCCCAGGAAAACACATCTTTTCTAGACCTCTGTGAAGGACATTTAATCTTATCACCTTTTCCTTCCTAAGATAAAGGGGTTTTCATGTATACAAAAGTTATGCCATATAGCGTGATAGTTTAACCATGTGTCACGCAGCTGGCACAGCATTTGCAGCTCTCAGGGCCAAATGTGACGAGTGTTTTGAGAGAACAAAACTTCATAATTTTAGGGGGTGAATTTACTCTTGATGTCATGTTGGAGGTCAGAGGCTAATAGGATGTGTCTATGTAAACAGGTAGAAAAGGACTTCACAAGCAGTGTTTAAGGAAGTGGAAAATAAATTGTTGGGGTTTAGGGGGGGTTATTTTTTTACATCTCCCCCTCTCCTCTTCCCCCATTTTTCACTTTTAACATGCCAAGGCAACAATGCATATTTATTTATCC
This sequence comes from Acropternis orthonyx, assembly GCA_035583155.1. Lineage (NCBI taxonomy): Eukaryota > Metazoa > Chordata > Aves > Passeriformes > Rhinocryptidae > Acropternis > Acropternis orthonyx. The sequence goes on from JAWWEU010000091.1 coordinate 5,850,085, forward strand.
AGAATAAATGAATAAAAACCTCAGGATCTGACTCTTCAAAATAAGAACAACTTTTTGTTCAACTATCAAAAATTAACAATCAGAAATCACTGATTTGTGTGTTAATAGTCACCACAATACAGAATATTTTTCATGCATACAAAGAAATAGTTTTTCCTTAAATTTTCTAAACTCAATTTTAACTACTAATGTTGTACTATTATTTTCCAGCCTTCTCCTCCCTTCCCACAGAAACCATGTGCTATTTAATGACCTTAATGAGAAGTCATTAGTCATGGTCCCTACTCCTTCATCTGCAACAACTCAGATGGTAAAAATCCCCTCTACAATCACCATCTTCTTTCCCAAATGAGCTCTTTTTCCATAATCAGCATGAGAATTTTCCTGTGATACCCGCATTTATCTTAACTATTTTGGCCAGCTCAGACCTTTATTTTGAGGATTTTGATGATTTTTCCTCCTGAAAAGAATTGTATATAAATATTTAATTAAAAATATAATTTAGTAATTTCAAAATTTACAGAAAAAAATAATAATCCCTTACCACTTTTGTCAACAGCATCATTGTAGCACTATCAGTAGTGCTGTTTGGACACTTTCAACTGTAATATGGAAAAATATAATTCCCAAAAGTTTTGAGAGCATTTGTGTTTGTTTACTGTCATCTGCTGCCATCTGATTTTTTCATTACCATATAAAAAGCAGCTCCCAGGAGTGTTTGGACAAGCAGTCATTAGCTAAATTTCTGCTGTTTTGAGAACTTTTGCCCTAAGTATTCTTGCTGTTAAGACTGTTATTTTCTCTGAGTTCAGTCTGGGGCTGGACACCTCAGGTACCCACAGAGCCTGTAATACCTTCCAGTTCACTGTGCACCTCCAGGAGACAGAAAGCTCCTGAGAATTTAATAACCCTTGATTTTCACAGCCGTAAGCAGTATTTCCTTATCACATTCATCAGTAATAAGGCTTGTTCTAAGCCTTGACAGACTTGTCTGGCCTAAGTGTTTAAGGCCAGGAGGAAATCCTGGTCTAGTGGAAGCTGTCCCTGCCCATGGCAGGGGTTGGAAGGAGGTCTTTGAGGTACCTTCCAAACTAAAATATAGGAACTAAAACCTTTGCTTTAGAAAATTAGTGATATTAAAGAAAATATTTAATCATCTGTTTAAATGGCACTCAAATCAGTTTAAATACCACTGAAATAAATGGAAAATAGGCACATGTTTTCATATGTCACATTTATAGTGACTGTCAGCACTTTGCCCTCTCCTGGACTTCTCTTTGTTCAAAAGTCAATGAATATTTGCCAAACTTAAGTGCTCCTAGGCATCTTGCCTCAGGCTTGCTCAAATCACTCCAAGTTTCTTCTTCTCACCTCTGTACTCATCTCTGTCTTGTATTTGGATGTGGTGAGGCATCATCAGACTTTGTCAGGCAGGAAAACACATTTAATCCTTTCTCACCATGGCCGATGCCTCAGAACTGGTGACTGGTTCAGCTAATGAGGGCTAACTTTTGCCAGTTCAAAACAAGTACTGATTGTCAATATTAATATGGAAACTTATAACACTGGCAATATGACCACCTCTCCTTTAGTACCTGCACTTCACAGATTCCTTTAGGCCAGTCCTACATCTTATAGTAGGTCCAGGACTTGGGATAAAGGCTTTCTGAGTTCATGCTGTTCAATGGACATCCACAAAGGTAAGTTTAAAGTTGACATTGCTTATGCAGAGATGCTGTAATTCTTTTCACGCCACTGCCCTACCAAAAGAGAAGGCTGTACTGAGGCTCCTTCAGTTAGATGCCTGTTTTACGGGGGGAAAAAAATGATGCAATTCACATTTATTTCATTATCTGTTTCGGTGCTGAGATATTGAAACTTGGGTAGACAACTCTTTAAATATATTTAGATCAAGATTTGAATTGAATTTGAAAAGGAATAGCAGGTCTTTTGAAATGAAAGCCAACATGAACAAGATCTGGTACAAAAGACACAGCTAATTTAAAGCTCAAGGAAGAGAAAGGTAACCTATTATTTTTGGAAAAAATGGGAACAGACATAAGACATTTCTTTCCTGCTTCAAATGAACATTGGAAATTCTGAAAATCCTACAAGCTTCTATTTTCCTGGCATTTCTAAATCAGCTCTCAAACCTTTTAATACCTGTCAAGTAAGATCCCAAACCCCACGCCTGCTACCCAAATTATGGAGTTCTAACTTAATATGAAGCAGCTACATTGTAGTTTCTTTTCAGCCTCAGGAAACAAAGATAGCAAAGACTTTCATAATAATGTTGGAGTTCTTGAAAAGGAGCAATCTAAAACCCCAGGCCCTAGGAGTAATGGGCACTAGGACACTTTGAATTTTTTAAATGTTAGTTCACTAGTAAATAGGTGGGTTTCTGGATTTTGTTTGGTTTGTGGGTGTTTGTTTTTTTTTGTTTTTTTTTTAATTTTTGGGGGGGGTTGTTTGTTTCCCAAGGAAAATAAATGTCTGAAGGGAGGGGGAGACTTGTGGTTTCTGTCCTGAACATTATGAACTGTCTTTCCAGGTCATGAAAACACTTCCCTTCTACTCATCCCACTATCTGGTGGAAACCAACACCCAAACCTTGAAGTTCAGTGCCTTTACCTTTCTTCAGGACTTGAGAATTACAGCTTCTGAGAGTCGGGTGAGATGACTCAAAAGCTTTTGCTAGTTCCTCTGTTCCTATGTAAAACCGTACCTACAAAGTAAGCAAACAGAATTGCTGTCCTGTGCAAATCAGACACTCTAATGTAGATTCATCAGTTTCTTACCATGGTAACACCTCTTTTCTGGACTGCCCTGCCATCCGTCTCCTTGACTGACAAGACTGGAGCTTAATTCAGCAGTAGGAGGCAACTGGATAAACTGGCAGGATTTCAAATACATTCCCAAAGGTCCTAGTCCCTAACTCTTGTTCTGCGCTTATGAGTGTCTGCTAGAAGGTTATCGCAGCTGGGGCGGACAGAGTTTTATACAGCCCACGGTTTTCATCTGGGAGAGTTCCTACAAAAAGTGGGGGGGAGGGAGGGGGGAAAGAAAAGAA
>JAWWEU010000091.1:5856303-5868722 GCA_035583155.1 Acropternis orthonyx
CGGGCTTTGAATAAGTTCCATGGACTGTGGGAACGGAGTGCACAGAAGAAATGTCACCCAATGGCCTGCCTGAGAATCTGCTCCCCCAGGCACTGTGATTGTCACTGACCTTCACGGGGGCAAGCAGCTACATGAGTTTTCATTACATCTGTTTTCAGTTGATCTGTTTTCAGTCAATTTGCCTCTCTTGAGGGCAAAGCTCTTGTGACATAATACTAATACTACTACTATTACTAGTAGTAATAATAATGGCAAAACACACAGGAGATGCACATGTGAGAAAGGGGTTTATACAAGAACCACGCTGTTGGGAACAGAAACCTGCCAGAAGACAGGCTTCATGGAAATTTCAGATCCCCTGGGAAAAGTCAGGACCTAAATAAGAGGGACAGGGACTTTGCTGCCTGGGACACAATTTCTTGTGCTGATGTACCAGGAGCAGGTTGACCTTTTGCCATGTACAAATTGTAGTTTGCAGTTCATTGGAATCGCTTTCTGTTCCCATTGTGTTTGTATGCCTTGCTCTAAATCCCCTCCTCACAGAATGAGGCAATAATAATTTTTTATCTACATATCTATAAATTATTACATACAGTAACAACCATTAAGAAGAATAAAGAAGGGAGAATGAATATAAAGCTACCCCCAGAAAAAAAAGTGTTTGTATTTCTGGTAGGGAAAGAGAGAGCTTTCTCTATGATTTATAAATATCCCTGAAAAAGTCAAGATTTTAAAAAACATATTACATAGCTAAAATATTATATGTATATTTATTTTGTACTCATTTATTTTCAGAGTGCACTCTATTAGCTAATAATGTGTAGCACTAACTTACAGACAGACATTAAAAAAGATTTTCTGGACTCTTTGATAAATACTGAATGAAGAATTAATTTTAATCAATGTCTTTCTTTCATTCCATGTTACCAGACAGCTCAGCTAGAGGATCTAAAATAATCTGTTTCCTTGCATATATGTCTGTATATAGAAAGTACCCTGCTGGCAAAACAGGTGAATTATTTTGTTGTTAAGTTATCCTGCATAGCATACTGACACAGCACATTATTTTTTCCCATATGAATATACATAAATCCTGCTGACACCTGTAGGTCTTTGTGTAGGAGGGGACAATATGCAATGTTTTCAAATGGTTTCATTAATATTCAGAACAAACACAGTAAAAAATGAAGATACTAATAAGTTAATTTAATCAGTAATACCTTTTCAGTCTCACTGACATGTACTCTTCAAAAATATAACTATCTGTACTAAACAATATTTCAGTCTATTCAGTTTTTATTCCCTCTTTTCTAGCTGTTTATTCCATAGCTCACTTGTTGATCATTTCTTAATGACATCATATTGAGTTGTTTTTGAAACAGGTGTCATGTCATAAAAACAACACTACTTATTTCAGTCACAAAAATGAGAAAGAGGACAATGCCTTTCTAAATACAGAAAGTTTCCTTTCAAGTAAATTGCCAAAAATGTATTTTTAACAATGGTTATTTTAAAATTTTATATTTTAAAACTGTCCCTGAAATAAATTCAGTGACCTTTCCAGTATCATGCACTGAACCAGTTCTGCTCTCAATTGCATTAACACAATCCTCTAGAAGCCAATGTTGTTACAACATTGTAAAGCTAAATGGGGCCTGGTATGGGCCTTTTGACTGAGATATTGTATTACTTATATATATTTTTTTCTTTTCCTTTTTTTTTTTTAACTCAGTTTCAACTTTTCTTCCTTTTTTTTTTTTTTTTTTTTAATTTTGCCCCAGGCTTAAGTTCAGTTTGGACAGTCTGAACAGAGGAAAAAAAGCAAGACAAACACTGTTGTTTCCTTTTGAAAGTTATTCAGGCACCAGGGGCTAGGTCTTGATTAATGCCCTCTTTTGAAGCCATTGTTATCTAAGCTCTTATACAATTTGTTTTGGAATTTTCATTGTTTTCAAAAGTAGTGTCGAAAACTTAATGAAGTTAACACAAAGAACTACTGTAATGAGGTAATAAGTCCATACCATTAAAAGGGACAAAAATGAATTATTTCATATGCTGCCAGTGAGCATCACTGTGAAGGGGATATATGAACACAAAAGTTTGAATCAGTTGCCTAAACACACGCATTTAGTAACATTTGAGATATCCCAGGATGTCTCACACGGCATTCTTATGCAAATCCAAAAAGGCATTAGTCTTCCTTATTTCCTTGGGGTATCATATCCGACAGGCCTGTGCAAATTCCCCAGGTGTCTGAAACAACACGAGAGAGTTTTGCTGAGGCAGTTGAACCAAGCCTTGAGTGTCTGTGTGTCGCATCACTTGTCAACACCACCAAAAAAAGTTAGCTTTACACTCTTGATAAAGGACACACCTACTAAATGCTTTAATCATATTCTGAAAAATCTTCTCTATATGAGTTTTAAGTCGTCTGCAAGGCATGAACATGAGAACAGTGGAGTCCCAGCACCTTTATGGCGCATGGTTTGTTTCCTTGGCTGTCACATCACAGCACGTTCCTCTGGGTTCCCTGTCATGGAACCTCAGTGAACCACGTAAAACCCAGAAGTCCAAATAATCTGCTGCATAATTAGATACAGGCCCTGTGACATTTGCAAAATTGCTGCCTTTTCATGTCATAGTGAATTGGTCGGTAGTGAATTAACCTGGGTTTTAATACAACTACTGAACGGAGGTATCAGCAGGCTTTTGTTCCATCAATATGCAAGATTAGAGCACAGGCCTGTCACAAACTGCTTCCCAACCATATGCAGTATAGAATGTTTATAAGTTAAAGTGAAAGACTCTGGACAATTCAGTTTATACTACGAAATGTATGTGTTTTTGGTTCTAGATGGGTCATCTGATGCTCACCCTACCCTTGCTACCCTTGCTTACCTTACTCATTTGTTAAGAGTAATAGGAGCATATTTTGCTCTGCTTTTTCAGAATGAGTTTCCAAGTGATCTGTTTCCATTTAATGTATGAGAACACTTTTGAGACAGTGTTTGCAGTACACAGACAAAACACAGGGTCTGTTCTGTAGCTGCCACTAACATAAAGGCTTCCCTAGGTTTTATTTGGATAGCAGGTCCATTATGTTTAGCAAACCTTGTCATCTTGCCCAAGCCACTGTGACAAGCACAGTTTCTTTTCAGCCTATTTCCCAGTTAGTTTCCTTCTCCACAGCCAGCTTGCTTTCACCTCCACACTACCCCCTTCACTTTACAGGGCTGGGATGCTCCTCGTTGCTCACTGCACAAGCCATCCCAACAGGAATGATCAACAACCAGAACTCCAGCACTGCTTTGGTAAGCTTTTGACCTTGTACCCTGATGTACAAGCATGGCTCGTACCACCAGCAATCATCAGTGACATTCAACACGGCTTTGGAGGGGTTTGGAGAGGGCAAAACCTCAGCTCCTTTCTGTGGTTGGTTTGTGGTTTTTTTTTTTTAATGCTACTTAAGTTTGGATTTCTCTGTTGATGTTTATGATTATACTGACCTCTAGGGGTTTGCTTTCCGTCATTGAGTCATTAGCTTTGGCTACAGGATGGCAAGGTCAGTTTTCTACCTAGTTGTCCCAGTGGTACTACATTCTCACTTTTTTTTTTTTTTTTGCATACTGCATTCTTTAAAAATAAAAAGTGAACAAGACTTGAAACAATCACTAAAGTGATAAGATATAAAAGCACACACGCAGGGCATCCAGTGAGATACAACACAACTTCAGAGATGAAGCCTTGGAAAAATTTTGGCATGCTTTCAAGTCCTGCCAATGAAATGTCTTATATTTATAATGAGCAATGCTATTACATATTTTTCTTATACCTCACAATCATCCTGCTACATTAATGAGTCTAACACCACTAATTTTTATTCCATAGACCTTTGTTCCTTCTGAGAATTGTTAGCAAGACTTTTAGGAAGAAGGACTTAGGCAGTTCTCAGTGACAACGCACCTTTTGTCACAAAGGTGCTTTTTACATATAGGAAGACATTCTGATGGCTTTAAATGATACAAAACCAGCCATCATCACAAATCAGAATCAAGTTCTGCAAAATTTCATAAATTCCAGCTCTCACTGAATCTAATTATGCACATTTTTAGGAAACATTAATGACCTGTACCAGTAACGTCCCAGCTACAATCAAAACAGAACAGATGCCAAAAAATTGCGGTCTAAATTTGGAAAGGCAGACAGCCCTAGTGCCCAAAAGAAAACACTCCCAATTTCTGCTCTTACTTGTACATCTGGAATCACCAGATAATCAGGAAATCCATAGGTGGAAAATGGGAAATCCTGTATTCTCATCTGAATGGAAGAGGAATTTCACTGGGGAAAACTGTATCAGTTATCAGAAGGACTAGATATGGCATAAAAAGTAACACAAAAAACCTCAAACCAACAACTTAAACTTTCAGATTTTAATTAAAGGGCAGAAATACACAATCAGATGATTCTAATCTGTCAGTTAAACGTGAATTTACTATGGTAGTGTGCGAGAATTCTTGGCTGCTTTATAAATTGCACAAAAGAGCCTCAGGCAGTAACATCAGAAAACATTATACCTGGAGAGGAATGCTGAATTGCAGTCAAGAACTGGACATGTCTCATGTTGCTCATCAAATTCAAATTCCTGGCCTTCCTTCTTCAGACCATTTTTAATTTTGGAGGGGGGCGGGGGGGGGTGGTGGTGCTTCCTTTTTTTTTTTTTTAGATTTTTTTTTTTTTTTTTAAGTTTTTAGATTTATTTTATTTGTCTTCTGTTTCCTTCAGTTCCATGCAGGCTTTGTATATTTAATTTTCTTCTATATTTTCATTTGGAGGCTTCTATCCCAGGGCTGTATTTACACAGCTTTTTCCTACCCTGCCCCTGAGTCCTCTGGCTGGTTCTGTCCTGAATTGTTTTGTATTATACTTGGGGTGATTCAGGCCCCAGACCTGCATGGTTGGCAATTCCTTATCTTTTTTTTTTTTTTCCCCCCCTGCAAACAGACCCACTGCTACCAGGCAAGCAAAGCACGAAGTGATAATTCTATGCAGGCCAGGATCTCTGTGAGAATTATAATTTTTGCTTTCTCTTATCAAACACCAAGGTTTCTATGCAGCTGCCATCACCCATTTTAAATTGTAGCCTTTGAAATTCTGAATCACTCAAAATCATCCTTTTCTCTTGAAAGTCTTCAAAACAAGCTAAAATCCTGTGCGTATTTTTTTATAGATTATCTTACAGAAATAGATGCCCAAAGAAGAATAATCTGTCACAATTTCCCCAAATCACCCTAAGGATGGGGTGGATGTTATTTTTTTTTTTAAGAAAAAGAGCTGCTATTCCTTTCCCAGAAATACAAAAATATTCCTGGTGCTGTCAAGTTTGGGAGCCTCTGTTAGAGAGCTGCTCTGTAAAGAGCCCAGCACCAAAGAGGCAGGGCTAGTACACAAGGACAAATGAGATTTCCTGATTTGAAAGGGCGTGCAGAAGAAGTAACTCTGTTTAGATCTTGCAATGCGTTGGAGAAACCTACCAAAAAGCAATGACAAAAACCCCCAAACAAACCCAAAGCTGGTGATGTTTCACATGGGTTCAAAGACATTTAACTGCAGAATGTCCGGATGATGGAGGAGCTGAAATGCAGAAATATAATTATCACTTCTATATGGTAAACAGTACTAAAAAACACTCTTCCTGCAAACTTAAGAGGAATTTAGTTAGTGGTTCTAAACATTATGTTTCCAGGTGCTGCAGAAAACAAGTTCTCTGTGTTGCTGTGGCCCAAATTAGAATTAATAATAAGTACACACTACTTAATGAACTGCTTGAAAGATGTTCTCCCTGTCACTGCCTCCAGAGCTAAATGAATAAAATGTGCAGATTCACAGCCTCACATTAAAATGTGACTGTTATTTTATATAAAACTAAAAGTCAGTTGTCAGTTAATAATAGAATAAAACACAATAAAGAACAACAGCTTGTAATTATAATACACAATAAAAGCATTTTAGATATTATTTGTATGCCAAACATATAGTCTGGTAAATACCAGTTTTGTTTGGTTATTTAAATTATATTTTCATATGCCCCACTTTGGTGCGTAAGCGAAGCACTTTATGGTGAATACTTATTAACCAACTCTTCTAGTTAGTGACTGTTGACAAAGCTGAGCAAACTTATCACAATGTGTGGCACACATAGAACAGGAAAGCTGGAGGGGGGGAGAAAAAAACCCTGAGTATCGAGAATTATTTTATTGTATGTGTTGCTTATGACAAAATGCCTGGTGTTATGAGCCTTCTTTCAGCTGTCAGCCTCCAGCCAGTCACAGAGTCATCGAATACCCTGGAAGGGACCCACAAGGATCAACACAGCCCAACTCCTGGCCCGGCAAGGACAGTCCCAGGAATCCCACCCTGTGCCTGGGAGCGCCGTCCAAGCACTGCCTGAGCTCTGGCAGGGTTGGTGAACTCCTGCCAGTGTAGCTGTGCCAATACCCTCACTGGAACTGACAGGAATCCCAGCTCCATTCAGCCCATATGAAATTTATATAGAGGAATGCATCAAAGGATATTTAAAACTATGATGCACTTGAGCTAACGTTTGTGAGACAGCCATGTCTTGACATCTTTTATTATAGCTATTTACTCTTGCTTTTGCATGGACTCTTTTTTCAGTTTGCTGGGCTTGCTCATTATAAAATGACTGTGAAATATTCGCCAAGCCCATATCAGTCTCAAGGCAAAGTAGAAAACCCTGTGGGCCTTGTGTCTGAGAGAAAAATACCATAGGAAACGTGATACCTGCATAGTTACACCTCATGAATCTCAATACTTCTTCATTGTGATCTGTCACGCCAAGAAGGACTCTCTGCCTCTTTTGCTGGAAGATCTGCAAAATCTGTGTTAAAAAGGTGTTTAATACAATAGAGAAAAGCTGCCTATGATAGCTCAGAATTAAACCAAATGCCAAATATCATTAGACAGTTAAAATTACTTCCTCACCTTTCATAATTATAGTAGTAAGTGATTATCCATTTATTATTTATGTTTACAGATGACTAGGAAATGAGCTGAATCTGCTTATTAGAATTCCTTCTAGCAATTTCAGTGCAAAATCTTCCCTTATTCTTCTAAGCTGTTGAATAATTGTGATACCCCTCACAAAGTGCAATTTGGTATTTCACAGCACTGAAAGGCATTCCTCTTAACAGTGTGGCTACTGGAACTCTGGGGGTTTTTTTAAAATTACCTTGTCATGCAAGCATAATATATCTCACACTCTGAGAGTGAGGCTCACAGAGGTGGCTTTTCAGGTTACCACTGCTCATCAAGTAGCTCAGTCACCTCCAGAAATAAGTGCTCAACAGAACTATGTGGAATACACTCAATTTGGAAATGTTAACGGGGAAATATGTATTAAATATCAAGTGACTTTTTCAGTAGATGCTCTATATAGGGGTTGCCCATGTTGAAAAAAGGCTCCTACCTCTGCTCACAATAGATAAAAATACATAAAAAAGGCAAAAATTCAGAATATATTCAATGGACTTTTCATATTTCAACAATTCCGTAGTTAAATTGATGCTTAATGAACTCTGGACTGGTTTGGACAGAATACTACAAATATTCGCTGTGTAAACACATCACTACAGAGATGTATGAGCATCAATAAATGTGCTTTGCTATTTCATTCTACAGTTTCAACAAGGTGTAAGAGCAATATACAACTTCCTTTAGTTGTTACCCAAACTGCTTTAACAGGAGGAAGTCAAAAGGAAATACTGTCATTTATACCTCAAAATTAAACTTAACTCCTTTAATTGTGCGGCATCTCAATCTGAAAAACTTATCACACTAAGCCCTAAAATTTGCATTTTATATACCACTACTGTACAACACATCCAAGCACTCTGAACAGAAACAATAGCAGAGTTGTAAACTCCTGTTATTCCGAAACATCTTATGCAATTCACCTTTATAACTTCCTGCCGGTTGCATTTAACCTTTGATTTCACCACTGAAATATTTTCTGTAATAGTAGCCAAAGCAAACATCAGAAAAACACTAGAACCCATTCCAGTATCAGCTTAAATTTCATTCACAGAAACACACAGAAGTTATATTCCTTTTTCTTTTTTTTTTTTTTTAATTTTCGTAAGACAGGTTTTCACTTAGCTGTCAAGACCTGTCATATCTTATTAAGCATGCCAAAATAATGAAGTGCCAGCTAAGAACAGCATTATTTCTCTAGCCTGCTCTGTAGACCAAACCCTCAAAAGTAATCATCACATACTTACACATTCAACGCCAGTTTTCGACAATTTGTTTCTGTCAGAATGGATCAGCAGTGTTTATGGATGGAAAATCAAAAAAATAAGGCCAAAATATAATCTTTAGACTTGTAGCCTGATGACTAACAACTAATACAGAGGCTTTGCCTAAAAGTTAGTGTACTACAGAGTTTTAAGTTGCAGCGGTCCGTTTTCAAAATTCTGGGAATAGGATGTGCAAATCTCCCTTTTAAAAGCCCTGAAGTTTATTTTAAAATGTCAGCCGTATGAGGTTTCACCCAAATAAAGGTTGTCACCCAAATGAAGATGCAGTTTACTGTAAAAAGCATTCATCAAACCCTTATTGAAGTCTCTGTGGTAAATCAGCATCAAATCAGACCAGAGCTAATAAAAACCTGCATGTGGAGGGCACGCACACAAGAAAGAGTGGAGAGCTGTTCCTTGCTCCAAGCTACAGAATTACTGTGAGGACATTTTGTCCTTCTCCCAACAAAGAGATTTTCCTGGCTTCTTCTGTCCTTTCTGCACTCAAGAGTGGTTTGCTGCAATGAGGAAATCCTATAGAAAAGCTCACAATTATTTTAGCAGGACTTGTCTCTGTCGTGGTCAAGAAAATTCAGACATGTCTTGTTTACTCTTCCACTTCACTCCCTGTAGCTTCTGTGTCAGCCTTGTTGTTTACTGATGCACCAGGGAAATGATGGCACAGTGTAGAACTCCCAGAATTGTATATTGTCCTTGCAGGTTTTTTGTGGTTTTTTTGTTTGTTTGTTTGTTTGTTTTTGAGAAGAAAATAGTCAAAAAAGCAAAAAAAGAAAAAAGAGAAAAGTCCAGTATTGCCACTAACATTCTAAAGATGACTTAGAATGACTGTCTCAATTAACATTTAATCAACATATGGCATTAATTAGTGGGTTGTTTGGGTGAGGTGGCCTTTTTGTGAGTGTGTCAGATGAAACAACATAGTCAGAAAAGTCGTATCCGTTAAAAGCATCACATTTAAAACAAAAAAGTGTCTCTATTACATGTCTTCACTGAGAATTGCACTACAAGGGAGGAATGCCATCTGTGTTCTGCACTGCTAGTAAACATTTTAAGTGAGACCTCCATGGGAAATTTTTATTCCGTTGAAATTTCTTCTTTAAAGCTGTTGTTTTTTTTTTTGTTGTTGTTGGTTTGTTTCATTTCTTTTCACTGTTAATTTTGAAGTGCTTTAGAGTAATTAAGACATTATTGAAATAAATTTGACTTCAAAATGCTTGTCGCTAATTTGAAACAGCAAAGGTGAAAACATTTAGTGTCATTTTAGTCAATAGTAATTTACTAATGTTTTTTGTAAAGACAAAACATCAAATCTACACGTATACTCTGCTTTCTATTTGTCTTGTCCTTGTAACCTATCTGATAAATTTGGTTAGATAAACAATCAAATTAAGTAATGATGAATGTGTATTTACTTATGCAATTTGATTCAAGAGTGTGCTTGAGTATGCTGTATTTTCACAATTATTTTATTGGCTAAGAATTTACCACAATTAGAAACATAAATATATCTCTAAATTGCAAAGACTTTTTAATGGATACTCCCATTTGGTTCTTTCCAAAGTCAATATTTCACTTAAGAAAAGTATTTTCTGAGGTTTCAGAGGGCACATCTAGCAAAACCAAAAGACCTGATAAGCAGGAAAAAGAAAGGTATCACATCTCCTTAACCTATCCCAGGGAGGGCAAAAAGGCAGCATCATACCTAGCAATGCTTAAGCCCTTTTTTCTCTTTCCCACCATTATGTAGCATGAAGAAAAGAAGGCTCATGGGGTAACTTTGGCTCTCTACAACTACTTGGAAGCAGATTGAAGCCAGGAGGGGATCAGTCTCTTCTCCCACGCAGTCAGTGATGGATGAGAGGAAATGGCCTGAAGTTGCACCAGGGAAGGCTTAGATTGGCTGTTAGGAAAAATTTACTCACTGAAAGGGTGGCCAGGCATTGGAAGGGGCTGCCCAGAGAAGTGGTGGGCTCACCATCCCTGGAAATTGTTAAAAAATGTGTGGGTGTGTCACTTGTGGACATGGTTTACTGATGAACATGGGAGTGCTGGGTTACTGGCTGGACTTGATGATCTTGGAGGTTGTTTCTAACCTTGAAAATGACATGGTTTTGTGTTTGTGGCACCTTCTGACTCCCTCAGCCTCCAGAATCACAGCTGGCACAACACTGTACAAAACAATAAGGAAAGCAGATACACAAGGACGTTGCTTCGGCTGCCCAACAAGTTAAACACAAGAGAACAGCAGTTCTGAGGGCACTCTGCAAAAGTTCATCTCATTAAAACAAGGTGAATTTTTTTTTTCCTCTCTCACAGGCACACACCTTTTACCTTTAACATAAACCACACAAAATGGAGTGCTATATATATGTCACAGTTGCAGTTTTTACGAAGTACTCTGAAAGATTCTTTCCCATGACCCATTTCTGAGAGTGATTCTGTCAAATTTCCCCTTCCACAGCAGGGGTATGCAGTCATGACTTCAATTTCTTGTCCATGAAATCAGGAGGTTGTTGGAGGAATGACCGTTCAGTAGTTACAGCAGAAGAGGTATCTGTTTAGCGAGCCCGTGGGCAGCACAACTGATGTTTGAAATACCAATACTTGGCAGCTGCCAGGCCTTGGTATGGTAGAAATAGTAAATGGCATTTAAGACTCGGTTTGGAGGCTTCAGAACTGCCACAAGAAATCTGTCAGTTCAGGTCCTCATAAGCCTGCCAGAAGGGAACTATAAATGGCAATGACAACTAAAATTGTAGGAATATGTGTTCTCCTCTAAATTTTTGTATGGCCAAGTCTTGAAACTGACTGAATTAATTAACTGAATTGCTTTTGCTTTTGATTAGTGCATGTATGATTGTAGACAGATTTGTAACCTCCTGAAATTACTTAAATACATGTCATGGCTTAAGCCCAGACGTCAAGTGAGCATCAAAAAACCACTCCCTCAATCCCTCTCTCAGGTGGGATGGGGGAGAGAATTAGAAGGGTGAAAGTGAGAAAACTCATGGGTGGAGACAAAAACAGTTTAATAAACAAAACAAAACTATAATATATAAAAACATAAAAAAATATATAAAAACAAAAATAATAATAACAATTAAAAAATAAATTGTAAGGAAAAGAGGGGGGGGAAAAACCCCAACAATTGAAGAGAGAAAAATAAAACCCAAGGGATTCAAATGAAATCAGTTGCTCATCACCACCCAACCAATGCCCAGACGGTCCCTGAGCCAACCTTCCCCCAGTTTTATTCCTGAGCATGACTTCGTATGTCTGGAATATCCCTTGGGTCGGCTGGGATCAACTGTCCTGTCTGTGTCCCCTCCCAACTCCTTGTGCCTCATCACAAGGTGTGAGGAGCAGAAAAGGCCCTGTGCAAGCCCTACTCAGCAAAAACACCCCCGTGCCATCGACACTGTCCTCAGCCACAAATCCAAAACACAGCCCCACACCAGCACCGTGGGGAAGGTTAACTCTGTCCCAGCCGGAACCAGCAAGATGTGTGAACAAAACAGGTTTAGTTCTGATCACCCAGAAGACATCTGCATGACCTCCTCTCAATTATGCAAAATGAGCTACTTCGACCTGAAAAAATTTGCCTCTTTACTTTGAATTGGAAAGGACTTGTCTGCAAAGAGTTATTGCCAGTTCAGCAGAGCCTAGCCTGGATGATCCTTTGAGTCCTTTCAGGAAGGTATCAAGTTAATTTAGTGCAGTCTTAGGACAGCTGCTGTTGTTTACAGGAGTGAAAAGAGAGAGAGAGACAGAATGAGGAGCAAAGCAAAGGCTGAACCAGACAGCGTATTGAACTTGGCATCAGCTCTAGAGGCTTCACAGTGAAGAAACGATACAATTTTGGGCAAGAGTTAAGCACTAGAAAAACAATCATTAAGCAGCAATAAAGGTAATAGAGTAGTTGATTAAATGACAATGTAAGCAGAAGTTGTTGGAACAAAGAATAATACTGTGTAGGAATGCAACTAATAGCAAGATTTGTGCAAAACCAGATAATACATAATATGAAAACACCCAGAACTTCTTTGCAAGAACCAGCACAGTTAATATTTCTTCTGTTTCTAA
>JAWWEU010000091.1:5882530-5902917 GCA_035583155.1 Acropternis orthonyx
CTTATCTCCTACTAAATTTGCCTGGAGTTTTTTCTCCTCAGTCTTTAAGACATCACCATCCAGATTTTGGCCTAGAGGTGCTGCTGTTGGAGACCAGGAGGGTGCTTCTCCTCTCCCATACTCCCCCACACAAAGGTCTGAAACTTTGTAAAATTGGGTCTTGGGTATTCATGCAAGCTTTCACTGTTTCTTGTGGAATGGGAGCGCCACGTGATTCCCAAATATGACCTTCTTTACTTAAATATAAAACATGCTGTACACATAACCTGCTGGAGATTTGCCTCCTGCTCTGATTGACTGTGGGTGACGTGTTGGTTAGAGAATACTGGCTTTTTCTGCAGCTTTTAATACCTTGGGAGGAAGCCACCACTTTCCAGAAGGTCCCCTCCCGGGGAGGACTCAAACCTTCTGCTCCATTGTAAACCTTCCATCCTTCCCAACAAGGACAAGGTAAAGCTGCCAAGCTGCACCTTTGGGAAAAAACATGACAGGTCCCATGCAGTAAGTGTTGAACAAGTGAAATAAAACAGAGATGGCCTTTCACAGATGGTAAATCTTGTGGGAAGTGCAGCACCAAGGTCGGAGAAGAGCTCACTGCCATGTCTGGTGGAGAGGGGAGGTTGGAGAGCTCATTCAGCTTTAAAATTCTTCCTCTATTTGCAGGGAGCTGTTCGCTCCTTGGTGAGCCCTCTGGGGTTGCAGCTCAAGTCCTGAGATGAGTAGCGGATTTTGCTCCTTGCTTTTGCTGTAAGACAGATGTTGCAAGAGTTTCCTGTCCACCCCCCTCACCCTATGCCCTGAGCAGTGCATGGAAATCAGATGTCCCATTTTCACAAAATCAAAGAATTAAATGAAAGCCGGTTTGTGCTAGTGAGTTTCAGGCTTGGCATCTTAGGTCTCACTGCTGGTTGTGTCACTGCCTACACAACCACTCAGTATCTGGTTCAGATTCTTCACCTTTTCATTCCGAGTTTCCCACAGTCCATTAACAGCTTCCCAGTAAGGCAAGTGGTCAGGCTGCTGTCAGCCACAAGGCTGGTTTTCTCTGAAGCCTCTGGCTTTGCTCTGACAGCCTGGTTTGATTAGTGGCAGTGCGGTGTCACTGAACACAGCAGGGACAGAAAAGGCAACATGCTCCTTTGGCTCAGATTTGACTGATAAATCAGAAGAATCTGCAGTGAATGCCATTTTCCTCTTACATGGGGCTTGCAATGAAAACTGTTTTGGTGCATATGAAGTAACAGCAGCAGGTCAGGCAGTCAATAAAACCTTGACCTCAGAGGAGAGATTGGGACACAAAATAAGAGCACAACCTTGGCTTTCCTATTTTGCGTAGCCTGTGCCAAACTACTTTCATATATCACTTAAGTAAAAGGAACTGAGATATTAAGCATAAACATCAAGGAAAACTGGGTCATATGTGACATAGTTAGGGTATTCTACTACAAGGCTTGTGAGATATTAGAAAAAAAAAGATCTAATGAAAAAATAGACTTATTTTGGACTATTTATGTGTTTAAGAAATAAATGCATCATAGGGCCAAGGGATAAGAGACTAACAAGATAATTTTGGCTGGGAGGGAGGTTCAGAGGTCTCTGACCCAATGTGCTGCTCACAGACATGGTCAGACCAGGTTATTCAATCCCAGGTCAGGACTGTGCATCTGTTCTTCTTGAATCACATGAGGTTCCTGTCAGCCCATTCCTCCAGCTTGTTTAGGTCTCTCTAGTTGGCAGTCCTGTCCTTGAGCACACTGACTCATATCCCAGATTTGGTGTCCTTTGATTATAAATTATAATAATCAATTTAATTTCTAAATTCCCCTCCCCCTTTTCAAAACATTCAAAACTTCAGAGGGGACCTCTACAGGAATTTTTGACTTTTCTGTTACTGGGACAAACAAGTAGAATGTCTTTCAGGGCTACCAAAAAGTTAAGAAAATTAAGTTGCCCTCCATGCAAGGAGGATTTTAACAACATTTAGTGGAGTTTATGACTTAAAAAGCATACTGGTCTCCTGGAATTGAACTTCAATTCACAAATGCTCAGCCGTCATCTCGAGTTCAATTTCCATGTTTCCTTAAACTTAAAATATATTTAGTGCTAAAATAAGACAAAAAGTGTTTAAGAATAATTAAAACAATAGACCTGAAAAGCGATAAATAAATAAGATTGCATTTCTTAGACAGTGAAACATAAAGTTGCTCAGAAATGAGAGAGTACATTTTCTCATTTTTCCTTTAATTTTGGAGCTGTTAGTATAGCATAATGTGATAAGCTGTTTAATATTTATAGACCCTGTGACATGCACAATGATAAGAGTCTGTAGATGTCCTCAGTGCTGAGGGATGACCAAACCATTAAAGAACAAACAATAATAAGTGTCTATCAAGTTCCTTTTATTTCATAAACCAATTTCCATAATTTTCTTCACCTGTTGGCAGGCAAAAATGCAATTTCTGCTTTTTGCAGTGTCAGACAAAGAGAAACCTCCAGGCAAGTCTGGGAGACATTCCCCCCACAGAGAGGGAGGGGATGACTTTTGAGACAAATACAAGTCCCAGCTAAGCCATACAGAGTTCACAAACCTCATCCAGGACTGACTTACACTAGTAACTATCGATGTTGTCGACTGTGTAATTAATCAAAGAATTTTAAAAATACTGGGTGAACCCCTGCATAGAACAGGTATTTCCAGACACAGAACTATGTAGAGTTGGTCAAACTAGTTTAGGTGTTATGTCTAACTTAGAAAAACATCAAAAAATTATCTCTCCTCTCGTCCCCCATGTCTTCCTCCCTGTTTTCTTTCCTCAACAAGCTGCTTTTAATTTCCCAGAGAGTTTACATTACAGTGCTTCAAAGTCAAAGCGGACAAAGTACAATCAAAAGCTGCAATGCTACCACAGTTTCCATTAATTCCATTGGTAGCTGAATAATGGCTGTGTTTTGGCTACAGCCTGAATCAGCCAGAGAATCCTTGTGGAAGCCATTTTTATAGCTACAAGCCTTTGAGTTACACCTTTGAGAGGCATAATAAAACTTTTAATCACTGCCTGCATCAGGAAACCCAAATGGCAGTATTTGAAAGCAATGCAGTTAGGATTAGATCTTCTGTATACTTTTCCCACCACAATTATTTTCAAATAAAAGCCTTTTAAATTACAGTATATGTGATTTGTATTTAATTTAATAAAAGGCTTCTACTGCCTGCTAACTTTCCATTTTATCTACCCCACAGCCCAGTCCTCTATTAAATATTCTTCTTCCATGATGATCTCTTTCTGTGTTTTAAATGTTATCATTTATAAATGGAAATCTCTAAAGGGTTTTCATTATGAAAAAAAAAAATTGGAAACATATTTTTAATGGTGAATGTGGCAAATTTGCATTATATCCTCAAGCAGACTGTGTCGCTGTGTTAGATCTACCTGAAGTGTAGTAATTCACACACATGAAAACACAGCCATCTCTTACCTCAGGCACTAAACACATCCTTTTCTAAATTTGCACCAGGCCAGAAGGTGACAGTGGTCAAAAGCATGAATATTGCTAGTACAAAAAGATTCAGTGGTTCAGATCTCCATAAAGCATTATATTTTGTTTTATTCAATTGACTGGAGATGGAGCATACATAGACAACCTGAACTCTTAATATCTGTCTTTCAGGAAGCTCAAGCTAGGTGGGATTGTGCTAATTATTTTCTCAGTGAACTTGACAGTTTTAAATCTAGAAAAAGTACTCACATTTCCTGTTTTCTTAAAATTTATAAACATTATTTTATATAACCAGATTGGGGGGGTTTTGGGTGTTTTTTTAGTTGGTTGGGTTTTGTGTGTGGGTTTTGGATTTTTGGGTGGTTCTGATTGGTTGGTTGTTTTTGTTTTTTTGGGTTTTCAGGGTTTTGTTGTTGTTGTTTTGTTTTTTGGTTGGTTGGGTGGGTTTTGGTTTGTTTACAGACTACTAAATGAAGTTAGACATACTTGATAACACCTATCTGTATGTATCAGATACGTGCCTGTTTCTTTCATTTAATCCATATTTAGGCCATGTGTTAACACATCTGGAGTGCAATACCCTCAAAGCATGTGTATGGGATGGAAGTTGATCAGTGCAAGGAAAGAAAAGTTGTATTCTTCTGAAATTATTGCTAAATCACCATTTATTAAACTTTTAGGGATGCTATGCTCATCTTTCAGACAGAAAAAAACCAACTTAAGTTCCTTTTAATTTGTGGATATTTAAAGGTCTCACTGTCGTTGATTTTCAGCACTGTAAAATCTGTGCATGTAAATCTCAGTGTCCTGGCTTTATTCCACCTACTAAATTTACCACACTAGTTCTATTAACAGTTGCTATTGTGTAGCATACGTGTCGCCGAGATTAGCTGACTGCACGCAGTGAAGTGATATTTAATTCTTGCAGGTGCTGTGAGGGTGGATTGGTATTTGTACAGTTTGTACGATTTGTCTTTGCTGCAGCCTTTTGCCTTAAAAACACCTGTATCAACCTTGGAGGTCGAGGGCAGACCTCAAATTACTCTTTCTGAATGCTGATAACATGAGATGGTCACTGTGAAAACGTGCAGAAGCTGCAATCACAAAACCTGGTGCCTCATTTTCGTCCCAGCCCTTCCACAGACTTCTCCAAGAACAAGCTCCCAAACACAAGCTCGTGCTGTCCTGCTGAATGACCCAGCTGGCCTTTTCAGGGGAGAGCTAAAGTTCATACAGGACTTCAGTGTTCCAGTTCCATCTCCTGCCGTCCCTTTCTCTGCTTGCACTCTGCTGCCAGGCATCCAGTAAAACATGACATCAGCCTCCACGAAAACAGTGGTGCATCTGTTTCTTCACATCTAAAGGACTGTATCATAGTCTAGGTCCTCGGTGTGAGAGGTTTAATCTCCCTCAGGGAAATTCTACTGCACAGTGTTGAGTTAGAGTAGCAGGAATTGGTAACAGCATCCAGGAAACCAGCTGGCGATGCAGAGAGACGATGGAAAGGGCAAGGATAACAGTAAGAGATCAGGTGCTACCACACAAATCTGCCTTTTCCTGACAATCTGGTCAGCATGGACACCTTCAAAGGTGCCCCTGGATCTCTTCTATAGTTGGCACTAAAAGGACCATGAAGATACAGATCTGTTAACAGCAGCCATTCAGCAGAGGCACAATCAGATAATTGCTGCCTGAAAGTTTGACAGCTCTCAGATGTTTAGGAAAGCACAGATCCCTGCTGTAAGCATAGAACATGGCCACAGCAGAGTTTCAGGGTCTAGGCTGAGGGTCAGCTTTTTAGCCTTTTGTTTGATTGTCTCACCTTTGCGCATGAAGAGCAGGAAAACACTGTTTAGGCAGGTAACCTTCCTGTATCTATTGCCAACCTCAGAGAAGCACGATCCTGTTGCTCATGTAATTCCAAGCTAAACTGAACTGGGCCATGGGGAACTGGGCTTCCACAGGGGTTCATATGCCTTTGACTGTTGAGAGCAGAACCACTCTGCTCTAGAGCATTTGTTTCTTTAAACTCTTGATTTGGCAGGCAGGCTGGTCCATCATTTTCTGCAGAAATGCACGGAATAATACAATGATTTACTGGTTTGGAAATCCTGAGATAAGCTGCTTGTTCTACTAACTGTAACCAAAGGCAGGCTGCTGTGTACATGACACCAACATGCTGATTTATGTGGGGCTCTACTCCTGCATGTTGAATTGCTACACACATACTGGCAGTCATTTTACCTGCGATTATTTTCCTACAAAGATACAGCCTACACATCTGTTTGAAAAGTTTCAGATGGAAGACAATTCAAATTATTTGTCCAACCCTAAAAATCCACAGGAAGAGAGAAAGAAACACAAACTATATTGTGTGTTGGAGGCACAAGTGTATCTGTGTACACCATTCACATCACCAAGAGCATGACATTTAAGACTAAGCAAAGCCATTGGTTATGTAATTAGTTAGCAGAGGCAAACATCCTGCCTGGAAAAACAAGAACAAAAGCTGATCTGTTGTATCTTTGCCATTCTCTTTAAGCCAATACTCTGCTCCAAATACAGCACTGCTGTACCAGTGTTCGTGTTCCTTCCTCACTAACAAAGCTGAAGTCGTGCTGCAGAACAATTCTCTTGTAGTGACATCAGATACAAATGGCCTCAGAAGTAATGCATTTGCTTGAAGAAAGACCCAGTTACTAAAATTAGCTGTATAACTGCATTTATCATGAGAGATTACTGTGTTGATGATGCCATGCTGCTCCCTGGCAGACTTACGTAACAGGTTTTTCTATCACTAATAATTCTGATTTTGGGATTCTCTGATCATCTGGGAATAATACAAAACGTAAGCCTGCATTCAGGCAGAATTAACTGGATAGAGAGATAGAAAGTTCCAATTACTTACATTAGCTGTATAACTACATCTATTATGAGAGATTACTGTCAGTGATGCTGTGCTGGTCCCCACGGGACTTACCTAATAGGTTTTTTTGTCACTAATAATTACAATTTCACGATTCTGTGATCAGCTGGCTATGACACAAAACTTAAGCATGTGCTCAGGCAGAACTGGCTGTAGAGAAGGAATCTCACTTTTGGCTCTACAGAAATAATAGTGTTTATGCACTTTCACATGTAAACTCCGCTGCTAAGACTACCTTACTTCACACGAACTTATCCTCACAGTGTTCTATTTAAACACTAAAAAACAATTGGCAGTGCATATTTGGGCAATCATTGCACGCATTGAATGATGTTTAACCACCTGTCAAGAATAATCCCCTAGAAATGCACCAGCTGAAATACTGCATTGCTTTTGTAGACCTGAACTGACAAAGAAATAGAGGGAAAACAGACTAAATGGGCACTGGCCTAAATAGAGTACTGCCACAGCCAAGCACTAATCTTTGTTTATATCAAGTATTCTGGAGCCATTACACAATCTGATGGAAGTGTCCAAGGTATTCGCAGTAATCTTCCTAGTCAGGGCTAGTTCAGCAGGAGAGGAACATGACACAGTGTCTTAGACTTTCAGCAGTCAGTGAAAAATCCAGTTGGTTTATATTCGTATGGATTCCATAATCACCTGTAAGGCCTTGCTACAATTGTCACGGAGAGATAGTCTTGCTGCAATGTGGAGATAAACTTGTTACAGTTGTCTTTATTTTCTTAAGAACTGAAATTTTTCCAGAAATTCAGATCAGCAAAAGAGGAGATAAGAGTGGTTCTACTCAAATATTAATATGGAGTTGACCTTGAACCTCATAATTGTTTGCACTGACAAAGAGAGAGGAGTCAATGTAATTCAGGGGAAAAATCAACTGGGCAACTCGTAAATCAGTCAGTTCTCATGTTACCAGTGAGTATGAAGCTCTCTCTTTTTCTTTGGGCTTGTGTTTATTTATATTAGCAGTACACTGAAAGTTTTCCAAGGATATAGTGTTGTGTTGAAAAAGACACTGACTGTAGGCAAGCAGAACTAGATAAACAGGGACTATGGCTATGGTTCTGATAATATATGTATACGTGGACACATTGGTAACATTCAACGAATTACATACATTATATTATATGTAGGTATTAACAGCTTGTATCTGTCACTTTGTCCCAGGGCCTTGCTTGAGCCTTCAGGAGCCTAATGCACTCAAAAGCAGCTCCAAATTCATTATAGAATCAGAGATAAGGAAGATTCCATTTCTACTTTTCTTAGCATTAATCTTGTCTGTTTGACAGTGGTCAAAGACCAAAAGGAAACAAACCTACTGGGATGTACTTTCTGAGGCTCTTGAGAGCAACTGAATTTCTTGGAACTTGAACAGACTGCTCAGATCCATCAGAGACAGAGGCTGGAGACAAAGGAGATGATGGAAACCCATGTTGTTTAGTTGATCTGAGGGAAGATAAGAATCTTGGTATGAATTCATTCCTTTTTTTTTATTCCCTTGCCCAAACTAGTGCTGAATTATTAGTGACATATTAAAAAAAACCAAACAAAACCAAAACAAAACCAGCCCCAAACCCCCCCACACTACTTTTAATTAGATTGTCTGTACAATCTCATAAACTTTAATACTAACTAAGATTGAACAGACTGCAGGTCAATTCATTAACAAGTACTGATCAGTCAGTACCAGCCATCTACAATAGTAGGGTGAATTTAAGTTATAACCTCTGCTACGTATTTGGCAGAGTTTTATGGGTGTAAAACCCCAGGAGGATTTCAGGACTAGGGTTTGGTTTATTCTAGGCTTACTTCTTCCTGGTAAAAACTCCCAAAGGGATATTCCCTTTGTTTTCTCTCCTCAGGTTGTCAATCGAGATTAGGGTTCTAACTACTTTTCTCACCGAATTAAGTGGGAAATATCTCCTGGGGCAATGCTGCACTCTGTATTAGATTCACATGCCAAAAATGTAAGTAAGTTGTGGGGTGGTGCTTTAACAGGGAATCAAGATATATGGACGAGCAGTGGAGGACAGAATAATACTGAGAGTTTAAAAACCTGGGTTTGGTGTAGAGTCATACACACACACACATGCACCCCTCAAACACACACTCATTTTCAGAATGATTTGGGTTGGAAGGGACCTTCAAAGGTCATCTATTCCAGCCTCCCCAACATGAACAAAAGCTGGTTAACCAGTTTATAGCAGGTTTGCCAAGGTAATAGGAACACTATCAAAGACCTTTCTTACATTTTTTTTTTTAAAGAATAATGCTTATGTGTTTTAATTAGCACTCTACAAAATAAATATTAGAAATGTCTAAAAGGCAGCAAGTATCAGTTAACAGTACAATCCTCAGACTGCCTGTTGTTTCAAAGAGAATTGTCCTACTTCTACTTGTCTTTTATATGATGACCTACATCTTTTAAAACTTTCGCAATTCAAAAAGTAAGAGAGCCCTTCTGGCAATAAGGGCACTCAAAAACACACAAGCAAGAAGCAAAACACTTGTCTTCAGTGTGACTTAAGTCTAAGTTTAGAAAAAAAGCACGGGGGTTATAAGCCCCATAGACAGAGTCACGTAATATTTATTCTTTTCATTAATTTCCTGCTCAGTAGAAAAATGAGACTCTTGCTTAAAATCCTCAAGAGTTCTTCTGTCACCACTTCTGTGGTTATTCACACAGGTTTTATTATGTAATTACAGCTCTGCAAAGATTCCCAGTGACAGCAGGGTCTGCCTTCCCTGTTCACATGAGCCTCTTTCAGAGAGCCCAGGGGTTACTCTCGCATCAGTAGGTCATTTCTGATCCAAATTACACCAACAAAACTGAGATCAGAATTTGGGACCACGCAATAGTAATGCCTCCACGGTGGTGTAAAATTAATGTCAGGAGAATAGAGCTCATTGATCTCATCAGGCCAAAGCCATCAGGATTGACCCTGGGAATCATGTGACACAATGTTCCAGGAAGCAGCCTTTGTTTGCACACACTGTGGCTCTTATTTATTAATATGTGAGGCCAACAATGCCTATTGTCTCCTTTCATATTAGAATGTTGTCACATGAGCAGTTCAAGTGACACCAAGGATTGCAAGGCGAAGACAAGCGGTTCTATCTGGCTCCAACTGCAAATGCCGTATATTTGAATACATTAATACTCAACAAATATCCCTTTAGAGTAAATCACTCATGGATTTTTTTTTTTTTTTTAATTAAAAATCACCCAGCTGTGCTTAACTAAAAGTAAGTTTACCCATATTAACAAAGGAAAGAAAATCCAAGCACAATACAATAAATAAGAAGAAAAAAAAAATCAGTGAATGATCTGAGTGTCTGAAATTAGGTTACAGGTTATTTAATATGACAACTTTTTTTAAAAAATACCCACTTTGTTCCTGTGACGCTTGGAAGTTTTAAGTACAGAGTTAAAATTATTTTATGGAGTTTTGTTCTGCTGTAAGAAACACTTATCCTTTTTGTCCTCTTCTGACTAGTATAGTTTAGTCTTACAAAATAAACAGCCTATGAAATATTTAACCTTAGATACATAAGGCTTATTATTTATAGTTTCATCGGGGTTTTTCCCCCGCTATAAATCTAAAACAATCCTTTTTTCTTTTGCCTTACAATTGCTGATTTCTCCCCATATTTTAAGTGAATAAGTTCTGTGTAACTACATATATTATTGTGTTCAAAAGAAGAGATGAGGACTCTTGTAAATGATATCAGGCTAACTTGAAATTAATACAGCGAGGCCTTCACTTATAATGCAAGGAGTAACTTGGCCCCTATACATTTCATGATGGAACAAATTAAGAATAACAAAAAGAAGGCATTGAAATACTGAAGAATTACATCTGAATTGTATTTGAACTATCTAGACAGTACTGAGGAGATACTCTGTTCTGGGAAACACAGGAGCAAGTACATAGAAGGTATTTTCAGAAAAGCCAAAGCACATTCCCTTTTGCAAAAAACCTCCTGAATACAGACTATAGTCACTCCCCAGAAATGCATTTTAATAGGAGACAGACATAAAAACATTTTCTTGTATCTAAAACTTCCAGAACGCCCAATGTCACCACACCGTTTGCTCTAAACCTCAGTCTGTCCAGATGATTCCATCAGACAGGACAGAGGATACAGAAAACACATTTTTCAATTAATATTCCTTTTATACAAGTTCGAGCAAAATCAGTTCGGTGCTGAAATGTGCCTTGACAATAAAGACACTTCTTCTCTACCAATAATTCCTGGCTTTATATAAACAGCTATACTTCAGTGGATTGGGGTACACACTTACTTTTAAGAGCTGAGAGCTTTTATCACTGTTTCCCAAGGCTGAATTTAAGTAAATTTCCACTCAGTTTATTGACTTCTTGGAACACCATCCTAAGGTGAAGACTCCTTTCTGTGTCTGTCATAGACATTTCTATATCTAGATTGCGTAATTCTTTTAGACACAGGACCCTCCAGTGCTGAACCTGCCAATAACCAGGAAGTTCTGGATGTATCTGCTTCCCATTGACCTTAGAGCATTTAAAAATTCTACTGTTTGGATTATCAGACATTCAAAAATCTTTACAAGTCTGGCCTTAGACTCATTGGTTACTAAAGGTGCTTCTGAGCATTGTAGTTCTAGCTTTGTTGTACCATTTAGTTAATACTGGACGGATTCAGAAAAGATCATTCAAATGCCAAAGGCTTTTAGCATTAGCCTGATTTTAAAAGCTTAGAACAATGCTCTCCCTTTCTATTTCATAACTTGGGGCTCTATAGAGACAGAGAAAGGGAAGGCACAGAGCCAGGGAATAGCTTACCTAAGTACTCTGAGTCTTTCATAAATCAACAATATTACCATTGGAGAATGAAGCCAAGAGAAGAATAATACCAGCATCATTAAATTGCAGCCTCTTTGCATCCTCCTTGAAGGGGATGTTGGTGCTACTGCATGGCAAATTATGCAGCTTAGAAGGAACAGAAAACAGAATTACAGCTTCCCATGGATTCTCTGAAGTGCACCCCTCCTTGGATGAAAAGAGACTCTGTGCCTTCTGCACACGCATGAAGAGCTGGTTTCTAAGAGTCTGCCCACGATTCTGCTGAAGTGAGCAGGAGATTCTGTCACTGCCCTCTCAGGAATTCAGGACCAGCTTACCAACTTATCTCTTGGAAGCTGCTGCTGTCAAAACCCGTGGAATAAAATTCCAGAGAGCTTTTGTAGCACAAGCAACTACCATATTTTGCAATCGTTATGCAACAGGCACATCCCCGTTGAAGGGCCACGTTCGTTTAGATTCTCATCACGTCCTCTTGAAGTCTTTGTGAGCTCTAGCGCTGCCTGAATGGGCTCTGGAATCATGGCCTTTACTGCTGAAATTGTTCTGCAGTGACAGGCGAGGAAGCTGGAAGGAAGAACAGTGGCACCCAGTGGTGATTTGCTTTTCCTTTTCAAAAGAACTTCTCTTGAAAGACTTTTTCCGCAACTTTTTGGGCAGATGCCACTTTATAATATGTGGCCTACTTTACACAAAGGATATACAGGCATTTTGCACCTATTATAAAGTAGTACACATACGCACACATGCTGTAATTAAGAAAGTAAAATGTGGGTCTTATAATTATATTGTAATTATGATGTTGATTTAAAAGGAAATAAGTAAATTAATAGCAATTTTTAAAAACACCAAATCACCTCAAGTAAAGTGCTTGAGGTGACTCTACCCAGATACTGGTAATGCCATTTCTGCAGCAGTTAGTGGGACTGTGTCCTGGTGAAATGTCAAAAATTATCATAAATTGAATAAAGTGCAGATAGCAATCTTTTATCTTTTACCTTACTACACTGCATAAATGGTGAACATGCTCTCACTTATTTTGGAAGAATGCCAGCTTCCATTTATGCTTTTTTCCCTCCTTCCCCTAAAGTTTTCAATTTTGCAAAGAGCTGTTAAAAACAAAACAACAAAAAAAAGGTGCATATTCATTTAACAGTGTGATTCTTGTTTCATTTAAATCCTCTTTAGCACTGATTCATACTCCAGGTTATTAATTATCCAATCCAAACTATATGTACTTGCCAGTCACTTAGAAAATGGAGCAGACTGTTCTTTGGTCTCGGATACTCTGCCCAAGCCAGACTTCTCTTGAATGTACCAATTTTTCTACTGCTTTTACCCTTATTGCAAGAGGTGCTGGTTATCTAAATTTTTGGCTACTTGGCCATCACACTAATGCTCTGTCTTTATAATTAGCTTAAATGCGGTCAGGGTTGTTGTCTCCAGCTAAAACAAATTGACAAGGGAAGGCTTCTGCATACTGTTAAATACTGTCTCCAAAACCCAGGGACTGCCAGCAAAATGCTCATTTGGAATGATCCATAGCCCTTTCTAGTTCCCAAATCTCCAATAGGAATCATTAAAAAGACTTAAGTGGCTTGGGTCACAAGTACCAGAAGTCATTAAAGCCATTTATCTGGGTGGACAGTTAGAGCTAATGCCACAGAACATTTGCAGACTTGACTTTGTTTTTTAACACACAGATATCCTATAAAACTGCTGTAAAGACCTTGAGATTTCTAAAATCTCAGGTGATCCTTTCATGCTTGAACATGCTTTCCAGGGCTGCAGGATAAGGGTGGGGCCTGGGGTCTGACACAAATGAGAAATCCTGGAGCAATAAACCCCAGACTGATGGAAAGTGAGAAAAAAAATTGTTTGGCCTTTGGTAGAGAGCTGTATCTTAAAGGATCACAGACAAATGTAGATAGCATTTAATTTTATTTTCTGCCACAGCTGCAGTCCTTTGTCTAAAAACAACATGGATAACAACATGTAGAAGATAATATGGCTGAAATTGTGGATAAGAGTTTGGGCAAACTAGCTGCTTTATTAGGGTTATTGTTCCAGTAATACCGTACGACAGGACATTGCAGCCTCAGGATTCATTATATGAGACCAAAACCACGGCAGAAGAGGAGCAGCTTCCTGTGCTGGACACACGACAGCTCATAGCACTAGGTCAGATGCAGCTTGTTTGGTCCTCAGCCATCCCACAAGACAGATAATGGAGCCCAGGGATTTGATACCCACATTTTGTAACAGGAGAAGTACTGGAAGAGGAGGAGGGGAGCAGACAGCTGCCCAAGTAGCTGCACGATCAAGAATTTGGACTTCCTTTAGGAAAAGGGATGACACACTATTGAATATTTTACTTTCTTTTCTTTCATAAAGCCAGCATGCTAATACATTTGATTAATTATTTTTGAATGAGGATTCATAGTTGACTGACAACCAAGACAGTCTCTCAATTTTACAGCATTTTCAGAAATGGAGGTTCAGCTGTTTGTTAGAAGCCTTTCACTGAAATTTTTCAGACCCTGTGGGATAAATCTTCATTGAAGGAGTAGATCAGTGGCAAATCAGTAGATCTAAGTTGTACCTGATTTCCTTTGCTTGGCAAAATCGTATGAACTTGATATCAGACTTGGCCTTTGTTATTTTGGTTACATGTTGGTAAGCAAAGCAAACCTTTCCAAACTCTTAAACTATTGTAACATTTCCTGCCTCTTATGCCAAGTTGTGTTCTGCACAACCAAAAAAGAAGAAACACAGAGAGAAAATTAGGACATGAGGAAAATATCAGATTTCAGTG
Source organism: Acropternis orthonyx (assembly GCA_035583155.1). Lineage (NCBI taxonomy): Eukaryota > Metazoa > Chordata > Aves > Passeriformes > Rhinocryptidae > Acropternis > Acropternis orthonyx. The sequence goes on from JAWWEU010000091.1 coordinate 5,896,632, forward strand.
AGAGCGCTATATCACAGATGTGTTTGCAATCACAGACTTCCAAGACCTGTTTTTTATTTACACAGCACTATGAATATGCACAATGTCTGCTCTCCACTGCTCAGAATAACAAATGCTAGGTAATTGTGCTGACAGCTTGTAAAAAAGCAGTGCTGTTGACCCCAATCACTACAATCTGATTAAGAACAAACAATATGAAATTCATTCACAGTCTAAAATTCACGATCTCTGGCCAGTGTAAATTAACTAATGCCAGCAGATCTGTCTAAGGCTGCTGTAACGCATTCATGTCCAACCCAGCAAATCTCTCACGGACAGAGACACTCACCTGGACAAAAGCATCATATCCAAAGAGCCTTAGCTACCAGTTGGCCAAATGCCGGTGTCTGAAGTTTCCTTCTTCAACAAGACTAAAGATTTGGATACTAATAAACCTTCAAAATGCCTCCTGGGTATAAATACTATGTATGAGCCCACAGCTTTTCCCCAGAAATACTTAGCATATCACACTCATCTTTTTGAAGGAATATAAAAACCATGTGAGTTTTTTAGTTACAACATTAAATATTAGAGAATGATTTTCTGGGAACACACACAATACTGTTCAATTTTTTTTTGCTGCTTTATTAGTAACTTCACTGTGTAAATGTTGACCATCTTAAATCTAGACAAATTCAAGCATCATGCTTAAAAAAATAAATAATATGCCGTAGATACTTGAAATAGCTCACTAGGGCAAGGATGATAGAATCACAAAATTGTAGAATGCTTTGGGTTGAAAGGGTCCTTGAAATATCATTTGTTCCAACACCCTCTGCCATGGGCAGGGGAATTTTTCCTAGATCACATTGTCCAAAGCCTCATCCAAGCTGACCTTGAACATTTCCAGCTATGGGGCATCCACAGCTTCTCTGGAAAACCTGTTTCAGTGTCTCACCATGAAAAATTTCTGCCTTACGTCCAGTCTAAATGTACCTTCTTTCAATTTAAAGCCACTGTACCTTGTCCTGTCACCTCAGATCTTGGTAAGTCTCCCTCTATCTTTCTCGTAAGTCTTCTTGGTGGCCACCATAGGCCATAATAAGGTCTGCCCAGAGCCTTCTCTTTTCCTGGATGAGTAGCTGCAATTCTGTCATCCTTTCTTCATACGAAGAGCGTTCCAGACCTCAACAGGAATACATCATATTCATTAACTTTATTTTTCTTTTAAACTAAGATAAAGGGAAAGACTGATCTTTTTTCACAGCTAAGTTTTTGAGTATATATGTATAAATTGCCTCAGTTTTGAGGCCCATATATTGGTAAAATTAGAAAATAAACTTCTCAAAGTTTAAATTCGTGAACTAGCTAGCAATATGCACACACTGACTGATTGCAAAACATCGAGTGTTTGAGACTGTCAGGTCAGGCCCTGAGTTGTTCAGACCTCTCATTCATAAAGTAGATTCATGTAGGAAATACTTCTCTATCAGTTGTGGACAGAATTAATATTCAAGAGTTGGCAAATCAACAGAGCTGTGTTTGAAAATATGCGCATAAGCCAAACCAAGTGCTGTAAGGATTTAAGACTACTGAAAGCATTGCCTAATAGAATCTTACATCACTGAGGGATTGAAGACTGTCAGCACCGAGCAGAGTGCCCAGCTGAATATTTGTAACAGTAAAATAGTACTTTTTGTCCTTCTAATTCAGCAGTTATGCTAAAAAAGAGAGAGTCTCTACAATTCTCAAGGTCAATCAGACTGGAGTTAGGACAGTAATACAATACTCATAATTCAATGATTGTGGTTCAGAGAGTAGGAACAAAGAGTAAACAAAATATGGAGGATTCCTGAACATACAAATCTGGAGCAAATTCACAGTCAACAATGTTTTAATCTGGAATGGCAAAATGAGGCATGGGCTGAAAGCCCCAGAGCTCAGTGCTGATGAAAATGCTTGAAAGAGCTTAGAATGGACTAATCTGCATTAGCAGAAAGATAAAACAGATCTTTCACTGGCTGTAGATCTGTCAGCAGTGGGTGATTAACAGGAGAGTTTGATTAAACTTTAAATCCATCTCTGTTTAAGTTTTTCCAAGTTCTACTTCATGCAGTTCATGTTCCTTGAAACTGTTTCCTGGTACAGTTAGTGGAACAGAGTCCAAAATATAGGCAAGAAAATGCAGCCTGTGAACAACTTGCCATCTTGTTTTAGGTAATTGCCAAATAACTCTTAAGCACCAGAATTTTGTTTTTAATTTCTGCTTTGAAAACCTGTCTGCATAGGGAAAAAAAAAAAAAGAAAGCAACAAAAAACAATCCCCTGAAGTAATAGTGAGAAGAAATGCTGAGCGATAAAACTACAGATTATTCAGTGGCCACTGGTAGAATAATTTGGAAAAATTATTTCTCAGTGTGAAGTTTGGCATTTCTGTTTGGGTGTGAGAAGAAGTTTTCTTTTCATTAGGTCAAAATCACAGGGAAATGCTGTCATTGACCACACACACTGGTAGCCACGCTGTCAAGACCTTGTCATCCATCTCCCAATCCTGGTGCTGAAAGGGATCTTTTAAGTGGAAAACTCCACCAGGCACTCAAATTGTAATTTAAGAAATTAGTCCAGTTCAGCTCTGTATTTTTCTGCGTATCTCTGCTTGCATTCTCTCTGTAAGGAAAATTTCAGATGTTCAGTCTTGGTCTTCAAAGCCACTATGTCTAGTAGAAATAGACATGCTACTGACAGTAGGAATTTGGACAAAGGAGGAAAGAATATGTACTTTCACAGCAGAGAAATTCTGGTGATGTGGGAGGCAACTGAGATGGAAAGAATTTGGCTGTATTTGAAGGACACAGTGGGTAACTCCATGTTTCAGTAAAGAAAGTATGTGCAAAGGGGGGTAAATTTAGCCTCTGTGCAGGATTATGAACAAAATCAAAGCATCCAAGAGATTAAAACTGAATTGCCAGGTATAATATTGTCCCAGCATTGATGGCCTCCTGTTAGAGCTGGGATAGTTAACTCTGTATGGAGAAATAGACTTCAAATAGACTTCATGCATTTTCATATATGCCTCAAATTGTAAAGTCTGAGATTCCACATGCTTAGTAGGACATGGTGAAGGATAATTCGATTAGAACAAATGAAGTAAAAAAAAGGAGGAAAAAGCAGAAGATACACATTTGAAAGGCTCAAGATATTTGAAAAAATGATGACCTGGAAACAGAAGAAAAGAAAGATCTTGAAATGAACCAGACATGAAGAACTAGAGCTGTCTTTTCTGAATTGTGACAAAGAGGGCTTTTATTGGGAGAGATAAACCTTATTTCATGCTATGTTGGTTTAAAGGCAAACCAGCAGGAGGAATGAACCCAACTCAAAAGAGATTACAAGTCAGAGTTACAATTTACTAAAAAGATTAAGATAAATACAGTCATACAGAGAAAAATGGGTTTTAACCCACAAACCCAGATGTACAACCCAGCCCCCTGGGGCACAAACAGAATGGTGTTCATTTGTCCCCTGTGCTGAGCCCCACGTGGGCCCCCTGAGTGAAAAGTAAAAGGAAATGAAAAGCTGTTGGTGAGGACGATGGTCACAGTCTGGTCGAGAGTGGCAGTCACGGCCCTGTTGAGGTTCTGGTCCTCCCCTGGAACCCACAATTGGTGCCAGAAGTCCCCAAACCCCAAGATTAAATATGCTCAGGCTCAGGTGGGAATGCCCAACACCTTCCCCAGGGTGGGAAGCTTCACTGTGGGTGATTTAACTCTGTGGGTTAGGGGATATTTTGGGAATCTTTGATGGTCTAGGTCAATGGAACTGCCTATTGTGCCAGTCCCTGGTGGCCCATGAGCAGACCTGACCCCTCAGGTGGGTGTGAAGGTGCTGATGCCTCCCTGGAGGGGACTTATCACAGCTGAATCACTGGTGTGAAGACAGGGACATTCCCACACCTCACAGGGCTCTTTAACACCCAGCCTGTACCCTGAGGGGTCAGGTGTGCCCTGGGCAGGTGCTGCAAAGGGTCCATTACTAACCGTTCATGAGAAAGGACACAGAGGGTGTAGAATACACAGCTTTGGTTACACACACACAGTGACAAACTGGTCACAGCCGCTGTAACTGGGAAGAACTGCAGCAGGGAACACGCTGCCACAGCCCATTTCTTTCTTCTAGAAAAGCGGAAGATCTTCCTCAGAAGCCAAGACGAGGGTGCACATATTTTGTCCGAGCTATAGGAGGAGCATTACGTCTTATTTACATGCAGGGGTTTTATTTTCAGTTCTGCCAAAACCTCTCTCTCCTGCTGCTGTTGGGCACTGTACTACAGAGCTCCTCAGTTATCCTGAGTCATTCACATGGAAATCAGTCGGGATGGAAATCCACGCCTGACAACCCACCGCATTCAGACAGCATTCCAAATGCCCATCTGGTGCCATTACAAGGACTTTGACTGCCATTAAATTTTTTACCTATCTATGGGTTAAAGAGGAGCTGTTAAATAGATAGGAATAGTTGTTCAGAATAAGGAGAGACTGGTGTCTTGTCTCCAGCACTGGCATGAGATGGCAGTGTCCACTATTGTCCGTGGGAAATTCATGCCTAGAGCATCTATACTTCCTCTTCACTCAGTCCCAGTCAACGCTTAGGAACAGACATATGATCCTCGAGTTTGGAGCCATAACAAGCTCGGAGCCAGAACTGTGGTCAGCGTTCAGAAATTGAGGATGTGCCCAAAAGACCAAATGGCAGAGTAAGTGAGGATACTCAACAGCACCTGAGCTCCTCCTGTAGAAGGGGCTGTGCAGGATGACCTGGCAAGACAACCTGAACTAACAGAAGTAACAGTCTGTGCTTTTTGCATTGGCCAGGATCGGAAGCTGGACCATTATGTGGCACAGCAGAAATTCCAAGTAGCTCTAATATCCACAGAGCAGCTTAAGGAAGCTGTTACAATCTTGATGATCCATCACACGTCATTAAACTGTTGGAAACCAGCTCAGCTACTGAACCATCCAGGAACACAAAGGCATAATGATGACTTGAGAGAAAAATTTTCATCTCCCTTGTTGAGTTACAACCTCTCACACCTGTAAGAAACATCAGCTGCAGATGATTTTACCAAGGCCAGTGTCATCTCAGAGAAACAGTGATACTAGACACTTCGGAAAGTCAGTTCCTGGAATCTGACTATATCCTGGTGATAAATTTGGTGATTTCATGAAGATAATTTCTAACTATTTTATTGGTTCAATAAGCTTCAACCATTACTTTGCTTTCATGGTGGTCTCTAGGGAACAAGGAGAGTAAGGTAGTGGCTGAAAACCTCTGACTGATATTTTCAGACCTTCCTCCTCATTTTCATAGCATTCACAGTTTTCTAACAAAAGCACTGTAAATGGCTCTGAAGTTCATTAGTGGAAATTGGATTTTTTAAATTTTCCTTCCTTAATCTGAATTTATACTCTTTCACCATTGGATGTGTCTTGGAATACAAAGTGGAGCTTACGCCTTAAAAAATAATGTGTTTTTCAATATGTAGAAGTAGCCTGAGATTTTGAAACCTTTGCTTTAGTCTGCAAAATATTGACAAGTTTAATTTTTAAAATGTATTGATGGAGAGTGCTAAGTAGAGGGTCTTAGCAGCTGTTATGTTAAAGTTCACGTTTTCTGCTAGCAGACAAGTATGAGTCATGTTGCCATTTTTATTTCAAGCAAAAGCTGACAAACTCCAATCAGGGCATCCAGAAACAAGTTTGGGTGACATCTGTCATTTCAGCCTAAACCAAAGTACCCTTACTGAAACCAAATCTCTAAGAAGTATAGTTTTAATTTTGCCAGCAGAATTTCTCTTGCTCTGTTCTTCACAGGCTAAGTCCTACCTTTACAGAAATTAAGTTCTAAATAAATGTTTAGAATTGGGTTCCATATCCAGCATTAAATATCTACTCCCTTTTCAAGCTGCTCAGATTCCAAGAGGCCGAAACTCTGGAGGTAGTGCAAGCTGCACCAGGTGATGTATTTCTGCAAAAGAAGAGACAGAGCAAATGAAATCCTGTTTAGGTGTAAATACCCTGTTTGAGGCCAGTGGAGGTGGATGAAGAGCAAACTACTCACAAGAGCAATGCCCGCTGCATTTTCAGCTCCTTCCAAGCACCCTCACTGTAACACTGAAGGAGGTGAGGCAGTGTAGGTGGTGAGGTGGGTGGGGACCATTTCACCTGGCAGGCCCTGACCTCCCTGCAGCTTTAGCGTGTGTGATGGGAATGAGGTCAGGGCGTGGGATGGCAGAGCTGGGGGGCTGCAA